>VZSE01012482.1:375145-429158 GCA_013398275.1 Promerops cafer | reverse complement strand
CCCCCCCCCCCCCCCCCCCTTAAAAAAAAGCATCTAGTGGAAGAATGCAAAAATAAAACCCAGAAAAGAGAAAATTAAGACACAAATAACAATCTAAAAGAATAGACTAGAGTGTACCATGAAAACTTAATAATGAAAAGAAATGTCAACATAATATTCTCTCTGCAGAGACTTCCAAGTAGATAAAATGTGGATTTGTTTTAATCAAACCCTCTAAAATATTTTTTTTTTAAATCACATGCAGTTTAAAACCAGAAACACCTGTAATACTCCAAGTATGAGATTTCCAATACTTACACATTCTAAAATGTAGCAATTTCTAAAACAAAACCAAAAACAAACAAGCAAAAAGTTATTTGGAGAATACATGTTCAAAACTACTTGGAAACATGCAAGAAGTGGGCCAAGACTAGCGCTGCCCTGTTTTCTTCATGGCTTGTCCTTCTCCTGACACATCATGCTTATGGACCGATGATCTCATTTAAAAATAACAGGCACTCTAAGAGCATTCTTTCCATTACATCAGTGAATGACAAAATATTGTGCAAGGTCTTAGTTTCTTCTTCTTTACAGTGAAGAACAAGTTAGATTATTTCCTCCCTAGTGCAGTCTAGAACTAGGGTTGGATTGGTGAGCCTGAAAGGCAGTTACTTCCCTGACATCTTCAGATTTACCTTGTCCCCATCTAATTACTGACATGCATAATATTATATTGTTATAGGTACCCACACGGGAAGGAATGCAATAAACATAGCAACTATAAATTAATTTTTTTAAGAGAAGATCAAAGCTGTGTTTAAGAAAATACATCTTTAGGATAAGGAGGCTTACCTAGAGGAACCACATATCCTTTACTGCTTTAAGAAAAGCAGTTTTTCTCAGCTGCCTGACTTTTTTCCCTTTTTTTTTTCTTTCAGGAAAAGGGGAGGGCAAAGCAAGGGAGTGAGAATACGAAGGACAAGATTCAAAGGCTAATCAGCTTAAAGTAATTTTAAAAACTTTATATTGTAAGAAGAAGTCATGGGGGATAGGATTGAAAGCAATATATACTTACATAGATGCAGACAATCCAATACAAACGAATTGGTAACGATGACCCACTACTCAAATCAATGTCAGTCTTTAAAAAAAACACAATACAGATGTTTTTCTCAGACTCAGCAATTTAAAACTTTCATAAGGCAGAGAACATTTTCATGAGCAGACTGTCAAGTATATTAGAAAACATGGGTTTAACAGTAAGACAGACAGAGTGCACACAACTCCTTCTCATGTCCATTAGTCCAGAGCCAGCTGCAGAAATGTAGCCCCTCAGAAACAAAATAAAGTAAATTTCTGTGTCTCCTTTGTATTTACACATTTAAGAAATGACCTAGTGGCAGGCATTCAAAGGTGGAAGCCAATTTCAAAGCAAACACTTTAATAACCCTAACTGGAAACAATCCCAACTGAAATCAAGGTGATTTTTGCTATTGGCTTCAGACTTTCATATCAAACTTTCTATTTCTACAATGGCTAAAAAAGATGGACATGATTGCTAGAATAGAAAACTTAAAATTCAGAAGGGCCGATAACTGTGATCTGCACAAAGAGGTTCTCCGTACAATTTGTTAATACCAACATTTATTGCATCTTTATGGAGGACAGTGTAGGGAATGCAGCATTAAGCTGAAGCTAGTTTGCCCTCTTACAAAGCAGTTTAGATAATGCTATTCTAAAGAACCTAGTCCTATCCAACTTTTCTTTGTACTGTCATGAATTTGACCAAACCACTCACCATTATTGACAGTTTCTCCACTGATTATATGTGTTCATGTTTCACCAACAAACTAACTACTCCTCCTTTCATGGTATCCAGTTGCTCTGTTTCATTGCAAAGCAGTTTCATTAAGCTTAGTCAACAACTTGGGATCTTTCTGTACTACCTGTTACTTTAAATCCATGACAAAGTTCTTACTCCTATTACTTGTTCCTTGCATTAGAGTTTCCATTTGATACTATTTGTACGCCTTCATCTTTAATTATATCCTTAATTGCTTTCACTTAATGCAAAATACCACACTACCCACCACTTGTACTTAACAGACCTTCTGTGAATTTTGTGGATTGACTACTCATCCATGTACTAAATTAAAAAAAAAAATTAACAAGCATTAAGATGTCTATCCAGCTTACCTGACTTCATTAGCTGCATGAGCAATCTTTCTCCTACTCTTTGTCATAAACTGTTTATGTGATGGATTTAACACATTACTCAGCAATGACTGACTTTCCAACCACATATAATATTAATCTGGATTTTATATGAGAAATAAAACATTTCTAGCTATCTCTGTACATTGACTCACCAAATCAAACACAGCCTATACAAACTTTTTGCTCCAGAAAGCTGAAATATTCTGTCAGTCTGGTCTTAATGATGGCAAATGGGGTTTGCTTACTGATATCATAGAAGTGACAACTGTGATATTGCTGATTCAATGGCAGGCCATTCACAATCTCTTCCACATTCCATTGAAGCACTGATTTGGCTTTGTTTTCTCTAACTCAGGAGTTTATTTGCATGTGTATGGTGTCTGTGTCCTGTAAAAGTACAAGGTTCAGAAATACATGCTTATTAACAACTGGCTAGCAGAGTTTATCTAGAATCTTTTCATTAGAATAAGAAGGACTGCTCTTTTATTAGACTTATAAAAGAATTTGTCTTTTTCATCTTTCATCATGTTGGTAAACTACTACTAAAGCAATTTAGTTATTGTAGGCTTCATTTTACATTTTACATTTCCGTGCTATTTTACTGGTCAGCTTGTTGCTGACCAAAAGGGTGTAATTTTAAATACTTTATGAAATTTATTCTGGTCTTTTAGTACTGATCTTCTTTCCTTGTTTAAAAGTAGTAAAATGGAAAAGAGTTTTATAAATTAACTTCTGGAGAGTAGTAACATCACTAAAAAGAAAAACATGAGACAAAAGAATATAATAACTACTTCAGCAACCTTATCAAGAAAGATTTTCTTTATATGACTCATAATAATCAACCTAAAACTTTATTTACTGTGCTTGAGAAATTATCAATATTTATTCCTAAGAAGTACTTATAATGCTGGAACAATGAAGATCCTAAATGGTTTTCCACAGGGAAGAAAAAGGACACTTCATGATACAATCACTTTCTGCATAAGCGTTCATGAAACACAGTCAGCAGAACCCATGATTTCTGGAGTCTGTTAAACATTAATGTGTGTTTTGTGTATGCCAGCAGTTATAATCTATTATAATATATGAATCCATGTCCCATTCAATAACTATTTATGCTAGCATACATCCACCTCAAAGCAATATAAGAATTACTTATGGCATTTACTACTAAGAAAAAAGATCTACCGATTAATGTAATGCTATTAATTTTTCTATTTTATGTTATTTAGAAATGTACTGCATTATTTGTTTTGCTGACAATGGCAGTTTAAGATTTAGAGTATCTGGTTTAATCTCTTTTTTGTCAATGGTATCTTAAGATTTAAAGGACCTATATATTTGTCTAAATCTTGTTACATGTATTCTCCTTCTTCCCATTTCTTAAAACACTTTGGTGGTACAGCTCAGCTCTCCTGCCAGGTGCCTGCTCCTGCAGTCACTCTCTGGGCTGCATGTTCCTTGAGAATATGTTCCCCTGCTGCAGCTGCAGTGCTTCAAAATCTACAGTGTGGAATAAACACTGCCTCACCCATGGTCTCCATCACTGACTGCAGGGGAATCTGGGCCCTGGTGACTGGGTCACCTATTCCTTCTTGTCAGGCCTTGGCATCTGCAGGTCTTCTTCTCTCACGTTTTGTCTCACACTTCTCTGTCAAGCAGCGGTTTTGTCCTTTCTTAAATAAGATTTCCCAGAGGCTCCACCATCTTAGCTGGGCAGGTTCAGCTATATCCTACAGTGGACTTGTTGGAGAGAGCTTGCACCAGCTGTGTCCATTCCAGCACCATGTGTTACTGTCAAAACCTTCCACATAAACACAGTATTTCCACCCGACCACTGTGAGTACATATTTAAGAACTGTTGTTAGAATATACATTCATCAGACAATCTTCATAATCTACAATTACTTCAACAACAACAACAACAACAATTCCTCATACAAAAATCAAGGCAATATCGTCTCAATACTGGCAAAAAGTAGACAATTCACACACACTGTGAAGGTCCACCACTTCTCTCTTCACCATTTTACAACAAATACTCCCCCACCATCATTCTACTTTTCAGCAATATCCAGTCTAATTCAGTCTAAGTCTTGCCCATATTCCATTCCCAATTGCAGCCCTTACCTTGAATTCCTCAAGGTTCTCTTTGAGTGCTAAGAAGAACCACAGTGAGTCTTCCCCTGCCTTTTACACATACCCCTCTCTTTGGGCTGTGCAGATAAATAGAAGGAAGGTGAAAAGGATCAAGAGGAAGACTGTTTAATAGGAAAAGAGTAGTGCATGTGAGCAAAACAAGAAGAGGGATCATTTCACTACTTCTCATGGGTAGACAGGTATCCACTGGAAAGACTCACTGGAAAGAAGAGACTCAGCACAGTTAATGGTTACTTGAGAATGCAAATGTCAAAGCTGCAAATGTCAAAGCCACAAATGTCTCTCCTTCCTGATCCTTTGCTTGAACTTTTATTGCCAGGCATGAATTCATATAACCATAGAATAATTTAGGTTGGAAAAGACCTTTAAGATCATTGAGTCCAAATGTAAACCTAACAAAGCCAAATCCAACATGAAACCATTTCCCTAAATGCCAAATCTACGTGTATTTTAAGTATCTCAGGGATGATGACTCAGCCATGCCCTTTCCTGGGCATATTGTTCCAGGTGTCATGGGATATCCTATTGGCTAGTTTGGACCAGCTGTTCCAGCTGTGTCCCCTCCTGAACTCTTGCCCACCCCAAACCTCCTGACATTCAGGGGATGAAGGGGAAGAGAGAGAGGAAGCCTTGTGGTTGTGAAAGCACTGTTCAGCAATAGCCCAAAGATTAGTATGTCATCAACACTGTTTTAACCAAAAATGCAAAGTGCAGCTCCCAACAGGCCACTACATTAACATTAACAGGCCACTATTAAATACATAACTTTATCCCAGACAAACCCAGTTCTGCATGCAATTAGCCACGTTCTCATGGGGGTTTTTTGTTTGTTTGTTTGTTTGTTTTTTGTTTTGTTTTTTTGTTTTGTTGTTGTTGTTGTTGGGTTTTTTTCATTCATTTATTTACCCAGATAAAGTCTTTGGGTAAATAAATGAAGGTATTTCAATGAAGGTATTTCAGTTCCAATACAGAAAACTTTTGCTGGAGAATGGAGTTCTGAAATCATACCTGCACAATTTTCAGCAAAATTTCTCTGGTTGTGGGATTTCAGTGGACTACTCTCCAGGGGTATAAAGAGACTGAAGAGCCTTTTTTGAGACAGCATGATGTAGTGGACAAACCCTCAAATAGGTGTTGATTTAAATGTGAATCTGTTCACTGAGGAGCCACCTTTCTTTATAGTTCCATTGAGATTCAAGACTAAAAGTGATATTCCATTTTAAATTGACATTAAAATCAACTCATTTATTTTAATCCAAATTTTTCATACATTCACAGATCAAAACAGCAGAAAAGGATGCTGCTAAGTCAAGACTGGAAACTTAGATGTAGAAAGTGCACATTCATCTCTCGGAATCAAATCCCTCAAAAGCAAGTATCAATGGAACATATCTAAAATTTTATTTGCGATAAACTACAATTAAAACATCCAATTATGATAACATGTAATGACATATATTGATCCCTCTTTAAGCAAAGATTAAAGCCTCCACACAGGAAGCAAAATATTTGCCTAGCCAAATATAAAGTTCTTCCTCTCTTTGTATGAAAATTCTTGCAGATTTTGCTAAAACATTTGATGTTCCTGTTCTGATTGGTCACAGTTTCTTGCCAAGCCCACTGAAATGAAAGGAGAATTTAGAATCAGCTAAGTAACTCCTAGTATCTTTCTCAAATTCTTTCCAGGAAGATAGAAATCATTTATCTGTACTGCTTCCTTTTTCCAAGGGTGCAATTTACACACTGCTGAATGAAGAGGTAATTTAATGTGCTAATCATTCTGACTAAAAATATAAAACTTTTAATTGCCTTTAATTTACATATTTATTTCTCATTTTTCTCTGGAAAACATCCATTCTGTTCTGGTTTTGATGCAGAGGGTTTGTAGATTGACCTACTTCCAATTTTTATTACTGCTGACACATATTTTATTTTCTTTGGTGGAGAGCAAACAATAATGAAACTGGTAATCAGCATGGATGTAGGTCACCAAAAGTGTCCCAGTTTTGTTAGCATTCTCTGTTAGGAGTATACAAATAGTTTGGATTTTTAGGCATCCAAAAACAAAGTGACACTCCCAACGCTGATTCCAAAATGATAATTAAAATTTCTCTCTGATAACACATGATCCACATTATAATTCACCTCAGAGTTCAGAGCTACATTCAGATTTGTTGGCATCTAGATATGGTGATGAAGAGCAGAATGGAATCCAAGAAATCAATCAGTACTTTATAAGCAACTTCTTCCAGTGAAAAAATAATCAGCTATATTACTTCAGCCTCGTCATACCTTTATCTCAATACTGGAGAGCAATTTTTTTTTATGAACAAGGTCTGGTGAAGCAGAGTACCAGCTTGAAATGATCAAGGTTGCTAACTAGACAGGCTGTACTTAGAAGCAAGGTAGATGGCAAGAAGCAGAAGCAGAGAAGGTGGGTCAGATGCTGTTAGCACCATTTGGCTCCAGCACACACATACATGCCATGTGTTTCTGATTTAACCATACTTTAACCACACCAGGTAGCAAGCCCACACAAATACAAATACAAATACGTGTTTGTTTTCCTTCATGCTGTATTGATTTGTTTGCCTAGAAGTAGTACCAATGCTCTTCCACCTGCCTATGCACTGTTGATAGGAAGAAGTAATGATTTCTAGCCCTACAGTCCTGCGATTCTGCATTCTTCTACAATTGTAATTAAAAGAAACTAATTTAAACACTATGCTTATAAACAGCAAGGTGTGTAGAATTAGCAGCTTGGAAAAGTACAGCCAGAGCCTTAACATTCACCTGGCACAGAGAAACCTGAACAGAGAAAAAGAAAATTCAGCTCATGAGTACTCCAGGGATTCTTCCACAAAGTTTATCTCAGCTATGTAAAAACGACTGCAGAGCAATGTTGATCCAGACTGTGTCCACCGTCTAGTAGAATACCATCTTAAGATATTTAATTTTAGAAGTTAAAGAAAACATTTCAGTGTTAGGAATATAAATGATTAAAGAATTGGTCTGTAAAACTCAAAATTAAGTTTCACATCTGCAGCCCCAACCCGGCATCAAGTTCTGATGAATTGTAGATGTAACAGATTTCTTTGAAAGAGCAGTTGGCCATTTTAAAAGCCTATGTCAAAATACATGTTCTGAGCAGTGCCCATTCACCTCTTGTCTCCTTGTGCCATTTTATCTCAGGGTTCTCACTATAGATTTATTTTCAGAAAGCAAGAATATTATTATTCAGGATACATGTTATTTTAATTTACTAAAATTTTCCAGATGGTTGTGAAGCACTATTTTTAAGTGTATGGAATACCCACCTACTTAAAATATTGATCATGCTTATTAATTCACCACATCTTTCTCTGAAGTTTAATCAGTGTTTTATCACTTTTGCCTCTTTTGTGATATCAGTCAAGCAAGAAAAAACGCATGTACTTTAGAAAGGTAAGAATAAGTATTTTGAGAATGCATGGTTCACCAAATTTACTTAGGCATCTAAACCCAGTTTCTAAGATAACAAATATTCTTTCAGTTATCATTCTTGCAAGCATTATAATTTATTTGTGAGGCACTGAAAATGAGCTGTCCACTTCATTAGTAAAATCAAAGAATATCCATACTTACAGAACCTTTCTTTAAATAAAGTGAATATTAAAATAATGGCTAAAACCTTGTGATTAATACCTATCTTCATTTTTAAACAAATTCTGCGAGGCCAAATGATCTGTTATCACCAATAAACAAATTGGTACACATGATGCTGGCATACTGAAAGAATAAAAGATGTTTTCTTCTCAGTCCTTGACTCAGGTATGTTATAATTGAAAGGACAGGTATGGGATCTTAAGCACACTAATACAAATTTAGTCAGGGTGTATAGATCCTAATAATTTGACTCTTTCCCTTTTGGCACTGCTTGTAGATGGAAGCTTTTTAGATGCACTAACAAATTTAGGATGTTGGGTAAGAAGGGTAGGAGGGAGGAGTAAAACTAAAATCAACCTTTGGACAATTTTTTCTGATGACAGCTTTTGATCTATCATCAAAGAGGAAAAATCTCCTTGAGTATTTTATACCTGTAAAGGAGATGGACAATGCACTCTTGCTTCTTCTGTAGAGGACAATTGTCATTTCCACACTACTGAAATGTATCCACTTGACTGAAAACCAAAATATTTTAAACTCTGTCTTGGAATAATATAGTCATGGACATCTCAGAAGACGACTGCTGCGTGAAAACTAACTCAATAACAGCAGAAACATGTACAGCTTACATACTGAAGAATCTTTCAAGCAATAAGAGAAGTTAAATTGGCAAAGAAAAAGTGTCAACTTTTCAATCCAGCTGAGCAAGCTCCAGTCCTCTTTAGAAGATCAAGTTTTTAATATTCTTCCACTCATTTCTAGCAATGCAAGAATGGTATCTCAGATGAAATTAATGGCTTTAAACTGCCTTGAAGGCTGTCTCAAATCAAATCTAGCTAGTTCTTAGCCAGTAGAGTATAGACATAAAATAATTTAATTACACAATCCTAGAATTATAGGCTAGTTTGGTTTGGAAGGGATCCTAATGATTATCTAGTTAAAACCCACTGTTCTTGGGGAGGAACACCTTGCACCTAGACCAGCTTGTTCCAACCCCATCCAATCCAGCCCTGAACACTTCCAGGGATGAGGCACCCAGAGTTTCTCTGGGCAACCTCTTCCAGTGTCTCATCACCCTCATATTAAAAAATTTATTCCTAACATTTATTCCAGACCTACCCTCTTTCAGTCTAAAGCCATAACCCTCTTTCCTATCCCTCCATGAACCTCCCCAGCTCTCTTGTAGGCGCCCTGTAAGTATCTCTGTAGGTACCCTGTAGGTACTGTAAGGTATCCTCAGAGCTTTCTCCAGCCTGAACAACTCCAACTCTCTGAGCTTTCTCATAGGAGAAGTGCTCCAATCCTCTGATCATCAAACACAATCAAATCTTATGTTCCAGCAAACATAATATAGAACAAAAGGTGTTGTGAATAGGTCCAGCATGAAGAGATCAAAATAAGAAGGATCAATTTCATTACCGTTTTGGGATCTAGAGGGATATAAACAAGCTATCAGGAATAAACAAAACTAACTTGAATAAAAGCCAAAAGGATATTAAAGAGAAGATGAAAGTTCTATAAAGCCAAAGCCTTCTGGAAACAAAATAACAAGAAATTTAAACTTTTTTTCATCTCTATCTACAAACAATAAATACCCCCTTTGAGAAAATCTACCAGATAACTGTCTGTTATTCAAAGAAGTTCAGATGTTGACCCATTAGTCAGGCAGACTTTAACTATGAAACTCTGTCACAGAAACTTTAGGAATATGTACTTTGCATACAATGATAAGGTGACAACCTAGATATATTCTTCTTTAAAGATCAAACAAAGAGAAGCACAGAATCTCAGAGAAGGGAAATTACAAAACTTTACAGAGGGCTATAAATTTAAAACTTCATCCTCTATTTTGAGACAAACAAACCAAGAATAAAATTGTAAAACCCCTGGAAGAAAAAAAATCAGAAATGTAACAGGAAGGGTTAAAAATAATGCCATACAAATATCAGGGGCTCCTCAGTTCAAAATTAGTCACATGGGAGACATGTGGACCCTGTAGGATATGGTCAGCATGACTGAAAATTTTTCCTGCCTAACACTTCCCAAAACATAAAGGTGTGTGCTGCTCAGAAGTCCAAAGTCCTGCTTGACCCCTCCAATGAAAAGCAGGTAGCATTAAACCAAGAAAATACATAAAGATTGTGCAAAGGAGCATGAAGATGTACTGCTGTATGTTGAATTTAGCCCTCATGTACATGTAAGTAGTTAACGGTAAGCACAGAAATAAGTTCTCCATGAACCTCTTCAAGAAGGGTGGCTCTCAGCAGCTTTTGACCACAGCCAAAATTCTGTCTCCTGCTGATACATATAAAAATTTAATTAGTCAAGCAGAGGAAATGTTATTTTGTCTGTAACTGACCGAAGTTAGAAAATTACTACCTTCATAAAATGTGTTAAGGAAGGGCACTGTAACTCAATTCCTATATGTAAGTAATTTAGTGACATTCTCAAAAGACAAACTATGAACATAGTCCAGATCCTGAGAATATCCTTGTTCTTTTTCCAGTTATCAGAATCTAATTCAAAGTTAGAAATGTACCTGTCATCTTGATCAAAGATACCTTACCTTGGTGAAAGCAAGGCTGAAATTGCCAGAGCAGTTAAAGATGAAGATCTGGAGGGATAGAGTCACTTAAGTGATGACTTTTCATTTCTGAATAGGTCTTTAAGAAGCATCAGGATGGTAGCAGGATGTGTTATAGAAAATACATTCTAAAATGATTTTTAATTTAGGGACTAAAAAGCAAAAATATAAGCAAAGTCCATTGCGAACTGAGCTGAAACAGTAATACTGAAGAATTTCAAGGTTTTGTGTGTGAGAAAAATGGAGATAAAATCAAATTAAGACTTTGATAAAATTGAAAACTGTCCCTGTAACCAAAAAAAAATCAACAAACCAAAAACTATTAAAAAATGCTTCTTAAAAATTACACTTCTAGGATACTTTTTCTACACAGTGGACAAGGCACATCAAAACTATTTTTGTTATCAAGCTATACATACAGATATGTACTTGTTATAATGACAAGGGTTTGCCACACAGATATTGCTACATTTCTTATTATAGCTTGAAAAGAGCCCAGTCTCATTACAGCTTACTTTAAAATCACCAAATTTCCATGCCTCAACTCTTCTGACCTTGGAGTTCACCAGCTTTTCCTTCCCTAAGGGTAACAGTGTATGGGGACAGCAGAAAAAACTAAGATCACATCTTTGTACGGCTGAAATGGGCTTGACAAAGACGTACCACTGTCTACACATAAGATATAGCTGACCCTAAAAATCATCTGTCCTGATGTACCAAAATTCCATACCCTTTGCCACTTTCAGGATGAAAGGTGAAAAAGAGAAGTGGGTGTTTTTTGGACAGATGATTTTCCCAGATGGTTACCATATAGCCATACAATTCTTGACCCTGTCCAGTGCAGGGATATGGGTTGCAGTAGACTATTGGTAGACTGTTAAGGAACGTGAGACACGAAAGAGCTTTTCAATTAGTACAAGATGCATTAAATGCAGCTGTGTTAAAGACTTATCCTTTTCCTCACACCTGCATGCTTGGGTTGAGGCTTTGCTAAGATTTTTTCTGTTTCCCTGAGAAGCACTTTACCTATAGAAAGCACCAATTTCCCAGTCTCACTAACGCCAGTCTGCCATTCACAAATTCACAAGTCCAATGCGCATCGCTTTTCATGTTTTGAGATTGGCAGAGCTGAGAATTTGCAATAATGTACATTCTTGTGACCTAGCAAATGACATATAGAATTTGCACCTACTGCTAAGAAAATCCAGTCTCACTATGCAAACACCCTGCTGCAATATACATGTGGGTTTTGTCTCACCTTCTAGTTTGTGTCTTCCACCAGGAGAATGAAGGCAGGCAGAGGAGGCAGACTGGCCAAGAGCCACACAAAATATATATTTTCTTAAAACTGGATTTTTTTACCGTCTGCTTTCCCTGCACCTTGGGAAGCAGTAGAAAGCCCAGCTTCGTCTCTTTTCAACTATTTTTCACATTCCTACCACACAAACCTCCACCTCAGGAAATTGTTCAACACAGATATGAGACCCTCTGAGAATTCTTTTTCCATCAAACTCCTTTGTCTGCCTTGGTGTCCCTCAGTTTTGGTGCATCTGTGGTGTGAAATTCAACTCTGCTGTCTACCTAGCTCACAGAAGAAATAAAGGACATCCAGAAAAAAAAAAAAAAAATCATGTTTTCCTCTGCCCCAAAATCTCATTTAACGTTTCAGAGATGCAATCTTTTACTTGACGAATGGCAATGGCATACCAGTTTTTCTGCTCTCCATACATCCACTAGATCCTAGTGTAGGGTCTTGTGGACACAGTTGAACTGAAAAAGACCTGTGATTTTCAAAACAAAAATTCTCCCAAGAGACACACAAGGTTTTTCTAGGAATTCCATCTGCTGCTTGAAAATCTCATTATAGTGGAAACTGCATTCCAAAGTACCATTTACAAGCTGTTATCTCTAGTTTATAGTCAGCCCTAGAAAGAAAACACTGGCTAAAAGTTTTTTCTTTAATATTTTGTATTTTATGTTTTTTTTTCCACTGAAATAGAAAGCATTAAAAAGGTGTCAAATAGCATTTAACAGATTGAACTTTAAAAAATAAAAATAGAAACTATTTAACATTACTACAGCAATCATGGTAAAATACAATAAATTGCAATCATAGAATGCTAAAGAAGGTAGAAAAACCTTACAAGTTTCCAAACATAAAGTTTGCATTTTAAAGCTTTCTCAGATTTCTAGAAATGAGGCAGCAATGTGTGAGATCATAGTATAGGAAAAGCAGACAAGAGTAGACTCATTGGATCACTCAGTCAGAAAGACTGATAAATATCCTAACTCTCAGCACCCATTACATTTTCTCACTGATCATCAGGAAAATGAGAATGCATTGCACCTTACAGAATCAATAACTAAGAGAGATATTATTTCTCTATATGACCATACCTTTGATTTCAGACATTAAAGAATTCTTTACCTATGCTTTAGAAAATACATAATGTAGCAAAACATATATCATCTTCTTACCTTATACTGAATTTGAGCCACATTTGGTGAGTTCTCCCATTTCTTTCCAAACATTATTCCTAGTTTAATGATGCTGTTATTTAATTGTCCCATAACCACTGACAGCTGTGGTAAAACAACAGTTTCAAACTGTGCCTCTCATAGGTGGCACAGCTGTAAGGGTGTTCTCTATCTTGTACATGCTGTCAAGAAACAAGTAGTGGAGAAAAATACTTTTAGATAAGACATTACAGAGGGTTTCTTTAAGGACACTGAATCTAAATTTTCAGTCAGGTTGTGGATCTTAGGACCTGTGGTAGGTTGATCCTGGCTGGATGCCAGGCACCCACCAAAGCCTCTCTATCACTCCCGTCTACAACTGGACAGGGGAGAAAAAATATGATGAAGGTTCCATAAGTTGAGATGAGGACCAGGAGAGATCACTCACCATCCATGGGCAAAACAGGCTCAGCTTAGGGAAATTAATTTAATTTACTACTAACAAAATCAGGGCAGGATAATGAGAACTGAATATTAAAAAACATTTTTCCCCCACCTCTGCCTCCTTCCCATCTCTATCTCCTTCCTGCAGTTGCACAGGGAGACAGGGAATGGAGGTTATGGTCAGTTCACCACAAGCTGTTCCTGCTGCTGTTCCTCCCCCTTCATCAGCAGGGCGTCCCTCCCAGAGGAGACAGTTCTCCATGAACTTCCCCAACATGAGTCCATCCCATGGGCAACAGTTCTCCATGAACTGCTCCAATGCAGGTCACTCTTCCACAGGGTGAAGTCATTCAAGGACAGGCTGCTCCAGTGTGAGTCCCCCAGAGTGATTTCAAGTCCTGTCAGGAAATCTGCTCCAGCATGGGCTCCTCTCTTCACAGGTCTGCAGGCCCCTGCCAGGACCCTGCTCCAGAACAGGTCTCTCATGCATTCATAGCCTTCTCTCAGGCATCCCCCTGCTCCAGCCTGGGTCTCCTCCATGGGCTGCAGGTGGATCTCTGCATCCCCCTGGACCTCCATGGGCTGCAGGGGCACAGCTGCCTCACCATGGGCTGCAGCACACGCTGCAGGGGCATCTCAGCTCTGGTGCCTCGCGCACCTCCTTACCCTCTTTCTGCACTGACCTTGGTGTCTGCAGAGTTGTTCCCTTCACATGTCCTCACTTCCATGTTCCCTGGCTGCAATTACATCTGCTAAATCACTTTTTTTTTCCTTCTTAACTATGTTATCATAGATAGAATGTTACTATCATTCCTGATTGGCTCAGCCTTAAGCAATTGTGGGTCCATCCTGGAGCCAGCTGGTATTGGCTCCACTGGACATGGGGAAGGTTCCAGCAGCTACTCACAGAAGTCATCTCTGTAGCCCCCCAGCTACCAAAAACTGGCCACACAAACCCAAAACAGGAGCCCATACACTAGTGTGAAATAGCTTAGGTGCACACACAATTCCCATTTTACAATCTGAAACAGCTTTGTTGGAAACTGTGTACATCCTGATAGCAGGCTAGGAGGAAACAAATATCTGAAAACTTCCCCACTTAACATCTGATTAGTCAGGCTTCATGGGGGAGAGTGACTTTCACTTCATATGTTCTGTCATACCCAACAGTTTACTTAATGTACCAATACCACACACATTAGCAAAGTACACACAAGAAAAAGCAGCCTTTCATGCATTACATGTGATCAGAAAGCTGGGACCTCATTTCCTAAATGTTCTGTTTTATTTTCTAATTGAGTATCAGAGGAACTCCTTGCTGGGTGTAGATTCTTTGGTAATTTCACATCTCTCTGGTTCCGTAGCAACAAAGGGTAGAGAAGCAGGTACAAGTTCATCACTATATATCTGACTAAAATGCTTCATTAATCTGTGCACAGTTTTTGTCCCTCCTGGTAACAAATGGATTAAAGCAGGTAGAACTAACATATTCCCCCGTCAGCCTTTCTGCTGTATCTTCACTGCAGGCTTCATTTCAGATGATTTTGAGAGCACTTTTTCCCCCTATAAACTTTCTTAAGCAGATCTACCAGAGCTAATTTCAAAATTAACAATTCTTCTATAATGTGTAGCTCTTGTCAGGCATCATTTCTCTAATAAACTCTCAAAGACAGTAACAGAAGCTTCAATGCTCCTCACTGCATTACACCATGAATACATTGACATTTCATCCAACTTAGGTTTCAAAGGCTTCCAAATAGATCAAAGCTTCATTGAAAAGGCCTGATTTATTCAGGACAGCTACATAAAATCTGTATTTAATCTCTGTTTAATCCATTAAGATAAAAGACACATAGTATTTTATAAGATTAAAAATAGAGAATTTAAAACTCAAAAAAGAAAGATGTTTTCAGGAGAAACCAGAGATATTTTTCCAGCCACCTTCAATGCTAAACAATTCATATCATTGGAGACAGTCACTGTTTCTTTGGCCTCTAGACGTCAGATTAGAAATAAATGCAAGTTCTTCTACAACCCCTTGTTGTCAATATACACTGTTACAGCAGTCTTTTTGACATCATCATCTTCTGGCTACAGAGGATGTGACTAAGACCACATTCTGCTAAAGTTGTTTGAGCTCAATACATCCATGGAAAGCTTTGCACAAATCCTCACCTCAGCAGGGGGTGAGAATACATCACATCTTCAACACAATTTGAAGTGTATGGAATAAGGTTCATAATGAATTCTAGCCTGTACCATGTTCAGACAAGAAAAAAAGTGACATTTTAAAGAAATTTCTGTCTCCTTTGCATCCAACAATACATACTCTCTAAAACTTCAAGGAACTACATACAGCCCCCTGCTATTCACTAGTCCTTACCTTTCTCGGTCACCACTTTTCATTAAAGGAGATGCACTTCATAGGAAAATTAATACAAATTTCTTCACAAGTAGAAGGATTTTCTTTTTGTTCACAAGCAATCAGGGGTGAAAGCACATAATTAAAGCACATAACTTTGTCAAAAAATTTTAAAGAACTGGTGTGCTGAAAGAAAATATATGATGCAGGTTAGCAATAGTTAAAATGACTTGGCAAAGGAAAAAGAAACAAGTTCAAGTCTTTAACCAACAAAATAACAATTAAAAAAAGACCCCCACACCAAACAACACAAATATTTCAATGACCTTTTTTCTCTTGGACTATGACAAATTTTGATTGGTAACAGCATGGAAGTCCTAAAATGACGGCTTTTGCTTTAGAATTAGAACCTGTAATTCCACAGAGGGCATACTCCTCAACCTGTTCATGTAAAATCCTCATTCATGTGCAAAAGTGGAATTTTCTTCGTGAATCTGACTGCATTTGTTAAAGAGTTCATTTATGTTTGGGGGACATGCAGCACTAGCACTGTTTTCATCTACCCAGATGCCTTCTAGATGGCTTCTCCAATGCAGTTCCTTCGCTTTTTTTAAGCCTTGTCTATGTAGAGCTCTCGTAAAGAGGCTCCAATAAACAGCTTGCTATTTGTCTTGCTCTTAACACTAAATATAAGGCTGCAGTTTAACACTTACAGAATTATTGCCTTGTGTGGCTAACCAATTTTAACAAGAATTAACACTTAAATTGATGAAGAGAATATGCTACAATATTAACTTCTATTTAGCTTTCTATCTCTTCCTCTGATCTCTTCCAAATGTAGTGCAACACATTTGGAAGTCCTAAGAAGCAACAAGTATTCTCACTTCTCTCTATTAATTACTAAATAGCAGTTTGTCTCTTTTATCCTTTCTTTACTTTCCTAAATTCTGGAGTATTGTACAAAAAATTGTACAAACTTCTAGAATAAAGGAAAACATCCTCTCCAGCAGATTATTCAGGGTCTTTTACTGTTCTTTTAAACTCAGGAAGTAGCGCAAGACACATTCCAATTTTTACTGTTGCTCATGATTTCATTTCTATTAGCTGGCATGTCTCTGTTAAAATTAATCTCATATTAGTAGAGACATGGTCAAGATAGTGGCGGTTCAGATTGATAAGAGAAATCCATAGCCCTTGACTCTTTTCTTGTGGAGGGTTGTCCTCTTCTGTGTCTCCTGACCCCACATCCTACACCCCACTTATATTGTTATGTTTCCCCACCTTTCCACACCAGAAATAGGGTCAAAGATCAATATCTCAGTAGAGTTAGAAAATTAAATAAGTTAAAAAGGCACTTTTTCTTGGGTCTGTCATCTTCTCTGCCTGCAGACAAACAGTCATGACTACATTTCTGAACAGCAGTAACATGAGAAAATGATGCTCTGACTTTCTAAAAGGCAATTTCCCTCAGCTTAATGCCTCTCTATAAAATGGAATTAACTTCAACATGGAAAAGAGGTAGGTGGACAGGAAAAAAGTAAGGTACTGTACACAAATGTTGATTGCAGCACCACCCTTCAGGCCAAGAACACCACCTAGGAAGAAAAGAAGTGAACAGATTTGATTCACTTAATAGACTTTAAATGCCTCAGGACACAGCATAAACTTGTATCACATTATCAGACAGGCCCCCTCATGGTGTCAGTGTCTGTAAAGGCTCATGAATATGTAAATAATATATGTATCTTGGAAACATGCTTGACAAGAGAATAGCTAAAATGAACTGATTCTAGTTATAAGCCATCAGTATGCCATTCTTTATGTTTGAACAGGCAGCCTATTGCTAGGTGACAGATCATTAAGGCTATCTACTCAGTCAGCGGAAATGAAGAAATAATTTGTTCGTAATAACCTTCAGATGACCTCCCAGGCAAAACAGAGTCTTTAAAGAGCTATCCTTACTGATACATGTCATGCCTCTATGTGGGGTTCTTCTGGCTTCACAGTAATAGCAGGGCTGCTGGCGAAACAGAGCAATAAACACCTAGTGACAGGGCTGTAGCGTGAAAAGATCTCATCACCTGCCATCAACTGGCTGATGAATAATTCAGGCCTTCCCATCAGAACTAGGGATTTTAGGCAGTGCCATGTTATGTGGAGAAAGCAAGCAGAAAGGAAACATTGCTGCCTTCAATCGAAGCCTTTCTAAGCCCACTTATAAGGCAATATTGCTAGGCACAATAAATATACATGCGTCAGATCACGCTCATCAACAAGCCTAAGTCTCAGAGATATTAGAGGCAAGATCTACTCAACAGAAACAGGCCTCCCATGTAGATGCTGCTGTTTGCCCTGTTTCTATAGATAGGTTTATTCATATCCAGTCCATCACTGTAGGCTGCTTTTTAATTTATTTTTCCACAGCTTATGGCAAAGGCCCTTATTGCCCCTGGAAAACATATGCCTTAATGCTTCAGCCTTGGTCCCTACTGTAAATTCTCTGTTAGCTGGTACCCCCTGAACTCCTCCAGTATTTCTATTACTGCACAGGGTAGCACTCTAGACTCACTTGTTTCTTCCACATCACATGAAATGTCTCTTCTGCAGAGGGCAAACTGAAAGAAAGAGAGGAGGCTGTCCCCCCATAATATTATCTCCTCAAATTAAAAAGAAAAAAAAAAAAAAAATTCTTTTTAGAGCATAGGCTTTACTTTTCATGAGTGTTTTCTCTTTTACAGAGAAGAAGAAGCTCTTACACCTTGGGTTTTGTTTTGCTTTTGTTATTGAAATTGGTGGGTTTTTTCTTCATTATGATAATCTTTCATTTGTTGTAGAACACTAGATCTTCAATGGGGAGATTTTCAAAGAATCCAGAGATTTAATCTTTATCTGTCAAACATACCAAAACTTCATTTTAGGCTATTAAACTAAACTCTTGTTTCAATATAGGGTTTTAGTAAAATCAAGGCACTGAACCAGAAATTGCCTGCCTAAGTTTTTTCCCTTCAATTATTTCTGTGAGGTTGGGAACAACACATTTCATATTGCAAGATAACAAGTAATGGGAACAGGGTTATTCTAATTACAGGGTTCCACAACACTTCTTCAAGGAGAAAGCCAAACTTTTGCTATAAATCACTATATGTTTGAAATATTTCTTTTAATATTCTATGTCTGAGCTTCTTTTCACCTTGTTTAGAGGAAATTGTAAGCTCACATTTCTGAAGAGAACCACCCAGGAAATATATAACCCACAGATTTGTTTTCGCTGTTTTAACAACTTTGTTTTCTACCACAAGTTGATGGAATTTATTCAGCCACTTCAATTCATTAAAGACAGATCTGTCAAAAAGGAACTGACATGGGCATTGTCTTCTGCTCCTCCATCTCCCCTTTGTCTTCCACTAAGGAAAAAATATAATGGAAAATTCCCCAAGCCAAAACACCTCGAGGGGAACTAGCTGCAACCAGGAAAGAGTTAATAATAGGTTTTCCAATTCATTTTGACAGTTAGGCTGGGATAGACACTGTACCATACGTTACTTGAAAGCACCTGATGGGGTTCATTTGCAAAGAAACAGTCTTTATTTCTCTAGCCAAGGAAAAGCAACCCTTGCTACTTGCCACAGTATTCATTTTCAAGTAAATAATTACAACTATTCCAGGGATGAGGGTAAAAGCAAAGTTTAAATCAAACTGTTTTACTGCCTGAACACCCAAATGACAGGTTTTTATCTTGACTCTCATATTTTTGTTCATTTTGATATCCCTGATTAGTTTGTGTAATGGATTTCTGCAACTACAATGTAAACAAAGTGAGAAATATTGGCAAGAGGATGCCAGGTGAAGAATAAATGAGACAGAAGGTACTGCCAAGAATACATTCAATCCAACAGAGAAAAAAACCTTCTCTTTCTGTAAGTTCTTCATAGCTATTTCCTACACCAGCAAGAATAAATGACACACAGATTTATTTAATTTTTGTATTTCCTATAAATGAAACTAAAGAAAAAATTGAGTACTTGCTTTTCTTCAACTAAAGAGTTAAATACAAAAAAACAGACAATAAAACAAAACCAACCAACCAACCAAACAAACAAACAAACAAACAAACAATGTTTATTGCATAAAGTTAGTCTAGGCAAGATAGACAAGATAGATCTGGAAAAGTCAGATGTTCCTACCTTCTGACAAAAAGCCATCCATCATTAACAACAAAAGCACAGACTTTTGTCTAGTCTAAGTGGAATTATATGTATGCATTTTACTCATGCCTATAGATATATCTGTTTATGTAATTTCCTTCTTCTATGAATAAACAAACTAGTAAAATCATGGCAGAAGTGCTCCAAATTCCAAGTATCCCTCTAATAGGTCTCATAAGATTTTACTCTGTACCCATTATCCAAACTAAGAGATGACAGTTCGGTGAAGAAAAAGGTATGTTTACTTCAGGAAAGAACGTCTTTATGACACCTATCTGCTCTGATGAATCCACTAACGTGAATTTTCTGACCCAATAGGCAGTGATTGCACAGCACTGAGACTTCTCTCATTAGTCAGGAAATATGTGTTGTACAGTGTCAGCTCTCTACCTGCAAACTTGCTGCCAAGCAATTACTCATTTTCATCACTTAGATTTTCTCGCCCCCCCACCTTTTCCTTTTTATTTTACTATGTTTTGTGGGTGTCTATATATCCAGCATACTTTAAGAAGTGAACACACGCAGTACTGGAATGAAAATTATGCTTCTCTTAGGTGATTTGGAATAGAAAAGCACTTTCAAGTCCTTAAAAATTGATGTTGTTTTAAGCTTTACAGAAAGCAGTAGGAGAAACCAGTATCGGCAGGGAAAAAAACTAGAAAGCAATCAAGAGTATTTCCACTGTTATACATATTGCTTCCCAAGAGAACCTGTGAAAGCTATCTTCTATGACCTGATTCATTCATCTCACTCTCCTTGAAGCATCAGTAGTAGAGAGAGGGAATAAACAAAAGCAAAAGAAAGAGAGAGCAATGACATTTTTTTATGAATGTGTCTAATTTGGTCTCTTAATGAGGAACACTACTGGAAGAAAATCTGACTATCTTGATTTTTTCTAATTTTAATCCTAATTTAAATTCTAATTTAAATTTCTGCATTTTGAGTTCAGAAGTTCAGTTTATAGTAGGTGTAAAAGGGGTTCTAATGAGTTGTAGAGGAAATAACTATATATATGGTGTTAGTTAACACATTTGTCCCAAATTGTTTCAATATGGTCTGATTTGTACCAGCAGAAAAACATTCAAATATAAGTGACCTGTAGAAGATGAGTTATTCAACAATATAAAACATCCAACATCCCATTAATCCTCAATGTAAACAAAATATCTAGCCTGCCAGGAAATGTGTGCAAAACTTAGTCATCTAGGATAAAAAGGACAGGATGTTATAGCAACTGTTGATTTCACATGCTTTAATTTCTGATGTTCAACCTGACAGGAACATTCTGTACTTTCAGGTGTCCAGCAACCTACATTGCAAGTCAAGACATGGTAGTCCATTTTAATAATCAGCCATGATAGATGGCAGAAAGTTTAGAAGGCACCCAGGAAGCATTACTGATGTTATTCCCAGAAGAACATTATTCCTGTGAGCCAAGGAGGCAGGAGACTGAAATCTATTTCTTTGAAAAGCTTGTTAAATACCTCAGTTGTGAGGACTCTAGATTTTCTTATAGCTCATACCAAAGCTTTTCAATGTACAGAAGTACATTGAAAGTACATTGAAAAGTACATTGAAGTACATTGTACATTGAAAAGTACATTCAAGTACATTGAAAAGCTAAACTTTTGTAGATTTCCTCCCTATTTATATATTCTTTCCCTTCTCTCCTACCAGCATTCTCTCCTATCAGCACCAGTCAGAGCCCAAGCACTCTCATCTAAGACCTTTCTCTTACTCCAATAAATTAAAGGAAGAGGAACTCCAAACAACTTTCCTCCTGTTGCTCATGCTGGGAATCAATCCTTAACTTCTCACTGGGGACTGAACTTGCCAACAGGGCATCATGATAGCCTCCAGGACTCCATTGAATGGGACTGTTATTTTCTATTACTTCTATATGTTAAGCAAACTAATGTTTGTGAAAGGAGTATTTAGATGACTTGCCATCTGTACACATCCTTCTTATAGCACAGACTACAAATGCATGACATGATATAATCTCAGAGAATATATTAGGACACTATAAAGTAAAATTCTCACAAGCCCTACACTCAGAAGACAGCATACCATGAAGAAATCAAAATAATAGCTATTGATCTGGTAGTTCAGAGCCATAACAATGCTTTATGTCATAGGCCATAGATGATACAGGGGATACATCCAAATCATCCCACAGCGAAAGCACGGGAACAGTCTTGGCAAACACAGCATCTCTAACATGTAGTATGTGGAGATGGTATGGAAAAACAGAACTACAGTTCCATTTAATAAAATATATTAATATACCTAGTGAAATTGTTGCTGTACTATCTATACAAGTTCACAGAATCACAGAATCATTTAGGTTGTAAAAGGCCTTTTAGATCACTGAGTTCAGCCATAAACTTAACACTGCCAGCTCCACCAGCACGCCGTGTCCCTAAGCACCACATGTACGTGCTTCAAACTCTCCAGACTTGAGCCTCCCTTCTAAACCACTGTCGAGGGGTGCAAGTCCCCAAGAACTGACATGAAATGAAGCTGGAAGCAAGGAGGAGCAAGGCATGCTTCTTTTCAGAATGTGGCTGCAGATGAAGTCTGCATGCCTGCTATGAAAACTCTATTATGATTTTTATATAGTCATTACTCAGTGTAATCCCTTGTGATTTTTGTCATCATCTGGTCATCATTAACAGGATTTATATTATCAGACAAGTCATTTTCCTTAATTAAGAGGCTAAGTGGAGATGGTATCCTACAGGAAACATCTGATATCATCATAAATATCCTCAAAATCTTCTTGTGTGTACAGGCAGAGCTCTTTTGTCAGTCTTTCATAGCATTACTAAACAGTAAGTTTTACCTTTAATAGCTGAATAATTTTGCTTCTATTGTTATCAGATATAGCATAAAATACAGATTTTTGAACAAAGTAAATTGTACATTTCTTTATCTTGATCTGACTTTAGAGTTCTAATTCTTAATATTATGTGCAGATTATTTCTATTTGCATTCCTCATTCTTCTATTTGTGTTCCTCATTCTTCATTTTCAAAGGACAGAACAGTGGCCAAGAGCAAGTGCTGAAGTTTCATAAATATTTGCATAATTTAAATGAGGAAGTGGACCTTTCCTAGAATTTGAGACAAACATCCAAATATTTTTCCTACATTTCCTCTAGAGACTTTAACACTCAGTGACATGTCTCTTTCTCCTAATGTAAGTGGACAAAGGATAAAGTGGAACATAAGATTAATGTAACAGGAAGAATGACTAAGTAACAACAACAACAAAAAATTCATTATTTTTTAAGAAATCTATGTTTTTCTGATTAAACCTGAGGTGACCCCATCTTACCAGAAATGTCGTCTATAAAAGTTTGCTGATATTCCATGGTGTCTCTGCTCTCATACTATCCTGTCAGCTGTTTTCATACAATCCAAAACAATATAAAATTTCCTCAAAGAGAAGAGAAGCTTCCTCAGCATAAGCATCAAGTGACTCCTCTTTTCAATCTGTTTTCTTGAAAGAACACACAATGCAATGTGGATTCCTCTTACAGAATGACTGTGATGCTATTTTCCTTCCTGGGGAAAAAAAAAAGAAAAAAGTTATCTCAACTAAACTGAGTCTACATTCCCCAGAGTTCTATTTTCAAGGTATCCGGTGTTTTGAAACTATTTTTACAGATAGATTATGCTGTCAGTGTCGGGACAACCAAACTTGCACTTCTTTGGGTTTTTTTTATCAGGTTGCTGGTAGCAGCTGAAATCCATTCACTGAGATTCACTACAGAGGAAAAAAGCTCTGAAGTTTTCTACCATACATCAGTGGTAGTGTGGTCTTCATGTAGACAAGTATATAACCTGCTAGGGAAACCTTCAGTAGGAAGATATTTCTCTGCTCCAGAATCCTTATAAAGTAAGTATATCATACAGCACTTGTATGATTATCATGCAACAGCTACAAAACATTATTCAGCGAATTTTTTACTACTTGTGTGCTATTTTGGAGAGATTTTTCTCAGCAAAGCTCTGTCTGAACAGTTTTTTCTCTCATTGTGGCATACAATGTTACTCTGTATTGCCCAAGGGCCCAACAGATGTATCATGGGAATTGAAGTAACTTACAGTAAAAAACTGTTCAACATGAAGTTGTTAAACTCGATCTGGGAGGAAAAAAGTCTTTAGTGACAAATCTACCTGTCTGGTAGATTAAGCAGATATAAGTCTTGGAATCTAGATGACCTACAAGAGTCTGATGGACCCTTAGCTAATTCCCAAAGTCAAAGCACTTGGAAAGGTGATGTGCTGACAGATAGATAAACCCTTTTTAAGATCTAAGCCTTCATCTCTGGTCTCTATTCCAACTTAGTATAACACAGGTCTTACTGAGAGCAGTAGAAATAGTGTGCACACACTATTTCTTCTACAAGGGCTTTCTTTTTCACATCTCTATTGCAACTTCACTAGCAGTTGGGCTAGCTGTACAACAGACCCCTCCAGAGATGTGGCCTGGCTGACAACAAAGACTTTTCTTCCTAGAATTAATTTTCATCTGGAGCTGTTCCCTGACCTAATTCACTGTGTGACTGCACTCCAGCCACGAAATGTGCATCTGGAGATGCTGTGCAGAATGGAATCGTGTCTTTTCTTCACAGAAATGAAGACTTATGCAAGACTAAATTGCTAACTAAAGACTGAATTCCAGAGCTATGGATGAGATATTTAATATGTCAATGATTTAATCGTTAATATATATTTATAAATTTTAAAAAATCATATAAATAAAATAAATTTAAATAAAATTAAATATTTATATATTTCATAGTTTATATTTCAGGTCTCCTTTTGCAATAAAAAATTTTATCAGGCTTTTACTGTAAGAGGGAGAGATATATCTGGAAAAAAGGCTTGAATGTCAAATATCTTTGTGCTCTACAGAGAATCTTGAAGTCAATGCAAGTATATACAATGCCTTACAGAACAGGTGCTTTTTTGTTTTCTTAGATCAGCAATTTTCATCTGTATGGTTCATACTTACTAAACTAAGTTTTTATTCTGTTAAGAGCAGTCAGGCATAGTTGAATGCAGTGAGGTGAAAGCAATCAGATACAATAAGTTAAATCCATAAAACACAATTTAAAAGTTACTAACAAAATCCAAACCTTTTTGTGCTATCATTTTTCAGTGGACTACTGCAATTTTCATACTTTTTAACACAGTTATAATTTTTGTCAAAAAACACAAGCAACTAGTTTATACACTAGCATCTTAATGCTAGTGTATAAACCAAAGTTAAATTTGTAGATAGCATGAAGACAACTATAGAAATAATATTGGACTATCATGGTTCTTTTAATTACTGGCAGTGTTGGCTGGGAGCCCTATTCCATTTTTGCAGATGTATCAGCTAACAGAGTTCTTCAAAGAGGAGAGTTTTCAGACTTCCAGGTCTACTACAGTCCTGTTGTGCATAATGATCTCTACAAAAAGATCAAAAGCTTGTCAACACTTTTAAAGTCTGTAAAATATTTGCATTTCTGGAGATCAAACAATCAATAATGTAAAATATATCATAAATACGTCATATGAATAACGCCTTACCAATAAATCATCATAATTATAAACTATTTGAGCTTATAGAATTAATTTCTAAAATTTCCTGAGCAGTTTTCATTGATCTACACTCAAAGTACCTAGCAGGCAATAACAATAACTAATTACAGTAATAACAATAATTACAGTAAGCATAGTCTCAAGCCTGCACCGCACAAGCCAATGTCTTTGCTGAAAGAGTGGAAAACTTTGGTAGTTGGTAGTTAGTTTGCCACTAGATCAACTTAAGATGGAGGCTCTTGTAAGATGCAGAACTGATGGCTGGTAGCCAGGGACTACGCTTGACTGGGGGACTTGGTGGGGCTTGGGGGTGGTTTTTTGGTTGTTGGTTTTCGGTTTCTTGGTTTATTTGGTTTGAGGTTTTTCTTTCCCAAAGAAAAATAGTTTAATGGTTCAAATGCAATTCTACTTATTTTCTAGCTTACTGGGATTTTTTTTACTAGTCTGACTTTTTGCTAAACAGACTGTTTGTTCAAATTAATGCAAATTTTTTTCCTAACATTTTGCCATTTGCCACATACCATTTTTGTGGTACTATGTAGATGTAAGTTTTGAAATAAAAAATTTTTAATTCAAGTTTTGCCACAGAAGTTAAACTTTGTAGCAATTGTGAAATAAAGCCTTAATTAGGAAATTAATTATTTTGACATTTTGAGACAACTAATTGAAGTGCTTTGATTTCCTAATTGCTTCAGTCTCCTGGAACTGATAAAAGCTAAAGGAAATGGAGATATGTCTAAAAAAACTATGGCAAAGTATGTAAAATTACTGAAAAGAAGTTTGCCAAAGGCCCTTTGCATAAAGGCTAAAGCTACGTTTACTCCCAAGAGTAAAGCTAGAGAGCTTTTGCCACAGCACCAACTGAGGTTAAATAAGGCACTGTCAGGTAAGTTGGGATGGAAAGATTTCATGTAGCAACCCTCACACATATTTTTCTTCTCTTTGTATTGTAACTTATATCTACGTATTAGAACTTGCTCAGAAAATCTTTTGGAAACCTGCTGTCTTCTTTATTTCCATCCAGTGATGGTATAACTGGAGTTCTCGTAGGCAAAAGGACACTGCCATTTTACTCTTGAGGTCAGAACTGATGACAAGGGCCCATTTTTTTTAAATGGTAACAACATCATGTTTCTTGAAAGCACCAGAGCAAAGCTATGGTGGAACCCTACTCTGTGATGGAATTTCATATTCTTGAAATAAGTGAAAAGTAAGCATATAAGCAGAATTGAGCTCTTAAAAAAAATGATTTCACAGCTGGGCTTCATCACTATTTTGACCTTTTAAAGCACTTAAATAGAGCATTTTTCACTTCTGCATATTAACTACCAAATTGTTATCATTTAGTTGAAAATGTTACATTGGAATGTTCATGATACAATAAAGAGATTGGTCACACCATGAGTAAAATGCTGTTCTCAAACTTCTTTTCCTAGAGGATTTGACAGGGAAGGAGGCAATATAATTGCTCTGAAGAGGATAAAGATTTGAGCCTATGATTCATTTCTACAGCTGGGTTATAGATCCATGGAAATCTAAATTGGCAGTGAAAATGTTAACTGACACAAAGTATAGATCAAACACTACTAGAGATAAACAATTGGTATTTACAATTGGCAAATATTCTTGCTGCATTATGTTTGCCCTATTTGCTTCTTTGTCAGTAATGCATCAAGTATCCTATAGCATAATCCTTCTCTCAGCGCTTACCAATGAACTATGAAATAGTATTAAATAGAATTAATTAGAAGTTTTAATGAATCATGTCTGTCCTCATTTATTATACAATGTAATTTTCAAGGAGTGATTAATTATGAGCTACAGATGAGTGAATGGTTAATGTAGTTTGTTAACCTTACTAAGAAGCTACAGTACATGGTGCAACTTAGTTCTCTTCTATTGTTAGCACACTTAAGTGCTTGCCATTACTTCAAGTGAACAAGATTTTCATGACTTTGCTATTAAGATGCAGAATCGGCTAGTTGCTGACCTTCCCCCTGTATTATTTTTACAGTCTCTGATACACAAAACCTTTCCTTCTCCTTCCTTTCCTTTCAACCTTAATTTATGGATGAAAGCCACATGACAAAAACGCTCCCTCCCATCCAAGTGAATTTGTATGCTTAATTCCCAGTACATCATTTATCTCATGCTATATTTTACCCAGCTCTATCCAAAATTGCTAGATTCTGCTATGTTCTCAGCACACAGTATTACCATAACTATAATTTCAGCATTTCCTTCCAGCTGGAGCTGATAACATACCAGTGTTTTAGGTACAGCTGAACAGTTTTTTTCACAGCACCAAGGCCTTTTAATTTCCCAGCTCTTTCCTGAAGGGATTGGGCTGGAGCTGCACAAGAAATTGGGTGAGGACACAGCTGAGAGAGATGAACTCAGCAGACAAAAGGGACATCCCATGCCATGCAACATTGTGCTCAGCAGTAAAAACTCAGGGAAAGGAGGAAGAGTGAAATATGCCCTTTGGGTTACAGCATTTTTCTTCCCAAATACTTGTTACGTGTACTGAGGCCTTGCATTTCAGGGGGCAGCTAAACATCTGCCTGCCCATGGGAAGTAGTGAATGAATTCCTTATTTTGCTTTGCTTGCATGCGCAGCTTTGCTTCCCTTCCTAAACTGTCTTTATCTTGACTCGCAATTTAGTGTGGGTTTTTAGGTTTTGCTCTTCCTATTTTCTGGGCCGTCTTCCTGCAGGGAATGAGAGAGAGATTGGCTGGAGGTTCACGAGTCACCTGGGATCAGTTCACTGTTTTTCCCACTCAGACTTCTTTAAAAAGTAATCATACAACACAGGTGACATTTCTGTGGATAAATGTTGAGGCAATTCTCTTTTCCTTGGAGGGATGACAACATTTTTGAATATCCAAGTTCTCAATAACAATATAACTTAATGAGACTACATCTTTGTCACAAAAACAGGAATCAAGACCTCCTTAATCGCCCTCTATTTTTTTTTTTTTTTTTCATTCTCCATAAGTTTTACCTCATTATTTTGGAGTCTTAAAGAAGCACATCATTCCTTCTGTTTACCAAATGGTAGTGACATAAGCTCATGAATTTGCAGAATCATCAAAATACAGTGGCTACCTTTCTAATTCCACAAGTAGTCATAGATACGGATCCTGCCCTCACTAGACAGATTTCCTTTGTAAGCTTAGATACAGAAATAACTGCTTAAAAATGTGGCTTGAAAGGACTCTTACTATACACACCTTTTGCCCATGGCAGGATCCAATTCTTTGTGTCCACTACTATGTTTGCCTACAGCAATACCCTTAGCTTTTGCTAGCTCTCAGAAGCACGCTTCCTACTCAGAGTCTGAGGTCACAGAATAGGACCATCCTAAGCAGCACAGTTCAAGGCAGACAAGATTGCCCAGATCCCCTGAGGCACAAAGTAGTCTCTGGAGTGCTTCATGTCTAAAGCTGGCCCCACACTAAGTTTCAGCACAAAACGAGTACTTAACCAATAAACTGCAGAAGGCAACAGAATTTCATCTATTTTTTTCCAAGTCAGGAGGAAGA
This sequence comes from Promerops cafer, assembly GCA_013398275.1. Lineage (NCBI taxonomy): Eukaryota > Metazoa > Chordata > Aves > Passeriformes > Nectariniidae > Promerops > Promerops cafer. The sequence goes on along the minus strand of VZSE01012482.1, from coordinate 399,960 downwards.
AATAAAATATATTCTCTATTCTTAGTGTACAAGGACAATAATGTTTCTACAGGTGGGGAGCTATTTTTCATCTGAACACAGAAAATAATAATCCTGGCAGTCACTCTGCTGGGATTTCCTCTAGTTTTCCTAAAGTAAGTCTTAATATTAAATTTGAATAAAATCAGGTGGTAGATAAGAGTTTAAGTTTTTGCTTCAGTGATAATATGAAGTGGATCTTATACACCTTCATAGTCAACTGTAAATTTATTATGGCTCTTGCAAGATGTTGAACAGCTTATACTTCAGCAAAGTAGGCACACAGCTTACTAAAACATTTCTGTTGATGTATAAGTGTGTTCAACTGTGTTTTCTTTTCCTTAACCATGCTAAAAGCACAGCAAGATAGCTGTGATTCAAAACTTAAATTCCTAATCTCACAACAATAGACAAAAAAAATAATCTTGACCTTTAGCAAAATAAATAATTGGGGATTTATAACAGCTTATGTATTTAAAGATGTTGAGACAGACAGTGTTAGCCAAGTATTGATATATTTATGCCCAGGCTAAGTGATTTGAGCAGGATCTTTACTAGATCGGAGACCACAAAAACTGATTAGATTATTTGCATTGAAGTAAAAAGACTTATTCAGATATAATTTATTTGTGTTTGTGTGTGAGGTATGCATGTATTATTCTTAAAATCAGGGGGATTCTATCATTAAATTTATCCCAAGGTAACTTAGTGACAGTTTCTTTCACTGATTCATAATTCATATCCATACTAAGGGTTATCTGATCAAATGAGTTTTACATATTTCATTGTGTATTTGCTAAGACAGTCAGTTTAAGCAGCCACCAAAACAAAACAAAAATATTTCCTTCCCTCTTAGTAATGGAAAGCTTGAAAAAAATGGCTTCTTCACAAATTAGGTTCCCAAAAATGCTCACAGTTATCGCATGGTTATCAGTTTGAACTGAATTTTATGGCTGCTTGTCACCACCTGTTGCCTTGTCATATCAATGTTTAGTGATCCTGTAGCAGGATGTTCTGCCCTGGCATGGTCCAGCAACTCAGGCAATGCCCTATTTGCAAGGCTCTAAGTGGAGTACAGAGAGAGGGCTGTCATACTGAGTTTGATATTGAATTATGATAAAACCAGTCTGGATCATCAACCCCAAAGCCAACACCCTGATAGTGACACAAAGATGTGACAGATATGGTATATCCTTATCAAAAAAATGCTGTGCTGACTTGAAGTCATATGACTGACAGTCAATCTCTATACTGTAAAAGTCAAGTTCCAGTTTTGTACAGTTCTAACACATCCCTTCTTGGAGTCTGTATGGAGATTTCTCCTTTGGGTGGGCATGCCCCTCAGTGTTACCCCTCAAGGCTGAGCAAAAGAGATTTTGCTCACAATTGTTGGTATGGGTGAGTTACATCAATCTCTGCTTTGATAATTGTTTGCTTTTGCTAGCTTTAATACAATTGCTTTAACATGATGGCTTCGATGTAGTGCACTATCCTATCCTACCCTAGCAATTTTAACTTCTGTATTGTATAGTAAATAATTCTGATCAAGATACTTTTGGCTAATCATTTATCATAATAAATCATTTATTTTTACAGAAATATATCTGATTTTCCATTATTAATTAAACAGGCCAAAGTTGTACAAAGGTTTAATCACACCTCTCTAATTTCTTAAACCATTGAAATTCTGAGGCTAAGATTGGATCCAGCTGCACACAACAGCTCTGAGGAGGGGTTTAGAAAGCAAGGAGGTGCTTTCAGCATCCCGTGACTCAGCAGGAGGGCTCCTCTAACCACCTTTGTCTCAAGCTTCCAGTCCCACCAGCAACAACCCCCCTCTTGCAATACCTAACATATCTCAGGTGTTAGCTTGGCAGAAGACATTGTAAACGTAGTTCTCAACTTAAGGAGAATCCATCTGAAAATATATTAAAATAAATAAACAACAGAGAATGACCTCACAGTATGAACGAAATACACCAATCACACAACTGAAGTGAGATGGAAGAATTTCAATAAAGAAAAAGAAATATCTGTGGCATCAAGCTCAATTTGTAAAGACCTCAAACTGCAGGACTCCCAATACAGAAAGGCTGCTGCTGAGATACATCAAAAGTGACTCTTTATTGAAGAACAATTGCATGACCTAGTTTCTGGTCAGCAACAAGCTTTTGCAGAAACTTCAGGAGCTGATAAAAAATCTTTGTAAAGTTAGGATGTGCACTTTTATCTTTACACCAGTAGGAAGGAGGGATTAGGAAAGATTTTCTGCCATCTTATTTTAAATTTAATTCTAAAAGTTATGTAAATTTAGGATCAATAGAAGAAACAAAATGTGTATAAACTAGATGTCAATAAATATTTATTGTACTAGGTAGAAAAAGTTTAAGATATAGTTAGTATGCATGAAAATGTTTCCGTTTTAAGTAACTAGAAACAGTAGAACAGAAAAATATAAGGAAGATATGATTTCATTCAATTCTTACATTTATAAACGAAACTTAATTATACAAAAAGGCTAGACAAGATTCTTTAAAAGAAATCTATGACATGTGTTGGCTGTACCCAAGCTATATGAAAAACAAACAGAAGTATGGGATTTTTTCACCTGTCTGGATCTGAGAGTTTTTTGCTGCTTATGCAGTAATACCTACCCATTCTAAGATCCAATCCCTGACATCCAGCCAGTTAAATTAGCACACTTCAAGCCAGCCTGTTTCCTTAATTCCCAGTTGTCTCCTGCTTTTCTACACATGCACTTTACTCTCCCATGCCACACCAGCTTTCTAAGGTACATCCAGAATGACAGATATACCCTGTCGTGCATGAGCTCCAGAAACAAGCAGTAGCCCAGATCAGTAACTCTGGATCAGACTTTGGAGAAGCATCAGCAGGTGATGGATTTGGCAGTTGCTTGTCCCTCAATGAAGCACAGTAAATGGGGTGGTAGGAGAGGGAGAAGGAGTCACAGAATCAGAAATATTCTTAGTTGGAAGGGACCCACAAGGGTCATCAAGTCCAACTCTTAAGTGAGCGTGTGAATAGAATCCACAAGCTTGGTGTCATTAGCACCATTCTCTAACCAGCTGAACTAATCTCAGGGAGAAAGAGCTTCTTTGCAGTTCTTAGTCTTTTTTTCCTGAGAAAGACTAGATATAGTGAATTTTTAAGGCTGGGGAGTGTTTTTAACTAGATACACAAAAGCTTTAAAATGTATTCTATGTATATTATTATACATGGCAAATCTTCTCCCTAAAACCTCACCGATGATAGGAGACAGTATAAACATTTCAGTTCTACTATCCATAACCCCAGACCACTAGTTCAGAAATCTCAGGTTTTTACTTTAATTCCTCATCCCTAATCCAAAGCAGTCCATAAGAGACGTTTGTAAGTGGCTTATGTACTTGCTATGATGTAGGTGGTTCAATCCTCCTGAGCAGCAAAGATTGCATTTCTCAAAGCATTACAAAAACCATCTTAGTAGCCCCAGTTGCCTAAATGGCTGGTTTCTGAAGCCAGAATCTCCTGACTATCACTGAGTGGCTTTATATCTTTGTCTCTGATGCTTGTCAAATAGATAGGTGGAAACACAGTAAAAATAGAAAACAAACAAAAAAAAAAGTTATCAAACCCAGACATTGATAAGAAAAAAATCTCAGATTTACCAAAAAAAAAAAAAAAACCAAAAAAAAAAAAACCAAAACCAACCAAACAAAAAAACACCAACAAAAACAAAAACCCCAGACTTGTTCAGTCCACTTTCTTTGTCAAATGTACCAGTTTGGCATTCACTATGAAGCATGTGGTGCGTGATGTCTTATTGAGATAAACTGTTCAGGTATTTTCTTCTCGATGCAATTCTTTAGCACTGGCTCTGTCCAAAAGTCATTTTTGTTGTTCCAGATAGAGTTTCCCCACCTTGTGTACAAATACTAGCATACTTCAGAGCCATGTTCTCAGGCAGTTTTGTAGGAAAAAGGATTAGAACACCAGATGGATTCCTAGTGGAAGCAGTAACAGATTTGGCAAGATAGATGCTTTAAGAGCAAAGATTTTCAATCCATATGAAGAAAATTGTCAGGAGGAAGCAAGCAAGGAAAGAAGCTGATGTTTGCACTCCTCACCATACTTTTTAATGTCATTCAAAATCCCAGATGTTTCATGTAAAAGCATGTCATATAATAAAGTCAGAACAAGTCTCATTTTTATAACACAGTAAGAGTTGTAAAGTATATCTACAATGAAAGTCCAATCAGGCTGAAAAAATTCATAAATGTCCTACTGGCATCACCAGAAGTGCAGCAACAGACATAAAGACACCACTTTTACGTCTGCCTCAATCTTTGCATAAGTGGAAACTTATCCATGACTGCCAGGTCATTTCCAAAAAACAATTAACTGAATGCATTTAAGATTACACCCCATCATTCTTCTTATCCACTCTGTCCATTATATACACTCTGTGTTACTGGCTATGCTTCAGGACAAGGCTGAAGGGAAATATGGTCTTGGTAGGCACCATAATACAGTTCAATGGGTTCAGACATACGCTTTCAAAAAAAAAAAAAAAAATTGCAGAAAAAGCTAGAAGGCAACTGGTTTTGCCTGTGTGATCCCAAAAATGCCTAATACACACCACCCTCAAGAATTAGACTGCTCTTCAGTGACAAACAGACAGAGTCCACAGCTGTTCCTCTGTCTTGTACCTGCAAGGAGCATTAGAAGCTACGGTGAAGGACAGAGTCACCACCACCACAACAGTCTTAAGAGACCAATAGCCACTCATCAGAAAAGATATCAAGATAGGTAAAATAATTGTTGATAAGTTTGGTTTTGTATGATGGTACAAATTTTGAGTGTCCTCAGATCCAGCAAGAACTACCTGGGAATAATCCTATGAAAAACAAGCACAACATTTTAACTGGTACTAGCTTGTTTCTTCCAGGTTGTACTACACCGTAAAATATTGAATACATAAAAATTACTCATGCTCCCTCATCAAGTGACAAAAGCCAGTTATTTTCAATTAATGAACAACAACGAAAAAGAAAGACTGCTGTTGCTTTAAATATAAAATCACCCATTCTTGGCTGTTTCTGCCTCAGCCTCAGCTGCTCTACAGTTAAAATTTATAAAACAAAACATATACAACACCACTTGTGTGTCTCATGAGAGCTGGCAGTCAGGGACCACAAAGGATCAAGCAAAAGGCAGGTCCCACTGGAACTGCACCACTCCAAAATCTTAGCTCTCAGGTCTTGCACACAAACTCACAATTAGCAGGATGATACATACATGCATATTTCATAAAATAAAAGGTTGCTTCAATAACTAGACGCCAAAGCCACTATGAAATTAGAGAGCGAAATCAAATCAATAGTAGGTTCAGCAGGAGACTGTGTTCTATCCTTGGATCTGTTTGCAGGCGTGCTCATTGCATACAGATTAGCTGATAAATGGCTGATTCAATAGACTGGTAGCAAGCACATGCTTTGCTAGAGATGACTTTTTAAGTCATCATACATCAAACAGACAGTGTCAGCCTTTGAGGATAAACCAGTGATGGCTTGTTGTGCTCTTTGAACTGCCTCGGAGACCCAGAGACTAAAAAAGTGCCTGAATGTTTCCCTGAATCCACTGGGAGGATTGAAAGCTTCAAAGAGTAACACTATCACATCCAAGGGGAAATGCATTGATTGAAGGAACCAGTGTGAAATAGTCTTTTATAATTACCAGAATGCTGGAATCGACTGGTGTTTTGCTGAGCTATATTTTATCTTTATTGGATTAACTGTGACACAGTAGGTTATGTCAAAGGGAATCTGCATGAATATTAAAAGTAAATGTGGTGTGAATAATAGATAACTTACATTAGATGCAACAGCATGCAGCAATTTTTATTCACCTATGTAATTAGATTAAAACAAATCTGCTGAATAAAGTATATTGTCTTATTATAATCCAAATTCAAAAGTATCAAGAAGTTATGAAACGAGGATAATTGCTGCTCTTTAGAAGATGCATGTGGTTACTCACATATACACATGACAGGGAAAAATTTTGAGAACAGTTCTAGAGAAAATGGTTTGGTAATGAACAGAAAACCATTTCAGTCTCAAATTGTTAGTAAGGGTATCACATATCTACTTAGAACTTTGGTAGCAGGTCTGTGCTGTTTGGTTTAAAAAAAAAAAAAAATTAGGGGAATTGTAAGGAGCAGCAATTATGTAAGGCAGATCAGCTTAGTGGTAGGACCGTACATTAAACCCTTCTGGTCACTTTAAAAGCATATGCTCAGTATTGGGTCATCTAATTTCCTAACTGATCAGCTGTAAGTTCTTTAACATAATGAGTGTTTTCTTTTGTATGCCACAGAAATACATATTGGTTTCGAATTTTTAGCAGAGAGTTCAATTTTTGCAAAGCTGATCAATTGAAAATATGAATTTAAATTATATCTGTAGAATCACAGAGTAATTTAGTCTGGAAGGGACCTCCAGAGGTCATTAGACAAAGCTCTGGCTCAAAGCAGATCTAATTAGATCAGGCTGCTCTGGGACGTGCCTAGTGGAGTCTTGAACACAACCAAGGACAGATATTTCACACTCTTTGTTCACTTATTCAAAGATTTGATAATCCTCATGGAAAAACCTAAACCAACAAACAAACCAAAAACCCCCTCCTTAACTTAAAAAAATGTTAGTTTTCCTCAATCCAAATTGTGTCTGTTTCCTCTGACAGCATGCACTTCCTGGAAGAATCTGGCTCCATCTTTTCTCTATCTGTACATTACATAGTTACAAGACAGCAACAAGGTCTCCCCTTTACCTTCTCTTTTTGGAGCTGAACAGACAGTTCTCTCCTCCTATGCTTTCTGCTCAAGCCCCCTGATCTTGGCTGCCTTCACTGGACTTGCTTAACTGTGTCAATATTCTTCTTGTACTGGGGATCCCAAAACTTGACATAGTGGAGCATATTTAGCCTCACAAGTGACAAAAGAAAGGATCACTTCTCCAGACCTGTTAGCTGCAGTTGTCCAGTACACCTGAGGATTCAAGTGGGATTCTCTGACTCATGTTCAGGTTAAGGTCCTTTTCTGTAGAACTGTTCCCTGAAAACTGGACCTCAGCCTGCCTTGTTGCAAGAATTTATTCCATTGCAGATGCAGGATTTGCAATCATGTTAAACTATATGAGAGGCTTACCAGTCCATCTCTCCAGTCTGTCTGGGTTTCTCTGACTAGGGGCCCTGCCCTCCAGTGTGCTGACCACTAAAGCTAATTTGGTTTTGTCCACAAACTTGCATTTCATCTTATCATCCAAGACATTAATGAAGACATTAAACAGTTTTGTTCTCAGTATAGATCCCTGAGGGATGCCACTATTTACTGGCTGCCAGATGGACTTGTGCCACTGGTATAATCTCTTTGATTTCAGCAGTCCAACCAATTTTCTAATCAATTATTATTCACTTGACCAGGTTCTGTCTCACCAAGCTGGTCATAGTGAAACTAGGAGACTGTCAAAATACTTGGAAATCAAAATATCTAACACTCACTGCTTTGTTCACAGTACCAGTCCACTATAGGAAGCACTCAGGTTCTTCAGCCATTATTTACTTTTGATAAAATCATGCTGGCATATGAAAATTACCCTCTTGATTCTCAAGTGTTCAGGAATTACTTCTCAGAGGATTTGTGTCTCAGCCTTTGCAGGCTGCTTGAAGTTGTCTGGATCCAACCTCTTGCCTTTCTTGAATGTGGTTGCAACATTTACCTTCTTTCAGCCACCCAGAACATCTCTTCAAAGGCTTTCTTTTTCTGTTTCCTTTTCTCTTTTTTTCTCTTTCTTTTTCTCTTTTTCTTTTCTTTTTTTTCTTTTTCTTTTTCTTTTTCTTTTTCTTTTTCTTTTTCTTTTTCTTTTTCTTTTTCTTTTTCTTTTTCTTTTTCTTTTTCTTTTTCTTTTTCTTCTCTTTTTTTTTTTAATCTGACATCAGCTAGCTCCTTCATCACCCTTAAGTGCTTCACATCTCACCCCATGGGCTGTATATCTCTATTTGACTTAAATGATCCCTAACTTGCTTCACTCCCACAGACTTTGTTAGCAGACTTAGGAATCTGAGAGGCAGGTTGGATAGACCCTAGCAGTAAAACTGAGAAAGACATTGAAGCATTACAATGAGAAAGAAGGGTCTATCTGCTATGAAAATTCTAGCTATTTTTTAACAAAATTTAGCCATTTTTTATGCATACATTCACACATACAGACATATACTGCCTGTGAAAAAGTCATGGCAAGGATAGAACAAGTTTTAAGGAATGTCTGCTCAGCACTGTCTTAGCTGTGTGTCTAATGCTCTAGATTTTGTAGAAATCTCTCAAATATCTCAAAGTTGTGGCAGGGTTGTTTGGTTTTTTTTGGTTTTTTTTAATCTAAGCACCTTTTTCCCTGCATGATAGTAGTTAAAGATGAAGTCAGTCTTATTTTACCTTTAAATGGGTCAGTATATGCTGAATAAGTCCCTTTCATTTTCAGACTTTATCAATCAGATCAATCTATTCACTAACTGTTGAAGAGCTAACATTGCATAGCTGCTGAGGCAAACTCATTTTTGACAATGGTGCATTTAAAGTCAATGAACACAGTCCACACAGACCAAACATAGCCCATAGTTTCTTTCCAACAACATTTGCATCATGTAACACCTAGAATGATTCAAGTTTGACATTTTAGCTGTTAAAGGAGGCATGAAAGTGCATCACAGGCAAGCATTTTTCTTACAGATTGTAAAATAAAGAAGAAATATTCCCTACTGCCTACAAAGCTACCATTGGAAAAAAAGGAAAAACATTTTACGCCATTTCCCCTTTATCTGAAAGAGCTGACCTATGTTTAAAAATTTTATTGTAAGATTTTTTTACTCTGAGGGTGGTGAGGCACTGAACAGACAAGTGTTTAAGGTCAGGCTGGATGGAGCTCTGAGCAATCTGATGTCATGGAAGATGTCCCTGTCCATGGCAGGGGGGGGTTGTTGGAACTCCATTATCTTAAAGGTCCCTTCCAGCCCAGGCCATTCTATGATTCTGTGATTCCATGATTTTATGATTCGCATTTAACATGTATAGTGCCATTTTTAAATATATGCAGAACTCTCAAGAGGCCACAAAAGAGGCAACAAGCACCAGAACTATCTACAGCAATATGACTACACATATCTAAAAATTGTGTCTTCCAGTTCCACCTCTTACAGGCAGTTCCAAATAAGGTATCATCCGTAGCATTCAAATAGAATACATTTATCTCACAGTAAAACAAAAGGGAATTCATGTTGTTAACTAATATTTTGAAGAAGTACACTTTATTTATCAATGTTATGAGCACAGTCATGCTTGACTGTACTGAGAAGATGGGCACTTGTAGGACAAATCAATAACTAGCTACAGAACTGGTGCTGGTGGCAGGGGTTTGGGTTCTATGACCAGCTGAGCATAACTATTGTCACCAGTGGGTGTCATAAAGATGGCTTTAAACTAAGAATGGCAGTGAGGGAGAGAATAAACAGCAATCCTGTGAGGGAGCAACCAATAGTTGGCTAAGCAATGTTCATAGGATGATGTGACAGCAAAGGACCAAAAAAATCAAGAAAACTAGGGCTTTTTGCATGTAGCCAAGGAAGTCCCTACAAGGTACCAACACAGAAAAATCTCCCAAACTCTCTCCAGACATTTAACATGCTAGGATGCCTCTCTGAAGTGTCAATATACTAATGCATATGGTATGGGGAATTAACATAATAATTAAAGACTGTGTGCATTTGCAGAGCTACAGACTTACTGAGATCATGGGATGTTTCCCATCACTGGCCTGATCACTTGAAATGGAGTGATACAGGCTTTTTAAGGAGGACAGGGTGGGAAGAAAAGGAGGAGGAGTTGCTTTTTATGTGACAGACCAACTACAGAGCATGGAGCTCTGCCTAGGGATGAATGAGTAACAAAATGAGAGCTTCTAGTTTAGTATTAAAGGCAGTACAGGCAGAAGTGGCATTATAGTCTGCTATAGGTTTCCTCTCTGGGAAGCAAATCAGGCCTTCAGCAGGCAGCAGTAGTCTCACATCCACAGGACCTAGTCCTCCTAGGGTCTTCAACCACTGCCCCACTGCTGGGGGCAACACAGCAGGACAGTATCAGTCTATTAGATTCCTGAAGAGTATTCATGATCACTTCCTGCTCCAAGTGGTAGAAGAGCTGATAAGAAGAGGTGTTCTGTTGCACTTCATCAACAAGGAGGGGTTCTTTGGGGATGTGAAGGTCAAAGGCAGTCTTGACCATGAGACAGCAGAATTTAGGATGCCTAAGGCAGGAAAAAGAGTAAAAAGCAAGACTGCAACCCTGTACTTCAGTAGAAAAGACTTTGACTTCTTTGAAGACCTGCTTGGAAGCGTCCCCTGGAATAAGACAATGCAGTTAAGAGAATCCCAAGAAAGCAGGTTAATATTAAAAGCTCAGCTTCTCTAAGCTCAAGAGTAGTCCATGCCAACTACAAATGAATGAAGTCTGGCAAAAATGCCAGGATGCCTGCATGGATGAACCAACCATGCCCTGGCCAAACTCAGACTCAAAAAGGAAGCATACAGAGGGTGGAAGGAACAAAAAATAACCTGGGAGAAATAGAGATGAAGTTAGGAAAGCTCAAGCCCAAATGAAATTGAATTAAATTGAATTAAATTTGTTAGGATGTCAAAGACAAAAAGAGAAGAGCTTATGTAAGTATATAGGAAACAAAAGGAAGATTAGGAAGATGTTGGGCCAATTCTCTCCAGGTGACCTGGTGACACAATACATGAAAAAGGCTGAGGTACTGAACACCTTCTTCATGTTAGTCTTCACTAGCAAAACCAATTTACAGGGGTCCCAAGACCCAGAGACCTGGGGGTTAATTTGGAGCCTGGAAGATTTGTGGAAGATTTGTGGAAGGTTTGTAAGGAAGATTTTTGCCTGGTGCAGTAGGATCAGGTTAGGAAATAAGTAAGAAGACTGGACATGCCTAAATCCAAGGGATTGGGTGGTGTTACTCATAAGAACTATGGAAGCTGACTGATGCTGCTTTAAGGTCACTCTCAATAATCTTTCAACAATCATGGCAACTGGGAGGGACGCCTGAAGACTTGAGAAAAACGTCACCCCTGTCTTCAAGAATGGCAAGGGAGATCCAGGGAAACACCACCTAGTCATTCTCACCTTAACCCATAGGAAAGTTATGAAGCAGCTAATCCTGGAAACCATTTCCAGGCACATGAATGAGAAGGTGTTAATCAGTAATAGTTAGAATATATGCATAGAGGAGACTTCATCCTTGACCAGCTTGTTAAAGTTCTACCATGAAAAGATGGCTGGATGGGTGCAGGGGACACCAGTGGACATGGTCTGCATTAACCCATTAATATGTGTAAATACTTGAAGGGAAGGTGCAAAGAATACAATGCTGTCCAGTGACAGGACAAATGTGCACAGACTTAAATACTGATGGTTTGTCCTGAACATCAGGAAACACACTTCTACTGCGATAACAACTGAGCACTGGCACAGGTTTCCCAGGGAGGTTTTTGAGCCTGTTACTGGAGATACTCAAAAGCCTTCTTGACACTCTCATGGACAACCTGTTCTATACAGTTCTGCTTGAGCAGGGGTTTGGTCCAGATGATCTCCAAAGGTCTCTTCCAACCTCAATCATCGTGTGATTGTGTCATAATTTTTTATGTTTAAATTATTGCCTTGGTAGACAAAGGGAGGGAACCACATATTTCCTACTTAGACTTCGGTACTCTCTCATAAAATCCTCACAGAGAAGCAATGGAGTATCAGCTGAATGAGCAGACAGAGAGGTAGACAGAAAACTGGCTGAACAACTGTGTCCAAAGGTTGGTGATCAGTGGCATGAAGTCTTGATGGACACCACTACTAGATTACCACTGAGTCAGTATTGCTTCCAATTCTTTTCACATCTTCATTAAAGGTCTGGATGATGGGACAGAAGGTATCCTCAGCAAGTTTTCCAATGACACAAAACTGTGAGGAGTGGATGATACGCCAGAGGCCTCTGGAAGGACCTCATCAGACTGCACAGATAGACTGACAGAAAACTCTTTGAAGTTTAAAAAAGTGCAGAGTCCTGCCAGTAGGGAGGAGCAACCCTGTGCAGTGTATGGAGGCAGACAATTGCAGACAGCGAGTTAAACGAGTCAGCTTGCCCATGCAGCAAAGAATTCCAGGGATGTGCTGGACTAGGCTGTGTAATTCTTGCCAACAGGTCAATGGAGACAATCCTTCCCCTCTCCTCATCTCTGGTGAGGCATTGCTGGATGTCATGGTTTGGTGCTGGCCCAATGCCAGTGCCCCCATGAAAATGCATTTTCTTTAACCAACTGCTGTGAGATGTGACCAGGAACAGAGCAGAGCAGGCTTAAACTTAGAAAAAGAGAGAAAAACAAAAACTTCATTAAACTACAAACTAAAATCAGAAACACACAGGAAACAGAATGAAAACCTTTTAAACCATTCCTCCTCCTCCCACCAAATTTCACCAAAGCACAGTGAGACAAAAATCTTGGAGTCCTGATCAAGTTACCCTCACTCAAGTAATCAATTCTCAGTCCATCAGGGGAGAGAGGAGTCTCTCTTGTACCACAGTCCTCCCCACGAAACACGGTTGAAACTCCCCATGTTTCTTTGTCACACATGGCACGGCCCGGAGAAACTCTGCCATTGTGACATGCTCCTTCCATGTACAGTGCTCTCACCACCGTCCATGGACCGAAACTGCTCAGGGCTTTATCAAGGATGCTTTGCCGAGTGCGAAAAAAACAACCGTGTCTCATTTTTGGGACAACAGTCCCCCCCATTTTCTCATCCCCTGGGGCCGAGGGTTTTCTCAAGAACAGAGCTCTTCTCCCTGAAGATGGAAGGCACCACCACGCCCTCTTCATCTTCCTCTGTTCACTCCTTTATATAATACCATTACAGCAGGTCAGTCTCTTGGCTCAGGCTATAGCATCCACCTAAATGCAGTCTCATGTATTACAGGCAGCTTGGTTCAGTCTATGGCTATACAAGAAAAGTCCAGCTAAAAAAGCCACTCCATCATCTCCTCCCACTTCAGCTTTTCCACATCTTCTTAACATCTCAGGTCCCAGACTGTCTCTCTTCTCTCTCCAACCACCAGCCAGGAGGACTAATGTTTCACAAAGTTTCCTTCACCCAGGAAAGGGTTAAAAGTCCGAGCTCCGCTGCCCTCAGGGCACTGAGATCTCACGGTGGCACTCCCACATGCTGGGCATCACCCCCCTGCCGCCTCCTCTGCCGGCACAGGCTCGCTCGCTCTCTCTTCTGGGGTTGGGGGGGAACAAAAGATACCTCGGTGTTTTCTCCACCCCTCGGTCCTGCAGGAGCTGGCCCGGTTCCATTCCCTTCCACCTTCTCTCTCTCTCCGGGGCTCCGGCCTACCTCAGCCTGGGCCTCCATGGCTCCCTCCCCCACCCAGCCATGTGGCCGGGCGGGGCAGAGACGGTGCCGCTCCCTGGGCTACCACGGGCGAAAGAGAGCGAACTCTGGGAAATCTCTGCTTTTAACCCCGTGTGTCTTCAGAGGTGACTCACATCTTCAGTGGTCACACCAGGTGTCAATATTCGAATCCGACCACTGATTGGTTTAACTAAAACTTCCCAAAAAACTCACTTCCTCCCAAACCAAGACACTGGAGTACTGAGCTCAATTTAGAGCTCAGTACAAGAGAGACATGGAGCTTCTACAGAGTCCAACAAAGGGCCATGAAGACGATGAAGAGACTGGAGCATCACCCATAGGAGGAAAGACTGGTAAAGCAGGGGCTGTCTGGCCTGGAGAACACTCAGGGAGGGATCTCATTAAGGTTTCCAAATAGCTGAAGGGAAGGTGTAACAGAAGACAGAGACAGGCTCTTTTCAGTGGCACACAAGACAGGATTCAAGGAGAAGGACACAAACTGAAATACAGCCGGTGCTTCCTCAACACAATGAGATATTCTTTTACTGAGAGGTCAACTGAGCACAGCAACAGGTTGTCTAGAAAACTGGTGGACAGTTTATCCATGGAGACCTTCAAAAGCCATCTGGGAAAGGTATTGGGAATGCTGTACAGAGCAGTGAGGTCACCCCTGAGCCTCCTTCTCTCCAAACCAGACAAAGGCAGAGCCCTCAGCCGCTCCTCACAGGATGTGCCTTCCAGCCCTTCCTCCTGCTCTGCTCTCCTCCTCTGGACCATTCAAGGACCTTCCCACCCTTCTCAGTCTGTGGGGCCCAGCACTGCACACAGCACTCAGGGTGAGGCAGCACCACGGCTGAATGCAGCAGGATGATCCCAGTCACAGCTGGTGATGCTGTGTCTGATGCACCCGGGATGGGGTTTGCCCTCCTGGCTGCCCGGGCTCACACTGCTGGCTCACCCTGAGCTGCTGCCCACCAGCACCCCCAGATCCCTTTCTGCAGGGCTGCTCTACACACACTCCTCTCCCAGCTTATTTATACTTGTGCCCAGCTTTACTGCATCCCAGGGGCAGAATCTGGTATTTGTCCTTACTGAATTTCATGCCACTGATGATTTCCCAAGGTTCCAGTCTATCCAGATCCCTCTGCAAGACTTTTGTCCTTCAAGACAGATAACAGTAAGTCTTAGTTTGGTATCACCAGCAAACTTGATAATGTGTATTCAACTTCTTCATCCAATTTATGAAATTATTGAACAGAACTGGCCCAAGAATTTAACACTGAAGAACATGGCTAGCAACTTCTCACTAGCCAGTTTTAGCCCCATACACTACAATACCTGAAGCCCTGCCATTCAACCAGGTCTTCACACAGTATACTGTGCACCTGTGCATCTCACAAGTATATAACTTGTCCAGAAGGATACTGTGAGGGACAGTATCAGAAGCCTTCCTAAACTCCAGAAAAACTACATCATCACCTCTCCTTCATCTACTGTGTAGGTGACCTTACCATAGAGGGGTAGAGAATTAATTAAAGAGGACTCTGTTGAACCCATGCCGACTGTGTCTGATGATCACATTAATCTCTAAATGTATTTCAATAGTACCCAGTATGACCTTCCCCATAAAATTTCCACATACTGAGGTTAAACTAACAGGTCTGTAGTTTCCTGGGACTTTCTTCATACCCTTATAAATTGCAGTTATATCAGCTAGCTTCAAGCCAGTGAAGACCTCCCCAGAATCCCAAGATCTTTGAGAGATGTTCCTGGTATAACATCTACAGACACCTTCAGTACCCTCAGATTAATCCTACCAGGCCTCATAGAATTATGAACATTCAACTGATCTAACTTATTCCTTACAATTGCAATGTTCACAGATGGGATGTCACTGCTCACAAAGTTCTCTGACTTAGAGGAATGAGCAATGCAAGGTCTATTTTTAATATTAAAGACTGAAGAAGAAAAGCATTTAATGCCTTCATTTTTCCTTCATCCTCACTTGCTAGATGACCATCTTCAACGAGCATTGGTCCAAGTATTTTCCTTGGCCATCTGTTGCTATTGACCTACTTGAAGTCTTTCTTCTTGTCTGGAACATCACTGGCCAGTTTCAACTCTAGCTGAACTTTGTTCTTTCATGTTTGTCCCCCGCATGAAGGAACCACTGTTCTGTCCTGTAAAACTGACCTCACTTCCAGAGATCACACAATATCTTTTCCCTTCATGAGGAGTTTCCTGTTCAGCCAAGCTGATCTTCTGCCCCATTTGCATAGTGGGATTGCTCGCTCCTGTGCTTTTAACAAGTGGTTCTTAAAGCCTGACCTGTACTCATAGACCCCATAACCCTCAAAAGCAGATTCCTAGAGGACACTGTTAACTAGTTCCCTGAGTAACATAAAGTTTGCTCTCTTAGAATACTGGCTAGGAACTCTACTGAACTTTTTCATTGTTACACCAAAAATTCTAAACTCGGGTATTTTGTGCACACTGTGGCCAAAACAGCCTCTTAGCCTTACACGTGCCAAGAGTGCTTTTCTATTCACAAATAACGAGTCCAGGAGATCTTCCTTCCTAGCCGGCTCACTGAGTAGTTGTGACAAGAAATTACCTTCAATATACCTCAGAAATTTCCCAGACTTGTTTGTCACAGCACTGTGTTATTTTGTTGATGTCTGAGAAGTTAAGAAACCTCAAAAAATGCTGCTCTCAAAAGCAGCATTTGCTGCTCCTCAGCTTCAGTGACAGGTTTCTGTGCATTGGTACATGTGGAGTCATACACAAGTTGAAAACAATCCTCAGCAAATGCAAATTATTCCAGCTTCAGTCACACCAATGAAGGTCTGCCTATTTAGAACAGGCATGGAGCTGGTCTACTTATTAAATAAATAAATAAATAAATAAACAAATACTAAAAACTAAATAGCAAACTGAAAGTCTTTGCAAGGAAATTCCCAGCTCAAAGCAGATTTTTTTTTTTCATGGGAGTTATAAACCCTTGAAAGTAGCAGGTTTATAATGGAAATGCTGACACGACTTTAACTATAGCATTGCAAATGGCGATGCTATAATTAAGCTTCGATCTTCTTTGGAAAAAAGGAAGAGGGAGGTTATTGTTCAATGGACTGCTCTGTCATTTGCTGCAGTGATTCTTAATTGTGTCTCATTACTGCAAGATGATCATTACTCTACTTGTCTATCTGATTTAGAGACCACTAAAAGTGTCTTGTAACAAGCAGCCGTCTCCTATGCAACAGTCCTTTGGCTCTCACCCTCATTACTCAGAATCTGTCCAATTATTTGTCATTAAAGTAATAAAAAGGACTGCAGCAGAAAATGTGGGAGGTAATTGTTGGAGGCCTGCCGAGGAAAAAAATGAAAACTGTTTTCAAGGCACTGGGAAAGTCACATCGTTAATTAAGTGTTAGAGAATATGCAAATCAGTCACAATCTCAAGAGACTGTAATAAAATAGAGAAAACATTATTATCATTTCAGGTAAAAGAAGGCAGAGTTTCCCAGTCAGTATTAGTTACTCTATAAGAATGACAGTGGCAATAGGGTACAAGCTCCAAATAAAATGAGCAGACAGGTATATTTCAGCACAAACTGCCCTTCCAACATTCTGCAGCTCAGAGACAGCTACGAAGGAAGTCACAGTATAGGATCCCAATTAAGGATTTCCTATAAATGATGTTTATTTGATAGCCACCTCACATGAGAGTGCATATATCACACACTGTAACTCCTTCACAAAATGTCAGAAAAAAATTGTGCAAGTGACTTCGTTGTTTGTTTGTATCACTGAATTTGTTGTAATTTACACTTCACCTTCATGGGTTCATTTATTCAAGCAGAGAGAGAAAGGGGCAAAGGAGAGGGAGAGAGAAAAACAGCAAGAAAGGCGGAGCAATACAAGAACTCTTGCGCAACTAATTGAAAAAAAATTGGGGGAGTATTTTAAGGGTATTATTTACACAAGTGAAAAAAATGATACATCAGTCCTTAATTGCACAATTGTAGAAGGAAGAATACTGAAAGCAACTGTAATTTGGGCACAATCATGAGCAGATGCAAAGGTATGGCACATCACTTCAAAACAATCAAGGCCCAAAGAATCAATCTTCCTTCCTGCTGAGCTTTAGATAGGAAAAAGGATACCCAAATTTATGAGAAAAACAGTTCAGATGTGAATTAATAGATTTCACTGAACACATCTGGGCTATAAAATGTTGATTTCCAGAGCAGAAATTCAGGCACAAGGAGGAAGAGCCTGGACTAAAAAAGCCTTTCCAAGGCATCCTGATAGGGATCTTGTCTTGACTTGGAAGGAAAGACAAAGGCACCTTTCAAAGTATCATAGATACGTGCAATACATCTTGTGTAAGGACCATCAGGGAACTGTTAGGTTCATGGTTACTCCATATTCAAGGATTTGCTGAGGTTTCTTGGGTCAGTTGAGAACAACTGCAAGAGTAAAACTTCCCTGTTCCTTGCATGTATATCTATGCTGGGGGTTGGAATTTTCCCCATTGAAGGTTAGGGAGGCACTGAGCACTGGGTGCTTGGAACAGGGCAGGGGAAAGGGGCAGAACCATGGCGAGAGTACGGGGCAGGTAAAAGGCGAATTTGGGGCAGCCTCGCTCTTGCTGGCCTGGGTGGCATCAGAGCAGGACAGGGACGGCTGTCACTTGCTGCGGAGATAGTTCATCACCAGCCTGAGAGATGGAGCAGCCTCTGCTCGTGCTCTCAGGGAATCCTGCCTCTCCTCGCTGCCCTGCTTGGAGCCGGGTCACCGCTATCCCGATCTCCCGCTGTTTCTCCGGCGCTGCTCTGGGCTCTGCACGCCGGCCGGGACGCCCCGCCGGTTCCAGCTGCTGCCGCGGAGTTTCTGGTGCATCTCGCCCACCGGCCTGGGATTTTCTCTCCTGCCCATCCCTGCCGTTGCAGCCTGCTGCTCCTGAGAGTCCTGCTAGAAGCGCCGGGCCGGCTGCCCCGGGGTTTTCGCGGAGCGGCGTTTCTCCTCCATCTTCCCTCCTGCCTCAGCGCGCCAGCAGCGCCACGTGTTTGCCGAGCCCGCGCCGGAGCGCCCCCTGCAGCCACGTGGGGAGCACCGCACCTGCCCTGCCCATCGGGAGCTGCCAGCGCCCCTGCCGGCCGTGCCCGGAACTGCAGCAAAGGGAAAGCGCCGCGGCCGCGAGGCTCTCGCTGGGTCTGGGCCTGTTTGGGGTTAAGGCCGCTGTTACTGCGGTGTGTTTGCTTTGTTACACATACTAGTAAAAACTGCTGCTCTTAGCCTCACATCTCTGCCTGAGAGCCCCTTAATTCCACAATTCTAATAATCCAGAGGGAGGAGGTTTTACATTCTCCATGCTAAGGGAGGCTTTGCTGCCTTTCCCTGGCAGATACTGCCTTGTAAACCAAGACACTCTACTTTCTGTCTTTGTGAAAGAAGTCCTGCTTAACACGCAATTTTGAGTCTCACAGGAAAGAATCACTTCTTTGTAAAGTTATATGTATGGAAGCAAGACAATAGACAAATTGCACCTTGCCAGACTTGGCACAAGCAAAGTGTTGAACTTTGAGCTTTAGAAAAAAAGAAAAGCATATTTAGATTTGCATAGACCAGCTGTCTTCCTGGTTTTACCCGCTCAGGTTTAGCACAGGATAATCAGACAGAAAACCCAGGGCAACCTGATGTTCCTGCACTAGTGAAGTCAATGAAACTTGACCACTGCATAGAGAACCAGGCTGTGGCAAAATTTAGTCTTCTTTAACTGGTAAGCAAACAAAGTAAATTATCCAAGGAGTAGAATGGGAATATAAAGTAGTTGTAGCAACAACTCAGCATTCTGCACCTGAACATTTAAGACATTATTATAGGTATTGTTACATTGCACAACTTATTTGAGGGTTAGGAGTTTAAGGAAAAACAGTTTTAAATAGATATTAACTCTCTAAACTTTGAAGTCTAGAAAGCAAAATAAAATATATAAACTCTGTATATAACTTTAAATTGTCATTGTGGCCACCTCTACAGATAATTACAACTGAAATACTTTGTCATAGGACAGAGAGGAAATTTCCATCCTACAATCACGTAGGATGGTGGCTGCAAAATGCACAGAATAACTCTAAGATACAAGGTTAGTTTCACGAAACAACAGCAAATGACAACAGTTGACAGGATGTTTTCCACTAATAGTGCAGAAAAGNTTTTTTTTTTTTTGCTGTTGCTGAGGTTTCTGGAACATGCTTTGTAAGTCTTTTTAAAAATTGCATAACTCTCCTAATATATGTGGTTAGAATGGAAGTTCATTCAGCTAGCATAACCCTACATACCCAGTTAACTCATTTTTAAAATGGTACACTATGATCAAGAACCCACTGCACACAATCAGTATTTTCAGAGTCCCACATCTCAGTCTAATCATAACCAGATTTTTTGAGTGACAGCATTCACTGTATTTTAGTTTATCCCTTTTACATCCCACACACCACTTTTGAAGTCTCAAATATTTTAGAGGTGTTGAAGTAAAGACTGCAAACATAATTCAGAAATAGAGGAAGTGTTTTATCTGTCTGTTCCTGTGCTAACACATACTAAAATATTTTTCTGTCCTTATTTCACTCTCAAAAACTCACCAGCAGAGCTACACTGGAATAGAGACAAGTTCAAGAAAAAGACAAAATCGGAAATCTTTCAAAAATAAGAATTGAAGAATTCTTTCTCTATCTTAATTACTAAAATATAAGCATGTGTATCATTTTTGGAATTACTTGTAAGGAATTTTTGTAAACCCCATCTTGGCTTCTCTCCAGAAGACGCACTGCACATTTTCTGCATTTTCCCAGCTTTCAAACACAGCTATAGATTTTAAAACAAAAAACTAAAACTAAAATCCAGTTGTGAATTTGCACTGTAGTAAGTTTCACTTGATATTTAGAATATGCTAAATATCCTTTTCACGGTATTCCAAAGTTTTTTGGGTTTGCCAATTGTCATAGTGTAGGTTATGATCTTCAGTGTAAATGTAGGCCACCTCAATTTAACATGTCTTTCACTTGCCTTTTTGTACCTCTAATACTTTTCCTTTCTTCCATTTGCCTTCAATATATACTTTTTATTATTATTGTTTTAGGCACAGAGTAAAGCAATGCACATTATAGATACAGCTCTCCATCCTCATCCTATTTTCCTATGATGAATTTTTTCAAAATTAGGTGGACAGTACATCACTGCTGCAGCAAATGTCATTAGCAGATTGATTATTTTTTCCAATGCTTGAAAACTCTGAGAGGAGGCAATTTTATCAGCTCTGTGAGTTTTAACAGTCTAAAAATAAGACTCTACTCAGTCTGTGTTTTACGCTTTTCATTAGATCCAAATCCCAGGCTTCTTTCTGAAAATTAAATGAAGGAAATTGGAAATAGGGACAACCCATTCTTGTCTTCAACAAGTTAATGTGCAAAGTTTGTTTATTCACTCTTAGTTTTATCACTTAAACTTGACTAAGCTGAGAAAAAGGTTCATTAACTCTTTATTAGGATAGTTTTGATAAGGTTAAAAAAAAATCCTTTAAGTATTAAAAGTATGTAAGTAGGTTTCTATTCGTCTAACACATTTTTCACTACCTGTTGCCCTTTTGGTTTTTCAAATTAAGTATATAATTAGTTTGACTATATTCTTTCCTTAGAGATAGACAGGAAAATCTATGACTTGTGAAGGTGGAAAACAAAGAAATCAATAGGTGTCTGCCTTAGTGGGAACCTGAGGGGATTTGTAAGTGTGGCAGCAAGAGCTGCCGATTTTGCTAAGATGATATTCCACACGTTGTCAGAGATTATATCTTGATTCTTACTGCAGAATCAGTAAAAAAATAAAATACGACAAACTCCACTTGTTTATGGCATAGAGAATACGCTTGGAATCTACTCAAAAATTTCTCATGAGTGAATTTTTATTCATATTTTTCTATCCTAACTAATACTCCGCATACGTCACAGAGGCCTAAGGACTCTTGCAAATACAGTTTACCTATACAATAGGGTGAAAATCTTAAAGCTATGAAGAGTTTGGGGAAGAAAACAAAGGAAATCTTTGGTAACAAAAGGTTCTGTCAAACTACTTCTCAGATTTTAGTCTCTGGATGGATCACTTCCAAATGAAATATTTTGGCGGGGGGAGGTTGGGTTTTGAGTTTGTTTGTTTGGTTAGTTGGTTGGTTGGTCATTTTTTTTTGTTTGGGTTTGTTTTGGGGNATATCTATATCTATATCTATATATATATCTACATATAGATATATATACACAATTCAATATCTTGTTTTTATTTACAGAACCTAAAAGCTAACACTTTTAAGTTTTAAGCAGAGGTTCAATTATTTGTTTCTATAGGAAAATACAATTAATTAATGATAGGGCAACCTTACTTCAAATACAATTTTATAAATCTTCTGTCATATTAGATAGGAGCTCATCTTTGAGATCTAAACATGTTCAGAGCCAAACTTAATCTGGGCAAACCTTCTGTTCCAGTTATTTGCTGGACCCAAGTATTGGGAAAAGGATTCTTTACATTATAGCTGCAAAGTGCTGCCAAGGTAGTAATCTGCATTATTATTTAATCCCAGTTTCATTAAATAATTTTAAGAAGCAAAAGGATAAGTAAAATAAAAAGATTAAATAATGCACCAAGTTGCTCCAGAAAGACATCAAATTCCTTGCAGGGAAGGGATCTTCTGGATCATATTTACCTGTTTGTAAATGGACAGTAAGCGATATTATTTTAAAATTAATATAAGACACTTCTAAAACTTTCTACAAAATAATAATAGAATTAAAACATGGTCCTGATTACGAACATTGACTAGGATGTGGGTCTGGAAAATAATTAATTTTGTCTAGAGTTCATGTATAACCACACTGATAACAACAGTAAACTTGATCAATTAAAAGACTTGCTGAGCTGAAAAGGAAGTGAGCAAGATTAGGTAGAACAATAATATGAAAACTTTAGAAATTAAAATAACCATGAAAAACTAAGATTGTGTACCAGAGTTTAGATAAATATGAGTTAGATTATCACAGTCTAACAATGGTTCACTGTGTCTGACCCTTTGCAATTATTTTCTAGCATTTAAAACGTGGGCAATGCTGTTAGTATTCGTGTCATTGCTGTTAGCAGCTATAGTACTAATAACAAAACACTCTGAAAATAGAACCGTTTCCCTCTCTTTTATTTTCTTCCCAAGCTATAACTAACTTCCCACATATTCAGTGAGACAGTTGACAGGAACAAAACAGTGAAAAGCACATTTTATGGGGTAGGATGCTTTCCCTGTCAATCGCTTGCATCGGTTGTGAGACTTAAACAGTAAGTTTCAAACACTTAGCTATGTAATTATTTTATGAGATCCATATTCTGGTTAAACCCTGTTATTATTACTGGATGTCATGTAAATCAAACAGTAGCTTACAATCTAATTATTATAAACCCATGAGTTCTGTCAACAGAATTTGAGCCAAGGAGATCCTGTGGTTTACACCATTTTGCAATAAAACAGAAGTTATTTAGAAATACATAAATACTTCTTTAGGAGTAAAACATAAGATAATTGTGAAGGATTGCTATGTGTACAATGTTCCGAAAATAGGAATCTAAATAGCATAACAATGTGTCTTCCACATATTGTCTTAGAACAACTCTGATGCCCTCATGTGGGAAAAAGATTTTAACACATGCTAAGTTGGCTGAAAATTCATGTTAGGAAACAAATGTAACCTTGCAAAAAATATAGGGACAAAATTTTTCTAGTTTTCAAATCTATATTAAGAATAGAATAAATTTTATTTCCATTTCAATTTGAGCAGGAAGATGCACCAAATGCATAAAAACAAATAAAGGAAAAAAAAAAAAAAAACATCAAACAAACNTTGGTAACAAAAGGTTCTGTCAAACTACTTCTCAGATTTTAGTCTCTGGATGGATCACTTCCAAATGAAATATTTTGGCGGGGGGAGGTTGGGTTTTGAGTTTGTTTGTTTGGTTAGTTGGTTGGTTGGTCATTTTTTTTTGTTTGGGTTTGTTTTGGGGTAGAGTCATAAGTACAGAAGAACTTGTTATGCATATGAACCTTTAAGACGAACATATATCACCTTCCAGTGAGTGTAAGTTTTCTAGCACAATCATGCTTTGCTATAAATTAGGAGACTAAAAACAGTAGAGGAAATGAACATATATATATGTTCCACATATCTATATCTATATATCTATATATCTATATATCTATATATCTATATATCTAATCTATATATCTATATACCTATATATCTATATATCTATATCTGTAGCCTGCTACATGCCAGCACACATGGCATTTGCAGGCAGCCTGAGCTCTGCTCACAAGGTCAGTGTAGACACATAATGCTGGGTCTTGGGAATGCTTTAAATGACAAGCAGTTTTCAAAATCCCCACATGGGGTAGAAATAGACATAGTCCTTGTTTGCTAGGTCTGCACACTAACCTGGATAGTGCATGGTGAGAGTTCAGAAAGGGATTTAATAGAATCACCAAGAAGAATCATAGAATTATCAAGGTTGGGAGAGACCTTCAAGATCACCCAGTCCAGCCATCAACTCAGCACTATCACTGGTACCCCTAAACCACTAAACCATAACACCCAGTGCCAGATCCAGATGCCTCTTGACCAACTCCAGGGATGGTGATTCCACCACCTTTCTGGGCAAACTGTTCCAATGTCTGACCACCCTTATAGTGAAAAAAAGTTTTTCAGTATCTAATTTGCATTGTCCCTGTCTTAGCTTGAGGTCATAAGTTAGCCAACAAGAATATATCCTACAATTTATCCATCTTCAGAATATATACACATTTATTCAGAACTGTAAGAGGATTCTGTCTACACACACAAAAGAAATTACTTAAAGCAAATCATTTGTGTTTTTTAAAATGTTGAAAGGTGGTGATGTAGGATTGTGATGATTCACCTTTCTAAAGCAGCCCATAATTTGGAATATTTTTGTGGAGTGTGTAAGAGACATGACATCAATAGATTCTCCTATAGTTAATCTCTACATATCAAAAGAAAACAATGAAATTCATATTCCCCACATGAATTTAAAATACTACAAATGCTATACCATTTTCCCCATCCTTCTTCAAACACTTCTCTGGAGTTCTCTGCTTAGGCTTCTCCAGTATAAGTAAAATAATTTAGGCCTTGTAAGATGCTCTGGGTTGGGCGTATCCTTA
>VZSE01012482.1:348571-374774 GCA_013398275.1 Promerops cafer | reverse complement strand
AAAGCACCAAATGAAAAAAAAAAAAAAAAGAAAAAAAAAAAAAAAAAACATCAAACAAACGAGACATAAGAATTATTTGTGAAAAAAAGTCAGGTAACAAACATAAAATGTGCATCATTCCAAAGAAAGGCTTTACTTCCTATAATTACCTAAGTGTTCAGAATTGTATTTTATTTGTCTAGTTGTCTAAAAACTGCCTTCAAACAGTCAGAAAAACAGTCATTAATTTCTTGCTTTTTACTTCAACCATAAGCTCTTATAAATATGGTCTTTTCTAGTGGGAAGCATAATTACTGTGTTTAGGGGGTAGGTGATTAATTGAAGAGTGAAAAATAAAATTTGTTGTCTTTGTTTATATTCATTCACATCTATACCCTAGGGTAGAATAAATTTTTTAGAGACTTCCTATTTTACTGATTGACTTTGCTAAGACTGCTTAAACTTCATATCGCACTGAACATGAACAAAAAAGGTCTGCTGAAATTGATTATTTCTGGATTTGGAAATGTATCTTTATTATATATTTGTCCTGAAAGTGTAACAAGTTATTTCAGTAATAAGCTACACTTATAGACAACTATAAACAACCAGCAGTAAGAATTCCTCATATGCCAAAGAGATCAGAATTTGTGTATTTTTATGATCTGGTTACAGCAGAGTCTCCGGGAAAAGTAAGATATAAGGGTTACCTCATTTAAACCAATGGCCATTTCATGGATTTTCTCCCCCCAAACTGTCT
This sequence comes from Promerops cafer, assembly GCA_013398275.1. Classification (NCBI taxonomy): domain Eukaryota; kingdom Metazoa; phylum Chordata; class Aves; order Passeriformes; family Nectariniidae; genus Promerops; species Promerops cafer. The sequence goes on along the minus strand of VZSE01012482.1, from coordinate 374,035 downwards.
AGATGAATGTGATTATATTCCCTTTGGAACCCCTTTATTTCTTTTTCCATGATAAAATACATATGACAAAAAAATTAGTTGAAGAATTCAGGGTTTTTTTATACAGTTAGATGATCTGTGAATAGTCTGTTTTCTGAGTATATTCATTATTTCACCATAAATACTTTATGTGAACACATCTGCCCAAGGGTCTGCTGCAAACTATTCACTTTGGTTACTGTATTTCTTTGATTCTTTATAATTCATCATTTGTGCTGTATGCCTAAATCACGTGAGTTACATGTCATTGTTTCTGCTTCTCAGTTATTTGACTGAAGAAAACCTTTGTAAAGCAGTAGGCAAATTATTTAATCAGGACTATCATATTACTAAACAAATATAATTGAATGTATATGAATAATCTTCTGAAGAACAGTAATTACTCATTATTAATATAAATAGATGTCGCTTCTGAGTGAGTGTTTGCAACAAAAAAAGGGTAAACACAAGCATACATTCTGGTCAGATCAAAATCAATTGGAATTTTAGGCCATGAATGTACTTTTTCTTCCCATTGCTTACTCATCCTTTGTCCCTTCACTTAAAAAAATGCTAAGGAATTAATAAACTAAAATTTCTACATCAGAAAACAGACAACTGCAACGTAAGGAAAAAAAAAAAAATCATAGTGGTGCTGCAACCAGCATGAATAAGATCTTCACATTTACATAAAATTTTGCACTGCTCACGAGACTTTCCCTTTTGGATGAGGAGAGCCCCACTGGAAGATACATCACTTCAAAGGAATATGGTAGACCCTATCTCCTAGTGCAACTCAAGAAACAGATACAAAGAAATTGAATTCTGCTCCAATAACCAGAAGACTCAGAGCTGGCCTAAAAGGCTGCCTTTAAAATATCACACATTTTGCCTCCACATACAGAGAAGCTTGTCTGCGAGCAAACCAAATATTAATTATTTCTTACGGTCAACATCACCTGTGTGTTCACATGCCTTCTAAGCGTTTCACTGAGGAGTCTCACTACCCATTGAGTCTTCCTCAGAAACTTGTTTGAAATCACTACAAAAACAAAAAGCAGGAATAAAATAAATAAGAAGCCTAACTCTCCAAAATAATGCAGAAGTTATCCTGTGAGAGTCAAACATCTGATGTTTTCCTTTGATGGTAAATCAACTTTGGGAAAGGATCTTGAAGGTGCTTAGAAGTTGCTTTTAAAGAACTTTGCATTTTTGTCACTAAGAATCTCCTTAAATCTGCCACAATTATGGAAAAATTCCAGTATTCAGTAAAGACTTGGTGTAATTTAGCTCACATTTCACTAAAACTGAAGTTTAGTATGACTAAGCATATTCTGCTTTTCAGATTCTACTCTTCTCTAGACAATGTCTCCACATAACAGTTCATGTGTTTCAGACCAGAAAGAAAATAGGGTTTTTCCTGCCACTCTAAACCAAGTTTGAGGTGAACACTAGAAAAAAGACCAAGAAACCTCTTCTCAATCCAGTGCCTTCCAAACATTCAACATGACTTCTTCTGTTACCACGCCAGGCCTGAAATGGAAATTGCCTGATTTGAACAGGAGACCAAAAACATTTTTTTGACAACAGACATATCTTAAGCACACAAGAATAAACATTATGCCAAAAATGAAAATTAAGGAGGTGATAGAAATTATGGTTGGCAGTGAGAGGAACAGAGAAGCCTCAAAATGGTGAGGACAAACCAAGGAATGCTTCAGACAGTTTGGGAATTATTATGAGCTGAGAGGAAAGGTTAAGTATAAATGGGCTTTTCAGAAATACCAGGCATAAAACCAGCCTGATAGGTGAGAAAAAAAAAAAAAAAAAACAGAAACTTATTCATTCTTTCCTATAGTGCTGCATCTGTAGAACTAGACCTAGAAACCCAAGTCAACAATTCTTACAAGCACTATCAGTTTTGGAGTAATTCCCTCAAGGGCATTCAGTACAACTGGACACTAAACAGCTTGCTTCCGAACAGGGACTGAATTTAGAGCTGCTTATTTGGAAAGATTATTCCAGATCACCAATCTTAAATATAATTTAGTTTATAGAACTAAACCTAATTTTAATTTTAATCAATAATCTTGTATTTATAAATTCTAAACCAAATATGCTCAAAGACTGAATGCAGGAAATAAAACACTTTGATAAAAACTTAGGAATTAAATGCTGGGGGAGGAAAAAAAAAAGCAGACATCACTTGATTTAAAATTAGCTGCTAAAATTGGGAAGAATGCCGATTAAGCTATCCACTTTTATGCTGTGTACAAGTGACTTGTGCTAGCAGCCTCATTTACAATGTGGATCAGACTCTCGCTAGTTGCCAGCACCTGGATATAAGGTCTGTAGAGGACTCTCATGTGCTCTCACCCTTAGAGACACATGGGCACTTTCACATCCAGAGCTGCCTGTTAATAGTTCCACCCACTGCTTTCTCCCAAGTCCCTTCACCTACTCACCAGCTGGTGCAGCTTGGCCATCACACACTCATCCACACACCCACGTTCCAGACACTGGCATCATGTACACATGGCCTTCCTACTCCCAGTCCAAGTTTATTAATAAGACAGAATTTATTAATAAAATAGGACAGACTGTGCTGATCAGGCACGGGGAAGGCCAGACAAGCAGATCAATCACATATGATCAGTTCTTTTTATCCCCTTCCACCTGTATTTTCTCAAAATTCTTCCTCCCCCAGTCATCCAGGTCCCTCTCTTTATTCACCCATCTTCCTAAGTATACCATAACAAGTCTGGTGCAATCCTGAAACACTTTTGTTCCCCATGTCATAATGTGTCTCACACCCTGAACCAGCCCTAGTCCAAAAGGTCATCTACCCCTGATGACTCATCTTGGTGGGTTTCACACCTGGACGTGGAAGCCAAAGGTCTCTCGGGTCAGCTCTGGAAGGACCCAGACAAGGTAGGTGTACCCCTGGAATCTGCTGTTTGTGTTTCCTTCTGCCATCACATATCCCTGTGATTTTCTGAGCTTGTGGAGATGGGCCTTTCTTTGATTGGGTGATGACCCATGGGATGGGCCTACGAGTAGCCAGAGCTGGATATTATTTGGCTCTCAAATAATTTTGGTGGTGTCTCTCTGTGCTTCTTTGTGGGCATGCAGAGGAACTTTTATCACATAACCTAAAAAAGCTTGATTCAATCACATACCATAGTTCAACATTTTCTATTAGTACCAGCAACCAAATATTTCCTTTATGCTAATATTTCCCAGTTCATATTCAAGTAGTCCCAGAGACTACTTGAATATTTTGAAGGCTTCAAGCAGTAGTTTCAAGTGAAATATAATGATATAGAAGGCTTCTTTTAGGCAAAGTCTATTTTATCAGATGGTTTGTAAATTATTTATTCTTTAGAGTTATTCAATCTCATTAAATGAAGTTACTCCCTTGAAATACTTGACTAAAACCCAGTTATTGTGCAACTCAGTACTCTGAGTTTTTCTTGAGTAGATCACACATGACAGCTTATGCTTCAGAAATCTTTCCAAGAGACATGCTATAATGGTACTAAAATGTTGCTGAACAGTGAGTGCTGAATGGGTACCAGATATTTCCACATTTAAAATTAGGCTGCTGATTGCAAATGCCACACTTCTTTTTACAAGATCTACAACTTGATTTGATGGTATCAATCTCAATTTGATTAAAACTCCTCAGAAAAAAGTCTACATAAACTTTTCAATAAAATTAATGATTTCTCAATCAGTTGGTGATTTTATTTATTCACATAATTTGATTTAAATTCTTTTCTAGCCCCATGCTCCCAGAATAAGCAAGGTCAAACTGGAAAATGAAATAGTGATTTTTTTTCCTCTAATAAGGGGAAACATCTTCCAGCAATGCTGATAGGATGGCTGTACATTTTTTCATTTTACACAATTTTATTTTTTTATTAAAATTATTATATTTCATAATACCACATTGTTCAAGCTTTTTTGGTTCTTGTGGTATTTATACTTGTGTTAAGCATGGGCTTTTACACTTCCATCACTACCCGAAGAAGATTTGCACATTTTAACTTCAAACATCCCACAAAAGTAAATCCAATTAAAAAGGAATAGAATCCTAGAATGGTTTAGATTGGAAGGGACCTTAAAGATCATCAAGTTTCAACTTCCCTGCCATGTGCAGGGACACCTCCCACTCGACTAGGTTGCTCAAAGCCCTGATCAATGTGGCATTGAACCTTGCCAAGGCTGGGGCATCCACAGATTCTCAGGGCAGCCTGTTCTGGTGCCTCACCATCCCCACTGTAAAGAATTTCTTCCATTCATCTAACCTAAATTTCCCCTCTTTCAGTTTGAAGCCATTCCCCCTTGTCCCATCACCACAGCTGGTTATGGAGAGTCCCTCTCCATCCTCCTGTAGCCCTCTTCAGATACTGGAAGGCTGCTATGAGATCTCCACTCAGCCTTCTCCAAGCTTAACAGCCCAAACTTTCTCAGCCTGTCTTCTCTGACAAGGGCCCCTATCAATCTCACAAACTCCTCTGGACTTGCTCCAACAGTTCCATATCCTCCTTATGTTGTGTCTTCTTTGTCAGTGTTGGGACAAGGAGTAGTAATGGGTACAAATTGAAAGAGAACAAATTTACGTTGGATGTAAAATGAAGCTCTTTACGGTGAGGGTGGTGAGACATTGGAACAGGTTGCCCAGGGAGGTTGTAGATGCCTCAACCCTGGCTGTGTTCAAGACCAGGTTGAATAAGTCCTTGAACAACCTGGTCTAGTGGGAGGTATCCCTGCCCATGGCTGGAGGGTTTGGAGCTAGTTGATCTCTAAGACCCCTTCCAATCTCTTAACATTCTGAGATTCTCCCAGTGCCTGCATTTTCTTTGCCCTGCTTGGGCTGTGTGCCTAGAACACCTGCTATTGAAGACTTAAAACACAGAAATCATTGACAGCTTCAGCCTTTTCCATAATCGCAGTCTCCCATTTCATTCCAGAGAGGGCCCACATTATTCCTTATCATTATTTTGTTAACAACATACCTATAGAAGCCCTTACTTTTGTCTGACATCCCTGGCCAGACTCAATTCTAAGTGGGCCTTAGCTTTCCCAGCATCATCCCTAACTTCCCATACAATTTTCCTCTATTCCTCCCAGGCCACCTCTCCTCTCTTCCACCTTTGTAAGCTTCTGTTTTTTTCTCCGAGTTTTCACAGCAGTTCCTTATTTATCTATGCTTGTCTCCTGTAATTTTTTCCTGGTTCCTTCCTTGTTAGGATGCACCACTTCTGAATTTGGAAGAGGTGATTCTTGAATAGCAGTGAGATTCTTGGGCCCCTCTGCCCTCCAGGGCTCTGTCCCACAGGACTCCACCTAGTAGACCTCTCAGGAGGCCAAAGTATGCTCTCCTGAAGGCCAGAGCAGTGAGCTTGCTGAATGCCTCTCTCTTTTTACTGAAAATCTCAAATTCCAGCATCTCATGGTTACTACAGCCACAGCTGCCTTGGAACATCACATTCTCCACCAGCTTCTTCCTGTTGGTGAGTGCAAGATCCAACACTGCAGCTCTTCTCATTGACTCCTCTATCACTTGTATGAAAAAGTTGTCACCAACACATTTGAAGGATCTCCTGGACTGTTTGTGCCCTGCTGTGGTGTCACAATATATATGATAGAATTTTCCTGTAAAAATATTTACATTTATTAAAAAAAATAATACTAACATATGCTATTTTATGCCAATAAATATTGGCCATAACTCAACTATAGTCTTCAAAAACTGAAGTCTCATACAAGGTAACAGAATAAGAGAAAAGGGGGAGAAAGTGTTCTGCTGCCATCACACAATATACACAATCCATACTAAAGCTCTTTACAAGTACTGATAAAGCCCTGCATCAGGTGCCCAGTAGAAAACAAAAGGCAGCCTCTGAACTTTTTGGGTTTCGCAGCACAGCTTTCACAAACAAACACTACCATCCTTTCTCGTGATTCCTTGCTAGAAGAAAATATCCTGTATCCAGAGGCAATAACAGTCCTTAAAGACAAAGCAGCATTGCTGATGACATGGTATTTATATGCTAGTTATCTCTGAGGTGAAACACAGCATGGACTTCTGTATAGTATTTTAATACAAGAACAGCTGCAGTGATTTAGCAATATTTATACGTGCTTACATATGGGGTAGATAGACTATCAGAGCAATACCAGTATTCAGAAAACTCCACATAGTCTCCAATGCTATTTTGCCATATTGAAGAAATAAGACCAAGGATATTTTTATTTCTTCAAGATTTGCCTTGGCAGGTTTTTGCCTTTTAATCCTCCCACAGCCTTTTAAGAATCCCACCATACTATGCTAGTCTTCCCTTAAAAAATATGTCTTCCTCCACTGTTATTTAAAGCATTGTACTCCCTACCAGGTACATATGGAATGTAACAGTGATTTACCTACCATCTAGAATGGCTTTTACATGTGAATTTTCTACAGAAGGGATGCTTGCAGCAAATACTTTATCAATACAGATACAGCAAAAAATGTTTACTTTCTTCAATATCATACACAATATCAGTTAAGAAACACTGTCAGATACCTAAGTAATCAACCAGCTGGATACGTGCAGCATCTGTGTGTTTCTATACCTCTGTATCAGGCAGAAAACAGTGATCACCAAGTTGGATAAGAGCTTCTGATCAAGCACTGCAAAGAAATTACCATAATCACACAGCAAGGTACACTGTTCACTTTATCTCTTTTACCATAAAAGCAATGAAATATTTAATAACAAAAGAAAAACAGAAGCAGTTGAAGATTCTCATGGTAGTCTTTCAGTCTCTTCACTTTGGATTCCCAGTTTAGGCAATAACTAATTCTCAGTAAAGTCTCTCTGTTCTTTACATGTAATCTTTTACTGAAGTCTCATATTAATTTTGTCTGAATTAAACATATTCCTCAACTAATTCTGCTGTTACTTGAAAAATTAAAGGATCTTCTTCATACTCCCAGTAAAGAAATCTGCAATTCTCATATTCTCTCCAATAACCAATATGTTTAAAGAAAATCATAAAAGGTTTTAACTTCCTGTTCAGATTATTTAAACTCAGCATAATTAATTTCCTTTTAGACATTCAAAACTTAAAAAAAGTGCCTGTCTTTATGACCAGTGGATATATTCCTCAAAATTAAAATGGTTTAAAAAACACAAGATGACATAAAATATACTGTCTGATAATGTAAAAGATTTATTATCTAGAATGCCTGCATTATCTGTCTGCACTTTTAAGCAAAATATCAGCAATGGGCAGAAGGCAGGCATCCAATTCTGCCAATAATCTGTGGTTCTGTGATCTCTAAAGTCATATGAGAAACCTCTGATGAACCAGAAAAAAATTCCTAATGATTTTTCTCCTAAACAGTGCATTCTTTACATGCCACATAGAAAAGAAACCACCAAGAAATGCAGCGTGAAGGACAGGATGTCAAATTGAGAAGCTGGACCCATGAGAGAACCCACTGCAGCACTCAACTTTGTGTCATCTACAAACTTGCTGTGGCTGCACACAATCCCACTGTCTGTAAGATTGATAAAGATATTAATGAGAGATATTAAAGAGCACCAGACCCAAGATAAAGCCATGAGGGACCCTACTTGTCACCGGCCTCCACATGAACATAGAGCCATTGACTACAACTCTCTGGCTGCATTCATCCAGGTAATTCCTTATCCACCAAGCAGCCCGCCCTTCAAATCCATGTCTTTCAGATTTGGAGATAAGCATACCCCATGGAAGGCCTCACAGAATTCTGGATAGATTACATCAGTCAGTCAGTCCTTGTTGGGCGTTGCCACCACACCATCACAGAAGGTCACCAGATTGATGAGGCAGGATTTGCCTTCAATCATGCTGTGCTGGCTGTCTCATTCCGTCTCCTTGTCTGGTATGTGGCTGAACACTGTTTCCATGAGCATGTGTGACAAGATCTTCCCAGGCACAGAGGTGACACTTCCTGGTCTGCTGTTCCCCGAGTCTTTCCTTCCACAATTTTAAGGATAAGACTGGATGGATTAACGATTAAATACTCTTACTGTCTCCAATGTGAAGATTTTTAGCAAAACACTCTTCTATTTCAGACCTACAGACTAGTATCCATACAGTTCTGTATACAGAGTTGATTGAAGTGTTACTCAGTGCTTGCTTTATAATCAATGTCAAAGCAGTCAAATTTGTGTTTCATTCTGCAACTAGTTATGTCTTTACAATTAATTTGAAAACAATAACATTACAATCAGAAATCAATTTTCAAAGAGACATTGCTTTTGCAGGAAATAAACTTCTATCTCTAGTAGTCAGCGATTCCACCACCTCTAAGTCCCAAAGGTTTTGTTTGGCCAGTTAACATAAATTCAGGAAATCTCCAATGCTCCATACATTTTCCACATAAAAGCAGAAACAGTGTTGAACACTACATGATCATTAATAACTTTCATTTTAGAAATACTTGACCTGGTTTTGTGCATCATGAAAAGTCTGACATAACTGAGCCTTTTCTCCTCTTCAGTACTGATAGATGTGATAGTAATATTTTACTGGTTCTTCACGAAAAGACATGGAAAGTTCAGGAGTTTTGTTGTTCTGTTGGGTTTTTTCAAGAAAATGAATTTATTTATTTATTCATGTTCACTGATATCTCAGTACCAGGAAAAATAAATATGTTTAACAGGTATTTAGAAAGGGTGTGCACCTTGTCTTGAAATAGCAAGACATGCAGCCAATAACGCATAAGTAGCAATAAAATTTTAACTGTAGTAACTTATAGGGATGTCCTGTACACATTTAAAATACTTTGCTAAGCAAGCATTTAGACTATGCTACCTATGATATGACTAAGCTTACATGTACACACTATTTAACACTGTCAAAATCCTTTTTCCTAAATATGTACAACACTTTTCAATTAAGTGCTGCAATGTGTGGAGAACTAGGAGCAAAAAATGGAAAAGGTAGACAGCAAAGAGTTAAGTAGGTGGAGAGACAGCATCACCTCTGCCCTCCTCTCACTCCCTGCCATCCTTCCTTCCATTATATTAGGATGCAAAGTAATTTTAAAAGTTTCTTTGAAGAGCATAGAGCTCCATTATGAACACTACTACCATTTCTTTTAAATTATTAGGTTTTTCAAAATCGACCAATATTTGTTCATTTAGAAAATATCTTAAGACAGACTTCAAAAGAAAGGCAAACACCAACTAGCGGTGTCATAGTGATACTTCCCATTAAATTTTTCAGATTTTCTCTCTTGTTGTCTTTGCCTCTTTCCTTTCTTACTTTTCTGGAATAACCACTTTAACACTGAAATCATCACTATCTAAAGTTTTCCTGAAAGTTTTTCCATTAGAACCCACTTTTTCTGTAGAAATCAGGATTTCTTTTCAAATAACTGCCAGAAGATAACTTTTTATTGTTGTTATTGTTGTTGTTGTTGTTGTTGTTATCAGTTTGCAATGTGATATTTGGAAGTAAAACAAGATTTTTTTCTGGAGTAGATGAGCATTGTGCAGAGGAGCACATTAGTCTTTTTTTCAATTACCCAACCATCCTGATCTCTTTTTCTTTTATTGTACTCCATCAAATGATATTTGGAGTTCATTTTACTTACTCTCCACTGCTTTTACCCAAGGTAATTCAAGAATCTGCCCTTGTTCCAGATCACCTGTTACTGAATCATTGGTAAAATTGGTTATTAAATGTTATTTTAAAGTTTGTCTGTCTAGAGAATCTTATTAGATTTCAGCTGAAGCTCCACACTGATTGGCAATTGCATTGTCCTAGCACATTTATATTACAGCAGTTATTAACCACAACAGGTCAGAAATACAGATTATTTAAGGTATGATTGCTCATCTTTTCTTGAAATACCAAATCAGAAGACTGATCCTTACTAAGACTGTGACTGGCATTTTCTGCCAGTGACTACATGAAACCCCATATTGCTCTTACTGTTATGCTCATTGATCTCTTTGAATAGCACTAACAGGTTATGGATCATGATTTAGCTCCACAAGTCCTGGATCTGCTCAAGTTCTAACTCTTAACCCCACTACTTTTGGTCAAATGGTGTTTTAGTGGTCTGCAGACATGAAACATAACTTATGTTACACTCACACAAGCTGTACTTCAAATTACACCATGATTTTGCAATCACTTGTGATAAGCATCCATTTAATCACTTTAATTACTTTCCTGAGATCCAGCTTGGGTTCCTTACAAAATGACCTTTGAGTCTTTGCACCATTAATTCTGTTCTTATATGACTTCACCAAGCTGTTGTCATTCCTCAAACAAAAACCAAGCATCTTCTGGGAACAAGATGATTTTTCTCCTCTAACTTTTCAATTCCTACCATGCAGAAACTAAGCACAATGATTTTACCTACATTTAGGACTATTACAAACTTCAGTTACACCACATTTTGTGAACTATTTCTATCAATGGTATTTATTAGGATTCTTTACCTCTCTTGTATACCAAACCAGTTGATGCTAAGATCAGCGCATTAACTAAATTCTACTCCTAATATTGTTGCCTCTCACTCAGAATGTGTGCACAGAGAATTTAATTTCTCATATACATATATTCTCTAATATTGCCACCTCCATCTAGCAGATATTTTACTATTTAATGGCCTTATTTCCAACAGACATGAACACCTGCAGCTTCCCCCAAAGTAGCCCATAATCATTAAGTGTGTATAGTATTATTTGACTGTGCACCCTCTTCATTTTCTCTTTATTGTATCAGAAATATTAACATACCTCAACACATTTTTTTTGCACACCGGTATCATCTCATGTTTTTTTGCATATAGTTTTGTTTTCCTTATTATTAATGCTCCCCAGAATTAACTTAATTTCTAGTCTCTCATGTTTCCAGCTTGCTTTTCCTTATTTGCCATCAAGGATATTTAGATGAATAAAAACAAGCATTTGCACTTCTGTCTGAAATAACCAAAAGGTTTGTCAGTTTGTTTTTTCCTTCGCTGCTCCTTACACAGAAAGAGCAGAAGACACAAACCCAAAACCAAGATATTTTTCATATTTTTTTAAGTAAGCCTTAGAGAAAGTAGACTATCAAAAGTTTAAAGGTGGATTATTCAGTAATACCCAAGAAAATATACACAAATCAAAAGAAATAAAATCTCAACTAAACAGGCAAACATTACAGGACAGCTAAAATCCACATTGCACTGAAATGAAAAAATCATGTTTGAGTGAACTCTTACAAAGTGAAATGTCAATTCATTCATTTGAGTTTAAGTCCAGTTACTTAAATAATGAGGCTGTGCAACTTGCAATGTTAATAATTATGAATCTTCAATAGTGATGTTACACTCTGGGAGAAGAATTTTTGAAATGAGCATACCCAACAGTCCTGTCTTTGATTGCAGAGGTAATGAAAGCTCCTTAAAACTGTTCCTACAGCTTAAAAACTTAAAAGCAACACCACCTTTGAACACTGTGGAACACAACAGGAATGCATTTGTTTGTAGAGACCATATAAGAAATATGCCAATCTGATTATAAATTAGAGAAAAAATAAAATTAGACAAAAAATTTATGCTAAGTTTATCACTTTTTAATGATTAAAGGATGTTTTTATTTGACGGCTTTGGTAATTTTTTTTTACCTTTTTTGATTTTCCCGTGTCAAGAGAGCTGTTATATTACCAGTCCCAATTTGTGCCTTTAATAATTTGTGAAGATATTACACAGCTTGGAATAGTTCAACTATGATGACAAGATCATGACTGTATTGGTTTAAACTGTTCTAACTGACTTGTCAACATCTCAAGGAAACTCACAGACTTGGAATATTTTTATTGACCTGGAAAGACTGTGAGTTTTTTTCCTAATCTAGAAAGAGTCAGCAGGGCTTAGACAAGATATTCACTGACCTGGAATGACTGCTTTTTCAGCCTTTCTTGCTCCAGAATGGTTGTGAAAGACTTTTAGCAACTATGCTCTTAGTAACAAGTAATCTAATTTGCTGAACAATGTGCTGTTACACATATTGCCTTCATTTCTAAAAGCACTTTCAGAGTCCATGCATTAATTACAAGAGTGAATACTATATGGCAGGCACAGCGTCTGTTGGGTGAATTATTTGGCACAGAATCTTTATAGTGCTTTAACATGGGTTTGTTTAGTCTCTGTTGCTGACATAACCATCTGAGACTGCTTCACTAGTGCTAGAACATTTCAAGGAAATACTTCTTCTTAACCAGAAAAGACCAGTAAAAAAAAAAAAAAATTAGGAATATATGATAAAGACATCATTATCCAGAAAGATTTCTTAATTTAAAATTGTATTTTTGAAAACTGGCAGCTATAACAAGAGGTTGGGGTTTTGGGCTCTGTTTTTAATGCCAGAGGTGAATGACTTGATGTGAAGAACCAAAAAAATTTCATAATATTTTACATTGATTGTGCATACTTTTGTTTCCCATATTTCACCACACTGAGCAAGAGCTACTTAAACTCATTTTCCTGAATGAAGAGAGACTTGAGTTCATAAGTTGCTGCCTGACACATCATTTTCGAGGAAGAAATACCAAGGCCCTTGACTGAGCATCAGTCACTAATCAGGTTTTAAGCAGTTAACTTCCTTGGCCTTTCTTAAACTCCTTCTGCTAGAGATGTTTTAAGTAGGTGTGAACTTCAGTTCACTAGAGAGCTGACAACACATTGTCAGGAAAGGATCAAAGGACAATGTCTATACTGCTGTTAAAAAACCTGGGCTTGTGCCCTATATGTTTTGGATTTATAGCAAATGTCCAGTATTTGTCATTTAATTTGGAAAAGCTGTCTTTGGAAGCTACATATGCCTTGCTATCTAAGGTTCTCCCTGTTTTAAATTAACACAATCAAGAACAAATGTAATTCATTCTTGAGGGGTAAGACGTTTAAATAATGGCACCATGATTTTCCTAATGTCATGAGAGTAAATGCAAGGGGCTTTAAGGATTCCAAGACAAATTGTCAAGATCATGGTCTAGAGAAAAAAATACGTTGGTCATCCTTGACGTGAAGTCTATCAGTTAGTCTAGATACTTTGTTCCCCAAAACTACAAAAAATCCTAATCTACAAGAGCAATATTGCTCCTAAAAGAACTTGTTTAGAACCACATAAACTATGTCAGAAATATCTAATTTTGAATAGTAGATGCTATGTAAGTCCTACATGCACTCTGTAGTTCCAGTTTTCAGTTGCAAGTGCCCATATCACATCAAAAAGGACTGAAAATTATTTTCTACCAGTTTCTCCACTACTTAAAGTAATATAAGAGGAATTGCATTCAGATAGAGAAGATTGCTTCATGGTATAACTTCAGGATCATGGCCTATGTGTTTGTTTTGATACGGAGCAAACAGTGCAACCAGCACAAGGAAATGTATCAGCTACTAATAAGAACAGTGCTGGTACATCACGTAACCAGACCATAAAGATCTGATGTAGTGTCTGAGACAGCAATTTTGTCTTATTTGAGGTGAAAGAGAAGAGAAGAAACACAATTCAGTCTCTAAATAAACAACTTAGTTTTAAATGACAACAGTTCCTCTCCATACATTTTGCCTCAGAACTGACAGATTTTCAGTCATTTTTACTCAGAGAAATGACACATCCTGATACATTAATTACTCCCCCTAGCAAGCAGCTATTACAGGGATTAAACATTTTTTGTACCACATTTAGTGATGAGGGTAAGGTATTTCAGCAGGATACCTTTGAAGGAAAAAAGGCAAGGATTCCTCAATAATCAGAGGATCATGCCTTCCAGAGAAAAACCATCTGGCCTGGTGTGACGGTTCAGAAATTTTTTCTGCACAGTAGAATACAAGCCTGGTCGCCATATTCTGAGCAAGAGCCATAACCAAAGCAAGTGCAATGTGAGTGAATTGTGTTTGCAATTCTCTATCTTCTCTTGTTTTTTTCCCAAATAATATCTTACTCATTTTTTCTTCTGTTGAAAGGGCCTCATATGAAAATGAAACTTTATTATAAGCCACATCTTTCAAATATGTCATCCTATCCAGATATAAATCTTAGTATTTCATCAGGGACAAAACAAGAGCAAACACTTTTTTCTGTCTGCATAGGTCAAAATATAAAAACTACAACAACAAAATATCACAATTCTGGGGTTTTTTCCTTTAAAAAATGAGATTGTCAGTGATTTTTGAAGGTTTCTGAATTCCAAAATGTGCAAAAGACAATGTGCAAAATCAATGGACAAAGGTATCGTAAAGAAATATTTTCTTTCAGATTGTCAATTTAAAAACATGAATGACTGCTAAAATCATTATAATTTTCAGTTAGAATAAAAATTGCATACCTTATCAGATATAAGGACAAGGGAGAGTGGAGAACAGAAATTATCTAGTAATCACATGTCCTTTATTTTCTTCAAAAGACCTGGTTTTGATTGATTTCTTTAGTCAAAAAAGAGACGTTATTACAATAGTAGAAAAGAAAGCTAAAGTAGATATAAAGTATGTGGATAAATAATTGACAATCTTTACAAGGTAATTGCTTGCTAACCAGCATAATCTCTGTTAAAGTATTTGTTAAGAAAAGTAGAACTCCTTAGAGAAAATACTGCTCCTAAACATTTATATGGGAACTCAGATTTATATAGTTCAAAATCATTACAGTTATGTAGTTGTACTGGTCCAAGTCCTCAAATTTTTCGAGTATGCTTACCTCCATTTACAAGAGCTATGGATTTCACCCAAATATTTTCCCTTTAATAGGGGAAGGTGGAAACTAAACCAGACCAGCTATAGCAAGCTTTTTAATAAAACTAGTAAGTTTCAATGCAATTAGAGGGGAGACATATAGAGTGGGAATAGGTAATACAGTGGGTTAAAAGTTGAAGAAAGAGAATATTAAATTGCTTTTTACTTCAGCAGAAATTTATAGAATTTTTATTCCAGTGTCTGATTTTCTTGTTGCTAAAAGGATAAAAAGCAAGTGGAAAGGTACATAGAAACAACTCAAAGGCGATAGATTCATTATGTTTGTCATGAGAAGTACAGACCTGAAAGCCAATCAGAATGGTTTTTACTGCATGATAGATAAAGTAATAGTAATTCTCCCTAAACTGGCAAAGGCTGCAAAATCACACTATGATTTGACAAGGTATAAAGTCAATTAAAATGAATAATTAATGGAGAAGATGATCCAGAAACCTTTATCAAACTACAGAACTAGCGATTAGTTTGAGTTGGAAGAGAACTCTTACAGATCATCTAGTCCAACTTCTCTGCGATGGTCAGGGACATCTGGCCTTGTTAAACTTCACTAGGTTCCCACTAGGGCCCATTTTCCAAGCTTGTCTAAGTCCCTCTGGATGGCATCTTGTCCTGCCGGCATGTTAACTGCACCACTCTGCGTGGTGCTGTCAGCAAATGTGCTGAAGGTGCACTAGGTCCCATTTTCTGTCATTGATGAAAAGGCAAATAGCAGTGGCCACAATGCAGACTCCTTAGGGACACCACTTTACACCAATGTCTACCAGGACACTGTCATTGACCTCTACCCTCTGGAAGCAGCAGCCCATATAGGGGACTGGAGCATCTCTTACAAGGAAAGGCTGAGGGAGCTGGGCCTGTTCAGCCTCAAGAAGAGATGATGGAGAAGGAACCTCATCAGTGTGAGTGTCTGAAGGGAGGGTGCCAAGAGGATGGATCCAGGCTCTTCTTGGTGGTGCTGAGCAATAGGACAAGAGGCCACTGTCACAAACCAATGCACAGGAAGTTCAACCTGAATATGAGGAAGAAATTCTTAACTGTGTGGGTGACCAAGCACTGGAACTGATTGCCTGGAGAGGTTTTGGAGTCTCCCTCACCAGGGATATTCAAGAAATGTCTGGACACAATCCTGTGCCATGAGCTATGGGATGACCCTGCTTGAGCAGGCAGGTTGGTCCAGATGTTCCCCTGTGGTCCCTCGCAACGTCACCCATTATGTGCTCTGTGATCCTGCCCAACCAATTCCTCACCCAGCTATGGAATTGATTAGAGGTAAAGAGACTTCTGGATGTTATTTAGTCCAACTTGATTTGCACCCCCATTCAAAGTAGGAACCATTTAAACCAATTTTCTTGGGAAATTATTCAATTAAATTTTGGTTGTCTCCATTCACGAAGATTCATGGAACAGATCCTGATGACTGAAAAAAAGGATGCAAACTGATTTTCTTTTAATCAGCATTTTTTGCTTCTTGTTAACCTCAGTGGTAATAGATATAAAGCTAGAAAATTATATAAAATAACTCAACAACTCACTTCTGCCATAACCTAACTGGTTTTATATGGGATTGCACTGAGTACTAACTTGCATTTTTATTTATATATCTGTTGGAATCTACCTTCAGTAACTTTTAAAACAAACCCTGGGAAACTTGAAGTTCAAGAAACAGACAAAATAGCAAAAACCTGCCAAGATGATGTTTTCATTAAGTTTCTGACAGGAGGAGAAGAGGAGTACACCGTCTCATTCAGACAGTCTTTTACCTAACTCACCAGCCTTGTCTCTGTTTTGATTTTTCGGAACTGGTGAACAGCTCAGTCACTGTCCACTACTATGTAGCAAGGGCTTCTCCAACAAATAAATGTTCTCTTCCTTATCTAACAAGTGTCAATAGAAGTGTCTGAGACATTGAATAACCCTTTATCCATTAACTCATTCCACCACTAAAAATACACACACTCAATACAGCACTGACAAAAATACTGTCAGTTAAAAAAGAAAATGCTAACATTTTATGCAACTGTTCCTCCTCCAAAATAATAGTTTTCCTTCTTTCTCTTCCATCTGATCACATTATAAAAACATTATTTCCAGTTATACAGATTTTTTCTTCTTCATTTTGTTAGCTTTTTCCTTTCCCTCAGTTCTGCAGTGAGCAGACTGTATGCACACACACACATGCACATCCACCCCCCACCCCCGCCCTTTCTCAGTCTCTCTGCTTTTAGCAATAATTTGCACATAATGGAACAGCCAGAGGGGGGTTTGATCAATGACCTCTGTCTCAGAGATGCTGTTCCAAGGGAAACACATCTGCCAACATAAAGTATTGGAGCAATCATAGCTCAGTGAGCGCCGTAATAAGCAACTGTTACACTGGAGCCATCAGTCATGTTCAGTTACAGACCTGAAAGGATATGGCACCTCAGGGAGCAATGTCCTTCCATAAATTTGGGCAGCAATGAAGAATGATTTGCAATCAAGTAATAAAAGGCCTAAAAAAGGTCCACCACGCATACTAACATCCAATACAGCTGACAAAGAAAATAAAAAACCTTGGCATTGTTTGCTCGTTATGTAAACTACACAGCTGTCCAAGCAATTAAGATATGATTTTGGGAATTCTCTCGTAAAAATTTGCTAACAGCGCTTCCACTTGTGAAAGTGACATTCTTCTTTATCAGTAAAGTGCATTTCATTAAGGTAATGCAATTTCATCTAGCTTAATAGTAGGAATTGCTTAACCTTATGGCAAGAGTACGTAAACAACATAAAATTAATGACACTCCATGCATTGTGGGAATAGATTTGCATTAGTGACAGCATTGATCAAGTAATAGAGAAACTAACATGCACTTCGAATTGTTAGTACTCTAGGGATTCCTGCTCGCTATCTGCAAAGTCATATTTCTGGTCTTCTGGTTGCAAAACTGTTAGAAAAGATAAAATTCACAGTAAGCTTTGCAATTTTTCAGTACTAACACTAATGAAATAAGCATGATAAAAAAGGCATGGGTCTGAGGGGATCCATCTTCACAGGGAGGCTAAAAATATAAATGAAACAGAAGAGACGTGCAAAGGTCTTCTAGAAATGACGATTGATTTTATATGTGCAACAGCCCCATGATTCAAGAGGTTTTTTCTTCCCTTCCTTCAGATAAGAAAATTTTTAAGTGCTGCAGACACCACTTAATGTTTTGATATTTTTATAAATCCATCAACAGGAATGTTTGTTATGCTTATATGCTTTATTATTGCTGCTTCTACCATTAATGGTATGGCTGTGTGTTTTTGTACAGTATTATTGGCTGGACAATTCTCTAATATGTAAGATTTTTCACATGCCAAAGTCAAGAAAAAACACTGAGGACATCTAAATCACAGGAGGATCTTCAGTCTTTTGTACTTCCTTTCTTCCAGAGATGAGGGTTTACAGACACGTACAACAAAGCATAGGTCTATCAGCAGAGCTTGTTTTGGGTAGTCTGACCCCTTTCTTATCAGAGATGTTCTTCTCAGACCCCTCGATGCAAAAGGTTAGGAAACCTCTGCTTAGGGATGCTTCATTACTTCCTGAAAAATCTCCCTTAGACCAGCACAAACATGTCAATCCATAGAAGTAACCCCTGTTAAAAGAGCTAAATCTTGATTGTTAGTATTTATATACTGGACTGAAGATCAGCTTTCAGTTCTTCTCTGTTTCAGAGGAACAACTTAATAAAACTTGTCTGAAATGCTTTCATTTTATTAGTGTATGCCCTTGTTTTCTCACAGTCCAATTAAATGTTGTGGTTTAAAACCAGCTGGGAATTAAACTCCAAATTAGTCTCCCTCTGGTGAGAGATGAGTATAGGCAGAGACTGTGAGCTGAGATAACAATTTACTGAAAACAAACAAGAAACAAACAGGAACAGCAACAATACATCAATAATAAAAGTATACAAAAGAGAGAGTGATTTACACAAAAATGTGCTCACCATCCTGACCCAGTTCCACATGGCTGCTGAGACATAGACAAGTTGTTGAACATTACCACTGCTGGCACCACGTGGCCTCCTGCAAGAAAGGAGAAAATGGTGGACATTACCACAGCCCCACAGTTACAAACTCCCCTTCCCTGACCCAATGGAAAAAATCATGGACAAACCCCTCCAAGCCAGATTGTCCACATCGCTGCAGTCCATCACGGCTCCTTGTGGCACCTGTGGTGCATGCACACTGTTGGGTTGGACATTATTTGGCTGGACTGGGCTGGGCTCAGCTTGGCTCCATTCTGCTCAGCTGTGTTTATCACTTGGACTTGCATTGTCCCACGGGAAAGAGGAATAAAATGGCATGGCTTCCACTGTGTGGTGGCAATTCATTCCCCCTGGAGCCATGTTCCCAGCAATGACAGGTGTGGTATAGAGAAGCAAGCTGGCCATGCCCACACAGCTCTGGGCTCCACCCTCTCAGCAACTGTGAGAAAACTAGGGCAGTGTATCAGCAGGAAACCCATCACAGAGATGATGGAAAGTAGGGAAATGGGGAATGCTTTAGCAGAGATTGGCAAGACACATCCAACAAGGAGTGCTACTTCTGGGGCTTTTATTTTGGTTTGGATTACAGCTTACTGCTTATTTTAGAGCTTTTAATTTAAAAGACAGACGCTAACTCTGTCTCTCTCTTCCAGATGCAGGACATAAATGGAAGTATTACCTGTAAATCCTCTTCACTTAATTAACTTCATGACTGAAAAAATGCCCCAGGCTGCAGATATTCCTTCTAAAGCAACATGCACATAGTAGACAAGCTTACAACACAGTCATGGTCTCAAGTCTCCTTAAGCAATAGCAGTGTAAGGTGTTATTGAAAACAAAGGTAGGTGACACTTCCGTATAATATTGGGTTAGACTCCTTGTTCAAAGTGTCCTTTTCATATTGAGTCATTCTTCAAGAGGAAAAAGATACAAAGCTATGAAACAAGAGTCATGCAACTAGAGGGAAAGGATATTTTACTAGCAATCAGTCAGGTCCTTGACTATACAGGCCTACAGAGGAAAATCCAGCAAAGAGCAAATTCCTCTTATTTAAGATATACCAGTATGTCATTCCAGATGGCAGGCCAGACACATTGCTGGATTAATGAGAGCAGAATAGAATGAACAGTATAAATCTGAAGCCTAAAAACCTAAATCTGTATAATTCCTAAACCC
The DNA here is from genome assembly GCA_013398275.1 of Promerops cafer. NCBI lineage: Eukaryota > Metazoa > Chordata > Aves > Passeriformes > Nectariniidae > Promerops > Promerops cafer. The sequence goes on along the minus strand of VZSE01012482.1, from coordinate 354,034 downwards.
ATCAACAAGGACAATTTCTAGATAAAGAACAAGCAGGTCTCTGTATGGATATCTCTAAACCAAGTAAGAAGAGGATTTAGAGAATGCTATATACAAGTCCCTAAAGGCGTTTTTTCTTAAACAGTTTACTGCTTTACTACTATACACAGTAGGACTCCAGGATACTGTAGTTAACAGTGTTAACTTATGACAGAACTAGTACCAAACAATGCTAAACAATTCCTGCAGGGTTTTGGAAGTCTAGACTCAGACTTACAAAATAAGCCCTTTTAAAAATATTTAAAAGGGTTTGTATTTTTCCCTTTTTTTGCATGTCAGGATACAGCTGGTCTAAGAAAGCTAGGTAAAGAACCTACTATCTTTATTTGCTATCATCCACCAGGAAGTCCTCTTTACAGGGGAAAATTACACTTCATAATAAATCTAAATAAGAGATTACTGTATCTTTCATAATTTAGTCACCCATTCTTAGAGGGAGCAAATCAGCCTGATAGTGGGCGTTACAGGTAGGGCTAAGCACCTGTCCAGAAACTGTTAATTTCTAGGGCTAAATCCTGCAGGTAGTGTTTATTTCTAAATATTAAACCATTAAATTGTTTCAGAGTTTTTCCAGTTATATTTCCCAGGGCTTAAAGAAAACCCTGACACACAAGAAAAATACAGGGGCAAGACACCCTGGATTTAAATAGAGATGTATTCCCATGTACCAAGACAGAAAAAAAATGAAGTCCTTCTGGAAAGAATTACTAAATCAGAGGGCCACCATGTCTTAATTCTCTAATACCTTGATTTGATTTCATAGGCCCCATATGATTTGGGCACAAGTATGATTCTCTGGTTTCTACAGGATTGTTTATTACTATTTACACAGCAAAGGGATTTTTTCTTAAAAGGGGATCTACCAATACTGGCTTCAGTCTTGAATGGAAACCCACAAATGATTGAATTAACACAGTAGCTCTAGGGAAGAAGAGACAGATTTGAATGCTTTACTTTCTTCTCATTTCTTATAAGATTTATGTGAATCAGATGATTGTGTCCATCATATCATGCTTTTTAATCTATTCTTCCTTTGTGCCTCCAACACAGAGTGCTGATTTCTGCCAATAGTTAGAACTTAATATTTCCCCTCCTTGTTTCCATCTCAAACATCTTCTACTAAAAGTCACTACTGTTGTCGTTTTGTAAGTGATGACTCAGGGTCCCCTTTGCATCAGTGAGATTTTTTGCAGCCCTGAGGGCTCAACAGATCATAAAATAAAAATTATTAAATGCTCTGCATCTTAGTTAGAGCACAAAATTTTAGTGCCCAAAATCAAGGTACCTCTTATCTTTTAGGTTTAACAAAATATAAATACCTTATGAGATAATTTCACCCATGAGTAGAGGACCAACATATAACCCTCTTGGACTTTCAGACAGTTGTGGTAAATAGCACCATTTGAAATTACGGGTGCGATTTTTGAGAGCTCATTCCAACAACCATGTGTTTTATGTCATAATTAAAATATTCAATTTAGTTGAAAGCCACCTCTATCACATATAACTTCTGATTAGATTCACACTTATTTCAGTAACAAAACAGCCTCAACACTATCTCCATAGAAAAGTATATATTTGACTCCTTAATGTCCAACACTTTGCACCAGAACTATGAAGATGTTGCCTTACCTAATACAACATAACTATCATGAAATGGACATTAATTAACAAATATATTCCTTTTATTTTTCTTTCTCTTCTCTCCAGCTCTCGTCATTCAAATCTAATGTATTCTGGATTTGTATGGTAGAAAAACAGCCAAAAGCCATTCTGTTCACCTGTGTCTCTTTCACCACGGACAGAAAATTGTCTCAACTCTGTTTCCCTTATGGATAAAATTTAGGGGACCTTCCATGTAATGGAAGCTGCTCACATTTCCTGAAAGGTCAATATCTGCTTTACACAAGACAGTGACTAAGAAAGATTTTATTGTTTTAAAATGTTTGATAGAGTAGATACTAGGCCAACTTGACACTTAGCCATTCTGGAAAACCTATGAATTCTCATGTCACATCCTAAACTTGCAGTACCTTATATTTGTCATTCATTTGATTTAAACATAAGACCAGTAAGAACTATACACTTCATGACACTCTTATGGATATGTTGTCGATAATTCTGATACTTCCGTTTAATTCAAAACAAGAGATAGTTTCCATTCAATCTATCTCTCCAATACCACAATCACATTCCTGATGTGCTTTAAAATATTTTATAGGATATAAAAAGTGTTTATACTAGTCATTTGTCAACTAGAGAGGCTATTGTTCCTTCCAAGTGACTTCATAACATCATATTCATTGACAGTCAATACCAATACTTTCATAAGTATAGTCTACCTGTTTAATTACTATTGAGCTGCAATTAAAAGCTTTCTCTCCCTTTCCTTAAAGAATACTTACTTGCAACATAATTTGGGCTAGACTCATACAGATTTGAGAGTTTCACTGGAAAAAAACAAAAAAAACAACAAACAATATTTTGACATTACTTTTTGGCTTTGAAATAACAAGGTAGAGTGAAATAAAGACCAGCACAATTAATACGTCAGAGAGCTCTGCCAGGCTTTTATAGCAATACAGGATTTTTCAGCTATAAAGAAACATATTGAATCTTCAGAGCACAGCCCATTCTTCACTGCTTCAGTTGTCTTCTTTTGTTTACAAGTCCCTGCCATCCTTCTCTGTGAATTGAATGCTAAACTGTCTCTGGAGAGACGTTATATGGCTTACAGAATGCCTCAGCAGATGGTGCTTCCTGTTGCAACAGAAGGCTGTGATTACACCTGAACTCTTCAAGAACTCTAACTTACACAGAAAAACAAGATAAATGGAAGTCTTACAGCTCTATCCTTTTCCTCCTCTGTTCTCTCAACTTCAGAAAAAAAAAAAAAAAAAAATGTAGATTTGGAAACTGCTAACATTTTACCACAATAGTTTGACGCAACCTCCATTTCAGACATTTGATCACTCCATACCTTGTTAGAGCACTGCTTATTCTAGTTATAAAATAGAATAAACCTCTGCCAGGAAGAGTCCATAAACACAAAATGAAGCACCATGAACACCACTGGATTCAAAAGTTCAATGTTCTATAGCAATTTGCTACTGAATGTGAAATGGACCCTTTTAAAGAAGATCTATGAATTCCTTGCAGGAAAAGATTAATCCCATTTATTCCCCTGATCTATTAATTTCTGTAAAATGTAAAGCTAATTTTGAGACTATATAGCTTAAAATCAAGAACCATGGCAGCTTAATAGGAAGTTAAATATGCATGTATTCTCTTAATAATTAGCAGATAAATAATTACTATTGAAAGGCAGCCATCTGAAATAAAGAGTTTCTGTAAATTACTTTCCACTGTCTCTATATCCCCAATACTGTTCTTCATGGTTTCTACAGACAGCCTGCATAGCTCATATGGACAAGGCAGGACAGAAAAGGGTCAGATCTTTGCATGTATTAGTTATGCAAATTATTCTTTTATCTGACAGAGACATGTCCTTGTCTGTTGTGTGACTGCATTGGGCTCTGCCTTCATCTACCATTGTTATTCTGAGCTTTGATTACCTTCAAGCTTTCAGCACTCAAGTAGGTTCAAATCAAAACCAGTGTTCAATTTGTATGTAGAGTTCCAGGTGGCCAGGGACCTCTTGGGACCCTGCAAAACAGAAACAGATGAGAATAGGTCCAAGTCCTTTTCTTGCCCACATCTTAGTGTCTATTCACTGAAGCTGGAAAGGCTGCATTCATCTGTGTTTTTGTAGCCAAATGACAATACTTCCACCGTAAATGGATCCCCATCACAGATGACCTGCTCCTTCTCCCCACTCCCTGACTGGAGAGAAAATTAAATTTGTATCTGGGTTTTGCAACTTATATCAAATTCTCACCCTTTATATAGATGATTCATCAGTTTAACTGTTAACCTTAGCAGAATTAAGTCTTTGGTGTTTTCTGTGAAATTTCAAAAGTCTCACTGTACAAAATAATTTATAAAAGTTGCTGGTTAAAAAAAAAATCCCTTCAGAACCTTACAGGTTTCAACATTTAGTAATTTCTTACTGTCTTTTTTTATGGGTGTATTTTCCCCAAGAAATAAGTTCTGGCAAATCTGAATGGCATCAGGTGATGATTAATTTCTTTAAATAGTGGGGGAAAAAACCCTTACCTTATCAGGAGATTGTCAGTAAAAAAAACTCTCTTCTTGCCTTCCCTTGCATTCTCAGAATACAGCTATACATTGTAACAGAGAGGAATGTGATGGTACCCAACTAATTACTGCAATATTTCACACCAATTTACCAAGCTCTAAACAGACCTGTCCCAGCTGTCCTGTTTCCAGCATGTCTTTCTACTTGCCTCTGCATCCACGTTCCCTCAGTCTCCTCTCTGTAGGTCCACTCTCTCCCCACCAGCACAGCCCATGGGAGAAGAACATTCTCAGGCCCTTGTGTTTGTTGCAACATTTCTTACTAATTCGAGTGTCTGGATGGTGCATCCCTTCTTATGACTAACAAATAAAAAGAATTGATGTGTACTGACTGCTCATTTAAGAATTAAGATAGCACTCAGTCATTAACTTAGTATGAGCCTACCAGGTGTTCTAACAAGAGTCCTTAAAAGAAGATGTGAGAGAATAAGTAGAATTCAGTAAAATATTTTATTTTAAAAACAGTATCAATTCCAGTTTTTATCAGCTCGATTAATTTCTTTTAGATGTCAGTTGATATAGATCTGCCTAGCCATGAGTACTTAAGCTTGATGAGCAGGTATAGGAATTGGACAGTAACACCATTTTTGTTAGAACATAAAAATGAGAAATTCACAATGACTAGGTCAAGAACACCCATAGGCTGTAAAGCACTTTTAAACACATGAAAAGAGAGGGCAACATTTTCCTCCACATTAAAGATACACGGGTCAAAACCATGTCAGATTCCTTCACTTCCTTCTCCTGTACATCTACAAAAATGGCAAATCTTGTCACCTCTCATCTATGATGTTTTAAAAACCTCTCCACCAGTCATTTTCCCACTGTGGTGGAATAAAATATATTTAAAAAAAAAAAAAAGAGCCAAAAAAATCTCCTTACTTCACTTTTTCTGTCATTAATAAGATATTTCACAATTATGTACATGCCTTAGCTCATGTTATTTACATCCTTCTATACTTCCTCCACTCCCCTTCATTCTTGATGTATATTCATCTGCTCATATATAGTTTCATCTTTCTCATATTTTCCTCCTGTTTTTCTACAGTAACTCATCTCTTGGTGCCAGTTAAGTAATTTCATCTCTCAGATAACTTCTTAGAAAAAAGCTCTGACCCTAAGCTATCTATTCAAGTAAGCTTCTATTCTAAATTTCATATTAAAGAAAAAAAACAAAAAAAACCCAACTAAATTATTCCCCCCCCC
>VZSE01012482.1:153211-348517 GCA_013398275.1 Promerops cafer | reverse complement strand
CTAAAATTTTTTTAAAGGGGAAAAAAAAAAAAAAAAAAAAAAAAAAAAAAAAAAAAAAAAAATTAAAAGCTGCTTAGCCGCTGTAAGATATATCTTTACCCTGCTTCTTGGCTGATGCAAATGAATGTTTCATTGACTGCAGAAAATAGAATTGTTGCCTTTTATAAATGGAGAAGGTAAGCCTTGAACTCAGGCACATTTAAAAAAGCTCTGTGTCCTCAGCCATTGATCCCAATGCATGATTAGCACAGTTAAAGTTGTGGCAAAGAAATATTATATTTTCATCCTGGTGTGCATGCATAGTCATGGCTTGCTTGCTTTGCATACCTGAGAAAGCCATTTTCTTCTTTCCTCTTTGACTAGTTCAGAAATCTCCTCTATTATTTAAAGGTCTCTATTTTTAAATTTCACACGTCTTTCTTAATACTATGGAGAATAATGATTCCTGTGGCTTTCTCTAGCTTCTGGACAAAAATTTGAGGCCTGAGCCCCACCCCAAGAAGAACACCATTTCTACTGTCACCATCAGCCTTTTTTCTGAATGGATTCTTTTTGCTCTTATGACAGAACTCTCTCAGAAAATCAACTTAAATCTTTCCATATTCATACGAACATCTTAATATTGTTCTTAATGTTCTTTGGGATTTCTAAAGGGCAATAATACTTTGTGTATTTTTTTGAGGTGCTTCACAAAACAGTGAGTTATCCCAGATATTGCCAAAACATTTCAAAACTTACCATATTCCATTTTTTATGACTTTTGGTTTGGAATGAGTGTTAGGAGGACAATAATGGAAGAAAACTGGTCTAAGCAGCTGCTGAAGCAGCAGACCTTACTGGTGTTATATGGAAAGAGCAATGCACTCAAACAATAAGCCTCACTTACTAGATACATGCAAAGATGGATCACTAGTTCTCTCTGTAGAGGTTTTTAAGCACTTTTTTAGAGTTAGGCAAAAATGTTTTTCATAAATTTTGCATTCCAACACTACTAGAAATAACATATTTTGCTGAATCTTCAAATATCAGCACATCAGCTGCTGCTCATCCTGTTCCCCATCTGAGGAGTAATTATGCGACACCTATTAATGAAGTAGCCAATAATCTTCAAGACCTCTATATTCCCATCCTCACAGCTATCTTTTCATGTATGATGACACTTTAGACATACTTTGCAGTTAGGACAGTGAAAGGAAGAAAGGCAGAAGGCCTGTGTTTTCATAGGAATTACACAAATATTACTGAGAAACTGGTTAAATGGATTTACATAAAATTGGCAGAAAGTCAGTGGTAGAATACAAAACTGAATCCAAAGCTCACTAATATTATTAGACAAATATCTTTAGTTTCAAATCCCCTTTCCAATGCAAAGTTGTTTGTTATCTTTGACTTTACTGGAACATTGTACATAATCATCAGGAAAGAGATGTCAAACTTTAATATCAGACATGGTGAGGGAGTTGTGTTTCTCTACATTGCAAATATCAGCAGGTTTTCAGATTTGAACTTTAATGTTGCATGTATTTCAGCATAAACACTAACCAGAATGAAGATGATGACATAGAAAGGCCTCCACAAATCTAGTCTCCCTTCTTACTCCATCCAAGAATTCTGAAGGGGTTTTGATATCAGCTATTTTCAGGAAGATCCACTGTCAATATCTGAATGAAATCACATATTCTGCTTCATCACCAATTGAGAAAATCAAGTTGAAAGGACATCACCAATTGAGAAAATCAAGTTGCTTATTAAATTTCATAGCATGTTTACCAGGCTACAATATTGATTATTAAAAAAAAGTCTCATGCAAGAAAATTTCATACTGTTTCCAGTTCAAGTTTATTTAAACCGTTGAAATTCACAAGAAAAATTCTAATATGAAATATTAATATTTTGCATTTTGTTTCTCTCCAATCAATGATTGAGAAAACAATATGCAATGCATACTAAGAATAATAAAACATGGTTTAGAATAGAATACATATATTAATAGTAGAAAATTTGACAAAATATCAATGATTTTTAATTTGGCTTTAAAGTCCTTCTTCCTGATAAACATATATGCAACAGTGACTCGTGTTGGCAAAAAGTACATGTCCTTACAACATTTTAAGACAGTTGCTATCTTCTCAGCTGGCTTTATTATTACTTGTTGAAAAAACAAGCTCATCTAACAGAATCCAAGTGTTGAAATAAAGGAGCAGAAGTCTTAGGGAAGTTGTCAGGTTAAGAAATTACAGGCTCACTAAATAATTGCTATTTTCTCTATGTAATATGAAATTTAAGCATTGAGATATAGGAGAGCCAGAGGAAGGATAAGATAAGATTTTCAGACATCTGAGTGATGTTCCATCTTTTTTTCCAATTGTCTTGTTAGACGATCAAATTTGAGTCAATGAATATATGGTTATTACTTTCAAATATGGAGCAATTTCTGATTGGAATCCTGAGCTACATTTTGTAATATGAACTTACATTTATTGGAAAGCTTCATGAGTGGTGGAATCAAATCATGTTATCTGATGTATTTTATACTTTAAAAGTACTTTTTTTTTTTTTTTTTTGCATGGTTGATGAAGGCAATTCTGAATGTGTCCACCAATTAGCAACTGACCTGCAAACAAATTCTTTGGCTTGGCTAATTAGCAATTACTGTTCAGTAGTCTCCCAAAATATTATATTTCCTAGCTATGAATCAATATATTTGCATTTGACCAAAGTTGTCAGGTAGAATCTCAACTAATGTATAATAAAGTCACTTTCTTTCCAAAGAGTTGTGGTGGATGCTGTCTTTTGGATGAAACCCTTCAGGTTTCTGTTTGTATTGAAAGAAATTATATTTTCTTTAGCTTTTGACAGATGTAGGTGCATAAAGTAATAATGATTAAAAATATATATTCTATCAAACACTATTTGTATGAAGATACTATCATGTCCGGAAATTCATATTCTTCCTCTTCTACTGGATGCAGGGGACTGAAAGTGCAGAAGAACACCACAGCAGTTTTGTAACATTCCTGAATAAATATCATGGTTGATTCATGGTATTGCTACCAATATGTAAGGAGCTTTTTCCTCTTTTTGGTTTTCTTCCCCCCCCCACCAAAGCATTGCTAAGCATCATAGGAACTCTTTGGGAAAGAATCACTAATCCAGCCTGACACAGGAGCTTTTCAAAGCTCTCTCCTCTCTACCAGCACCAAGACTGACACCTGGTGCCCAAGCCGAGGATACTGCTCAGCTCCTAATGAAAACACCCATCCAAATTAACACTGATTTCCAATAAAATGTATTGATTTAACAAGGCTGAAAAACTCCCATCCCTTTTACCCACCAATTTGCATACACATTCAAATTCTCATTCAAATATATTGGAATTGTTGCAACCTTATGGACCATGATTTCAGCCTTGTTCATCCCTTAACAGTTAGAGTTGCTGGATCATTAATATCAATAATGAGCTAGAACGGCAATTAGTGTCTAAATGAAATATGCCAGAAATTACTGATTTATCATTATGTTTGTCAGTAAAAATATACTATGGCGTAGCAGGGTAAGCAATTATATCATTCCAGAGACTGCAAAACTACAAGTTTTTCCTAGATGGTATCTGAGAAAAATAATCAGAAACAGTCATTTTATTGCGAAATAATTTGTGTGAAAGACGCAGCAGGTAGTACAAGAAAATCCAGAAATTTTTTAAAACTGCACACTGTTAAGTGCTGTCCGTTAAACCTCTATTTGTTTGCTATCATGACTGACCCATTGCCTTCTTCCTCAGATGTTTCTCTTTTCACCAGTTTTAAACTCTGTATCTTCATTCTCTTCTTGGACTAGATTTGACACACTTACTCTCACTAAACTGGCTCAGACAAAAACTGCCAGGCTGCTTAGCCACACCATTCTTCTCCTTTCTTTTGTGCCTATTTTCCAAAATTGGTGGCAGAGCAACGTCCTAAAACCGGTTTGATCCTCATATATAATTTATGCGTTTTCTAACAAAGTCATTGAAATACGGATCTCAGAGATATGTTGCTTGTAGTGTATAAAAAGTATTTCTTATCTTATATAGATACAATTTCTGCAACTCCATCTTCTCCAACATTTCACTGCAGCAGGAAAAATCATGCTAATTTGAGGGGTTTTTAAGAGCATGTCATTGGCTACTTCAGCTGAATTTTAACATATTTCTGAATGAATCTCTTGACCTAACTGTTTAAGGATACAGAAAATTCACTTCAGGTTTATAAAGTTAGAGGCATTTTATTATTTTTTTATATACTCATATATAAAAGTATAAAGTATTCTAAATGCCTAGTATTAGATAAGAACTATCAATAGCAAACAAAAAACCCCATAACAGGCAAAAAATCAAACAAAACAAAAAACCCAAACCAAAGCAAACCAAAATTTGATATTAATTCTGTTTTCATTTATTCTAAGACTTTCAAATTATGTCCATTGATCAGAATATGCCATTTCAGCAATAGGAGAGGTCACTTTCCTTGAATCATTTGCCAACAAAGAAAGACCAGAATTTGTGGATGATAAACAGCAAAATACAAAGTAGCCAAATTGAGACAAACTCTCTCTAGTCACTAATTGTAACACAGTGGTTGTTTATATAAAAGTTTGCATCAGATATTAAAACAGAGTGATTTCTAGTGCTCAGCTGTTCAGAAGAAATTTGTCCTGCAGATCACGTGCTACTCAAGTTAGAGTCTTTCTGGTATTTCTTTAGCGTTTTCCAAGAGTTGTCTGGGAAGATGCCTGCAGTAGCTTATGAACTAACAATCTAAGAAAACAACAAACTTGCCTATTCTAATATAAGTGACACTCCAATATGAGCAGTGGAGAAAAACTCAATAAAAACTTCTACGTTTGGATTTACAGTTTATTTGTGGTCTCACTGTGACCAATATCCCAAATGAATTTTTACACCACATAGTCACAATTTCTCAAGATGTTTGGGAGAATGGACTTGTCATATAGTCAGATCACTGTAGGAAGGACAAGGATGTTCTCCCATTACTTTCAGCCAGATCACAGTTGTCTGGTATCCATTTCTTCTGAACATGATCTCTGGAAAAGCCACATTTTTTCTGAATTCCTCCTCCATGGACCTCATCTCTTGAACTAGAGAGACAAAGAGCTGCCTGCTATGGAGTAGAAACATTAAATAAGAATGTGAAGAAGTGTGGGAAGCAAAGCAAGAGGTAAGATTCATTTAAGTAATGGGACAGAATTATTCTACAAGCCTTTAAAAAGGTTTCAAAGCTTTTCAAACCTTGCATTTCAAAGGCCACACATGTTTTAAGAACATATCTGTTCTCTTGTCTCTGCAAAGATAAACACTGAGTTGTCAATCCGGCTTTCTTTTTTTAGGTGACAGCTTCTATTTTAAATAGCAAAGACAAAGAAAGCATTTGTCAGTCCTTTGGTGTAAGCTGGAAATTCTCAGTTTGTAACAAATTTAAAGTTTTTGTGAGAATATATCCTTGTGTTTCTTAGCAGTTGTCTTAAGGACTCTGTGAAGAAGAGCAAGTTACTTGGGGGACCCAGCTGAATGGTTGGTCATGTTCAGCACCTTCAGTTCTAAGTAACCAGTATGAAATACATCTCTCACTCCCAAGAGACCACCGTTTTTTCACAAAGGAAAAAAATTGAGAGCTATTCTGGGAAGATTTAAGTTTGACTTGATAAATTGTAAGAGCAAAGTATAAAAGTATGTATTGCATGCACATTCTTACAGACTAATAACTTGATGAATGTTCATGAAGATAGTGAGGAAAAATATTTCAAAACTATTAAGCAGGAAAGCCATACGATTATCTAATTTCTCACAAACAGAATGTCAAGACTCAAATTTCTCATTCTACCATAACCACTTTTGACTGTGTAGCTATTTCTTCTAAATCTGATTTCACAGCTGAAAGAGTATTTTAAGCAGAGGAGCACTAGCAATAGTAGGAGATCCATGGAATGCAACATGGATACTACCTCATAAAAAGGATAAATACTACACCATTATTGTCTTGAAACACAAACTTATATCCCTGATGGTGGACTCATTGATCTGACATTTTACACCATGCATCCATGCAACAGCCATATCGCAGTTATGCAGAAAAAACTCTCAGATTTGTGTTCTGTAAGTCAGTTCTCTCAGTGCATAAAGTGTAGATCGTAGTCTGCATGCCTGTAATAACTCCCAGCTTGCTTTCCATGTAGGCTTATGGATTCCACTCTGAATTCTTCGACTCAGATTCTGCCACTGTCGCTTCTTTATCTTCCGCTAGATAAGGCATGCTATGGGAAGAAATATTGGTCAGTCATTCTCAACAGGAAAGTCAAAGGACAGACCTGGCATTTTGTTACTCATCTCTAGACATGTCCTCATCAAAAAGGTCAAATTTTCTATAGAAATACTGTAGTGTCACTTTGTTGCCATGGGATAATTTGTGCTCAAAGGCCTGCTGTTATCTTACGCTCTTGCCTTCATCCTTTGAAGTTCAGCATCAACATCATACAACACCCTTCATCATCATCAACATTACAGACACTAGTTCAGCACTGGAAACAGAAATCAGTAAAGGCTTGGAGGGTCAGTTCAAATAAGCATTCAAAAGTTCAACTGTTTATCAAAATCATTTCCATTTTTAGAGCAGACTGGAAATCCTTTAAAAATAAACTGCATGGTAAGTTTAGGCCATAACATGCAGAGGACCCTAAGAAGCAGATACATTAAGACTTTTTTTCATTCCTTTAATTGACAATTTATAAACAGAAGTGGCTGTCTTAAATAGAAAATTATTGATATTTAGATGCAAAATTGGGAACAGAAGGAGTAAGGACAGACAGAAGACAAAGCCCAAACTAATGTGTCGCTTTAGAACAGTGAAAACCAGGTTCGCAGGGATCAATCTGTAGAGTCATTCTTGCACAGCTCCCACTCACTTGTCCTGTTATGGGAGTCCCTGAGTAAGAATAGACAAATATCAGCTCAGTGAAACTCAGCTCTGACTCCTTCCTCTATCTACTGTACCAGTCAGCCATTTCCCATTCCTTCTGGAGTATGCACTTTGAGGAGAAGATAAAGCATAAGTTAATTTGAAGGGTGGATGGCCAAGAAATAGGACAGTATTCAAAACTGACTAGCTAGCTGGAGAAAGTTTATGTGCAGTGCATCAGCATGCTCTCTCTTAGACAGTTTGTTACTGAAGACAAGAGCAAGCAAACTGTACACATAAATCTGCAGCTTATTAAAAAGGAAAAACACACAATGTCCTTGACAATATCTTTCCACGTTGTCAACTGTAGAGTAAAAAAGTATGTTTTCCCACCTCCTGAAGACTCCTGATTGAATTACTGATTGAAGATTACTGATTGAAATGATTGGGTTTTCACTTCACAAAAATGTATCTTCATGGAAAATTTTAGCTCAAATTAGTAATATTTGTGACAACAGTTGTAACGCAAACTTCTGAGCAAACTTCCCAGAATTCCAGTGTGAAAAATTGTCAGATATATTTGCTTAGTTTTTTAAATTACTACAAGACTGATTGATGTACAGGCACAGAGGCCTGGACAGGAATCACTACATTGTACTAAAAGATGAAAATCAGAGGATAGTGAGGCATGGAGAAGTGTTCATGCATAAGTTAGAAGAAGATGCGTTGAAGATATAAAAACAAAATGTGCAGGTTTTTATTCATAGATCCTAGAGAACTGGCAATGCAAAAGTTTTTTCCTTTGGTTTTGCACAGCAGCACTTAACACAGAAGTCATAATGCGCAACCTCATTGCATTAGCCAGCTAGTGAGTGTTACAGCTTCTGAAAAGTCTGGCTGTACAAAATCATTCTGAATCAGAGGTAGCGAAGGAGTGGCCTTTTCCTCCCCCTTCTTCAAGGATCTGCCAAGCATGTCAGATTGTTCATGTTAAATTATGCTGGATGGCATTGAGATGTGCACTGCTGTCATCTAACGGCTAAGTTGCAGCTGTCAAATCCATCGCACTGTGAGCCTCCTGCAGCAATCCGACACAGGTCCAAAACAGGGGAACAGGCCTTTATCCACTAATTTATGACTAGTTCAAACCTGAAAAATAAAGAATGGGCATGACAATGAAAGAAGAATAATAATCTTATCAACTCTAACAACTTCTGCTTGCCTGCAGACAAACTAGTTTGTTAAAATCTCATTGCTAAACTCATTTCTGGCACAAAGTGCAATGGTTCTGTTGATTTAGTCAGCAGCTTGTTTGGCTATAAATTTTAAACCCCCACATCAGGCAGAAAGAAGAGAATTACTGAAAATTAAAAGACTATCCTTAAAATCAAAATATTTGTCTGTATTGTATATATACCTTGAATTGTGCCGTGGCTTTAGCAATTTAACTCAAATTACAAATGCAGATTCAGCAATAATTAAGCTTGTACCTTTTACATATTTATTGTCCTTACTGACCTCTCTATTTACCTAGTAAACAATCTTTCTTAAGTTTTCCCGTGGTTCAGTCCGTGCTACGAAAACACTAATCTCTCCCAGGTTTTAGCTTTCTCAGTTCCCCTGCACCATGGTTTGACCTGCAGGCAAATGAAGCCATTCAAATATTTGCTTATCTTGTCATCTGTTCTCATCAGACCTTGCAATTCCTGTCATGCCCCACATGTCAGTTTAAAGCATAACGTCATTAATACCTCCAGTGCACTAATGGATGCTTCACACATGAACGCATTAATGAAATGTGTTATTGTTTTCCCTCACAGGACATTAACAATCTCGCTCATGCTGAGCCTCTGAAGCCCTGCAGTGCTGCTGAAAACCACTAGCTATCAAATGAACCCTCAGTTACGCCTCAGTAACTTTAAGTTCAAGTTTATCACTGAAGTGTCACTAATGTGAGGAGAAGATACAAGCCTCTAAGGTCTTTTGGGCCCAGCTTCAATTACCTTAAAGAGTAACAGGAGGCAATAGCTGCAAGGAAAAAATACACCATCATATAAATGAAGAGCTGTCAAGACAAAATAGGAAAGATCTGGGTGTCAAAGTGGTAATTTGTTTCTTGTTTCTACCCTTTGTCTGTGGACTGGTGGCTTGGATAAAGAGGACAGGATTGCTTTTCTAGGGGATTTAAACACAAATAGTTTCGTTTCCTGATAGAGATTTTAAATATAAGAGGCAATACAAATTTCTTACGCAAACCGTATTTAAAATTGCATTTCAGTATCTTTGAGAATTATTTCCAGAGGAGTTGTGAAATGGCCACAGCAGGTTATGCAGCTTTTACATACATGTTAGCTAAAGAAGACTGCTAGTCTTCTGTTTGTCTGTGGTTGGTAGAGCACTTTGACAGCAGAAATATAGTGGTTACATTTTCACATCAGGAATAATGTCACTACCTTTTCTGTAGGTCAAAAAAGAATAAAAATCAAGGTTTTTCCAGCATTCATATCCACTATAAGGATCAGCTTCTGATCTTGCATTAGAAGGTTTTGGTTTTTTTTCTCAAAGCCAGTGGATGAAGGTGTCCACTGTATGGTTACACTTAAAAATCAGAAGTCAGAATAGCACCTTCTTCTCTAGCACCTCCTTCCTGTGAACTCCCTGAAAGCTCCATTTTTCCTCATTAGTCCAAGGCATGACATGAATCTCAGAGCTCTCCAGCATAGGAAGTTTCTGATGAGTAGCCTTCAAGGTCAGGAAGATCAGCCACCCCTATTTAAGTTTATTGCCTATTAACCTCTTAAGGCAATCCCTGAATGCCTTCATATAGTTATAGCATAAATCCCATATGCATTCTGCATATTGTACCAGATAAGTGCCACAGAAATAAAACATAAACAGGGAGAATGAGTCCTGTAATCAAAATTAACAAAGTACTCCAAGAAATCAGGAACTTTTACTGCCACAAATATACAGCCAGCATCTCTAGAATCAAGTGGATTTCCAAGAAATGTTTCACTCTTCTAACAGTACCAACAAATAGTTGCTGTTTCTCATTTCTAAAATTCAGACAAATGGAAATATTATTACAGAATTTCTTACATTTACAATCCAGAAGCATTTCTGATACTCATCCCCGTGTTCATACAGTCTTCTTCCGTAAAACATTTTCTTTTCTCCAGCATATATTTCCATAAGGCGCATGTAAAATTACTGTTAGGATATGAGAGCTTTTCCTTTGCTGTGGATTTATTAGTGTTATCGTGTCCTCCTTCTCAGGATCTCACAAATCAGTGATGGATCACAGTGTCTCTGGCTCAGGTATCACAGACTGTCTGCAGCATCCTAATATTTTCTTTTTATTGCCATTAGCTAATCAATATGTCGCATAAATCTGTTACAAGCTAATGCTATTACATGTCATACTGGACTTCATTTCTGAACATTTCAAACCAAGAATTTTTTCATTACCTACCCATTTCTTCCTCTTAATTTGCTAATGGGAAGACTTATGCTAGAGTGAAGAAATTTTATTCCATGTGCTGCTGAACCAGCTAAAATAAGGTATGGACCACAGCCAGCAAGGATTTCCTAATGACTTCCGTCCTTTTTTTTTTTTTTTTAATGTCTACTCACATACACCAAAGCAAAGTGTTCTAGTACCAGAAATTCTGACTGTCAACTAATGGAAAGGATGAATTGCATGCGATTTGGAAATGTTGTACAGCATAACGTACATGGTCACATGCTTCCCATGTAGTTATTCCCACGTAATCAAGTTAAGCAAATCAACCATTTCTTTGATAACATGCACAGTAGTAAATTAAAGCACCAGGGAATATTTCTATACACGGAAATCCAGTTATTTCTGATGATAGGTTTTTAAATGGCCCCTATTGCTCTCCTAAAAAACTTCCAGGTGCAGCTCAGGAGTTGGGAAGGACTCTTGCCCATGCTAATTGACAGTTTAAGAGCAAACTTTGTGTTCAGATAGCAGCAGTTTAAAAGAATGTGGACATAGGCTGCTTTGTGTCATTGTTAAGAAAGCTCTAACCTCATTTAGCCTACTCAAGTAGATTACAACCTTCAATATCACTCCAGATATATATGTTTATATATATGTAATGATATATATACAACACACACATACACATTTCCATATAAAGCTGTTACTGTATTCCTACTTACTCACTACACATTTTTATAAAGGAGAATAAATACATGGAATATTAAGGTGTGTTCAGATACTGTGTGTTAAGATACACTTACCCTATCAAATGGAGGAGAAAGTTTATCTACCTATGTCTACATTAAAAGGCAATTCAATGCATTTACAATGATGGTGATAAAACACTGGTGCATGTGGCCCAAGAGGTGATGGATATGTCAGCCCTGAGAATATTCAGGATCAGGCTGGATGGGGCTCTGAGGAGCCTGGTCTAGTGGTAAGTGTCCCCTCCCATGCCAGAGAGGTTGACCTTTAAAGGCCACTTTCAACCCAAAATATTCTATGATTCTGTGATTCCATTTAGATAGAATCTGTACATTTAAAGAATGGGTACTGAGATGTCTTCAGGTATACATCTAGACAGCATGCAACAGAGGGGGGTGCTAGTTTAGTGCAACCCAGGGCTGAGCATTCTGAACATTTCTGTAGCCTAAAGCTACACAGTTCTCTAATGTATACAGAAATTAATTCCTTGAAATACTGAGCTCTGACAAAATATTTTTTATTATGTTTTACTACCACAGTGCATTTCTATCTTCACTTGCTCAGAGAAAGAGCCCCAAGGGCAGCAAAAGGTGTGTATGAATAATGAGAAAGATCTTGTAGATGCAGCTTACAAAGGTGCATCTCTAAAGCAATTTATATATATATACATATACATATATATACATTATACATATATATATATTTTCAAGTGTCCTAAGAATTTCCAAATTAACTTCAACTTTAGTTAAAAGTGACTTCATCATAGCTGCTGAGGTATTAGTTAATTTGCCTTTTCACTTTCAAACAAATCTAGTGCAAGGTATAAAATGTGAATGCTATTATGCATATGAGAAACTAACCTAAAATTTGTTTAGTTAAGTCTCTTTGCTTAGTTTTTTCTTTCCACAGTCTGGGAGCAGATGCTGCTTTTCCTTCCTTCCTTCCCCATCAAAGCATGGAAAAAGCACCTCCCCATGTTAAGGAGAAGCTCTGCCCATTTGGTACTGCCTGCCTGAAACTATTAGTTCTCCCTATCTTTAGCCAGAGAGGCACCTAGTGAACATTTTCATTGGAACAATGCTCAGATACACTATGTTAATTCAGGAAACTATCTTTTATCAGTTAGAATTAGAGATTATTACCCAATAAATACATGCATGTGTGTGTGTGTGTGTGTGTGTGTGTGAGAGAGAGAGAGAGAGAGAGAGAGAGAGAGTGTGTGAGTGTGTGCATGCAGAAAAGTAGCCAATTTTCAAAAGTGCCAAAGGGACACATTTCTAGAGGTGTTCAGATGTCTAAAGAATCAATGCCAGCTGGGCCTGCAGGTTGTATTAAAACACTTCCCATTATATACTTAGATAAAGTTTTGAAATGTTTGCAGAAGACTAATTCTTCAAAGCTATAGGTAATGTGAAAATACAGAGGTGGAGGGAAACTTAGCCCATAGGAAGAAAAAAGACTTTTGCTACAGAGAAGAGCAGTGCCAACACCTACTGGTCATGCCTGCATTGCATCTAGTGAGCAGTCCTCGTAGCAGCTGGGATCACAGCATGCCTCCTGTCCATGTGGCGGCCTGCTCTGAAGTGTCTCCCTGTACACTACATCATCAAACAGGCACACACAGTTTCATGAACTTTATAGAATTCCTTCTGGCTATACCTCAAAAAAATGCTTTCAGATTTATTTTCTGTATGGGCATGTCATAGTTTAACCCCTGCTTGCATTTAAATATCCTTCAGCCTCTCACTCATGCACACTCCCTGGGGGGATAGGGAGGAGAATCAAAAAAAGGTAAAACCCATAGCTTGTGATAAGAACAGTTTAATAATTGAAAGAAATTAAATAATAATAATTAAATGTAAAAGAGAGAGAAACAAGAGATGCCCAATACAACTGCTCAGCAGCTGCTGGCTGATGCCCAGCCCATCCCTCAGCAGCAGTAAGTACCTCCTGGCCACTTCCTTTTAGTTTATATACATGGTATGGAACATCCCCTTGGCCACTTTGGGGCAGCTGTCCTGGTAGTGCTCCCTCCTGGCGTTTTGGGCACCTGCTGGCTGGCAGAGCATGGGAAACTGGGAAGACCTTGACTTCGGGTAAGCACTGTTCAGCAGTGACTAAAACAACTGTGGGTTGCCAGCAACAGAGAGAAAGCCTACATATGTGTGACTAGATACCACAGAGTTTGGCGTGTATGTCTGGTATATTAAGATCCAATGAGTTGCAAGACTTCATTTTCACTGAATAATTTGGAGAAGCACAGGGATGGAAATAGGAAGTACTAACTGTTAGTGACAGAATGGAAGAGAGCAGATGCAGATCTCAGGGCAATCCTGTACAGTAAATAGGGTTACTTTTACTATGAACCTCTAAGCAAGACCCATGCTGTTACAGTAATATTGCCAAATATGTGGCAGAATGACAGGACTTCTAGGATATAGCACAGAAGACCAACAGGAAGCAAGTCACAGATGATATGATCTAGCTTATGGCTTCATCTCAATGGGTAAGGCCATTGGAGGGTGATGATTTTTTTTTTTTTTAAACTGGACTATCCATGTAATTTCAGAGTTTTTAATACATTTTCATTATCCCTCAAATTTCTACTCTCAAAATACATAGGAATATTAAAGAAATTTACTGCTGAGGACATGGACTAAGTCTATCCTTTACAGCATTAGTCCACTACAATTTAAATCTCTAGTATGTCTACAAGCAGCATTTGTGGATGACATCAAATACTGTATAAGCAAGGATAATACAGCTGATGCACATGAAAGCACAACCTAACTGTTTTCAAGAATAATGAGACTTACACAATACTTCTAACTAAGGAAGCTAGTTGAATTTTTTCAGGAATAACTATCAGTAGGTAGATAATATCTAAAAAGCTTCTTGTTTTCTGAAGGTTGACATTTAACAAGAAGTTTCCTATCCAATCTAATATTATTAAAAGAAAAACCCCAAGAATTAATAACTTCTTTGCCAAAATGCATTAAAAGCTTTCATTGATGTTATCACGCTGAAATATTGTATATAAATTCTTGTTGGTGTTTAGGATTTTTCCTTTTGCTTCTTTCTGTCATGGAATTTTGTCCTATCAGTCGCTAAGAAACCGTAAGGATTGGTACTTAGGAGAGACAAAAGAAGCTGCCAAGCTCGGGGGAGGAGGGCACCTGGCTGCACTTCTGTTATCTGAGGGGTTTCTCTTGGAGCAGCAGAGATACCTCGAGGTTTGGGCTGGTTGGAAGGGTTTGGGTGCAGCTCCTGGCTCACTTCCCTGTCGGCTTTGGAAGGGGAGACAGGCCGCAGTTACTGTAGGGAGAATTCACCACCTCTGTGGGGTTCCGTGTCCTGCTGTTTTCTTCTACTGTGAGTGGAGTTCTGCTCATAAGATCTGCCATTACACTGGGACCTTATTAACACACTACCTCACTAAAAAGTACTTTCACCATCTCCTCAGGTGCCTCAAGGAAAAACCCGGGACCCCAAGCCCCGTCCCCTTCCAAGGGAGCCTCTCCCGGCTGCGTTGGGGAGCCGGGCTGCCACTGCCCAACCCCGCCGTTTCTCTGCCATAGCTCCGGGTTTTCTCCACACCATAGCTCTGCAACCCCTGCTTGCCGGGACACCCCACAGTTCCAGCTACGGCTGCAGAGTTTCTGCTGCCTCTTGCTTGCTGCCCCAGGTGAGCCTGCCCTGATGTTCCAGCCGCTGCTCCAAGGTTCCTGCTGGGGCCCATTTTTGCCATCCCGTCCGCCATTACCGCATGAGGGAGCCGCGGCTGGACCCGCGCCACAGCGCCCCCTGCAGGCGCGCGGGAATCGCCGCACGGGCCCTGCCCGCCGGGAGCCCCCAGCGCCCCCTGCCGGCTGCGACCGTAACCGCACCAAGGGGGAAGCGCTGAAAGCGCAGAGGAGGCTCCACGGGGGGTTCCGCTCCTGGCTGCTGCGTTAGCGCTGCCCTTGGATGTCAGCCGGCTGGACACGCACACTCTAGCAAAGAACTGCTATTCCTTTCCCCTGTCTTTGCCTGAAAACCCCGTCATTTCACAGGTATAATAATTTGGAGGGAAGGGAGTCATATTCTCCCTTCCAAGGGAGGTTCCTGCCTTCCTTGGCAGACACCTGTCTTTCAAACCAAGACAATTCTACCCTGGTTCTCTAATATAATTAGAAAATTTAAGTACTTTGCAATACTGAAACTGATTTCTGAAAACAACTTTCAAAAGTTGTAATGTATCAATGAGGTCTCTTTAGGAATAAAAGTAATTAATTTGATTCAGTTGAATTTGCCTTTCACTTTCTGCACCTGTTTGTAGTGAATTAGATTCTGATCCTCAGACAAGGAGTTGATAAAACAAAGCAACTTTCTTTCTTGTGTTAATTGCACAAAAATCCTCTGCCACTAAAGCCCCAAAATCATGGAGCTAGGATCAGGAGTTATACTACACCACATAGAAAAGCGAAGAGTATGTGTATGCAGTGAACTGTAACCGAGAATTCTATACACTGTATTTCTAAATAGTGTACTGCATAGCTACAGATTTTGAAAAACACTATAAAAAAATTACAACTGAACCTCAGTCATCATTCATCATGCATGAATAAAACACTCCGTAGTTCAGACTAGTAGTTTTTTTAATGGAGAAATTCTTGCATTTAGATTTTGAATTGATTCTGGAGTAGCTGCCATTCACATTTTTTGGATTATAACAATTTGATGCTTCATAAAGGTCTGAGTACACAGACATTCTTCAGGTAAGTGCAAGTTGAGTCACTATAGATCATTATCTTTGCTCATGTTAGTGGAAAATAATGAACAAATAACATCACCTGAACCTTAGTAAAATTCATCCTGTATTTGCCCCTCAAAACAGACTGTGCATCACTGATGTTGAATCAGAGACCAAATGACCTTGTTATTATTGCCTTCATCATAGTCATATTTAATCGTATCACCAAACCCAAAATTCATTTAGAAGTACTGTAACATTGAATGTTTATCACCTAAGAAATCAGAATCACCATTTTGAAGAACAGTGGAAACCAAAAAAATCTGTGACTTCCACACATCTATGCTTATCTGAAAATGAATGTTTTACTAGCCTTAGTGATATCCATTAAAAAAAAAAAAAAAAAAGCCCAACAGCATAAGAGAACTATTTAAGATTATATTCCTTGGTTCCTCATGTGCACTTATGTTGTTAGAGGTAATTTGTTATAGAATAAGTATGCGTTACTTAAGGGAAGATTACATTGCAGGAACTTGGTAGTACATGGAAGGACCTAAATTAGACTTCTTTATATCCATTCACTTTACATGTATGAAAGTGAATTCTTACTGAAGCTGTCTAGGCTTTTGCAAAAAATCTCAATTTTGTTAGCCTGTCTACTTCTAACCCTACTTCAGTTTAAGAGTATTGCAGCAGTACTTTTCTTTTGGTCTCTGGGTCCAAGCAGGCTAATCATTAGATCTTTGTGAAGATGCAACCTTTCAGCCATGCAAAATACACAGAAATTCTGATTAATCCCACACCTACCCTGAACTTGGAAAAAATCTCTTTCCAAAATATCCCTTTTATCTGAGTCTTGGATTTAAACTAAACAGTTTGGTGGACTCTGTGGGCCTTGCAAAAAACTCCCAGAGAAAGAGTATTTTTAGGAAGCAGAACAATGTTACACAAAGAAATCAGGAAAAACCCAAGAAGAATAAGGTTTCCAAAACATCTGATTTTTCCAGAGGCATTACGTGGTCTGACACATTTCTTCTAACTACAGGCTCCTGCCAATAAATAGGACAACTTGTGTAAATTAGGTCATCATCTAATTTCATGCAAGACTTTGGAATATAAGTATGGGGAATTCACAAGATCCCTCTTGGTGATATCATCTGGATGGTAACAGTTGACACGACATGTGAGCATGAAGAGCATATATGAATGGCCCATGTAAAATTTTCACAGTGTTTGCCAAAAGCCTGAGAACAGCGTGAGGCATTTAACAAGGTTTGCATGAGACCACCATCAGCCAAGATTAAACACTATAACCAGGGGAATATTAGAAGACTTTTAAGAAAGAAGAATGAGCTTGAAGAGAAGAGTGAGATTTTAACAGCGACTGAGGGAAAGACCTGGTAACAGAGCAGCCATTCAGAGTGGGTTTGACACAGCTAGAAGTTATCTCACCACTACTGTGACCTTTGCCTAGACCTGATGAAGCAGTTTCGCTCCAGAAGTGTAGCCTGCACAACTCAGAGGGTTGATAGAGCCTCCCACCTCAAGTAGACCTATGTGACCTTTTAGAGGGGTATCTCACCATTGTGTGGTCAGCAGGTTGTGGAAGGTTACATGGATGCAGATTGAGCTGCAGCACCTGCACCTCTCCCAGAAGAGGTGGTGAAATAGAGGTACCTGCCTGTTCAAGAATGTGGGTGAGCTAGTGATGCACAGATCCTCTGACAATGGCGTTAGGACTTTGGAAAATGACTATTTTTGAGGATTAAAGAAGCATGTTGAGAAAGCTGTAAAAATTGCGTACATATCTACAGATAGTGCTCTGTTGTATTGCTGATATTGACCTTGAATTTGTCATATTACTTGAAAATTACACATTGATACTAAATCAACAACTATTATCTGATTTAAACAATAATTGAGCAGTGACTATAGGCATGACAATATTTACTGCCTTCAGATGGTACCTGTAAGCCTTCCCTTCTGGAAAGTCAAAAAGCCTTAAAGACAACAGAGAGCTTCTTGGATTCCTTTTGAAACTAGGAAGCTTTTCTTCTCCCCTCCTCTTTTGCTATAGGCCAGTTAAGTCTGAAATAGAAGTGGTTCCACAATTAAACAAATGCTTCTCCCTTGACAAAGAGCTTACTTCACACCTCTGTCCTTCACAGACTGTTCTAAAAATTGATATTTTCAGGAGCTTTACCCCATTACATAACCATTTTGCTGGACCAATTTTTTTCCTTTCATTTAAGTCAATTTCCTAGAAAGAACCTCAGTGAAACCTGCCCATTTAGACACTACCCATGAGCTTGACAGGGCTACAAACAGGTGCAATTATGACACTGAGGAGTCTATATTTACTCTTCCAAACAACAGCTACACTTAATTACACAGCATAAGCCAGAATTTAGGCATGGCATATCTTTCTTAAAATCACCACAGAATACAGATAGGCTAATTAGCCCCCAAGTTATTCAATTCTAAACTTGCACAGTGAAAGCAAAATGTTTTATGTTAATGAGCAGTTTCTTTATAAAGACCAAACCAGTCTTTTCTTACACTTAATTTAATAAGAATATTGCTCCTCAGCAAGTCTATCAGAACAGCAGAGCTCTGTGGGTAATTACCTTATCAGTTTACTAAAATGACAGACATCAGTTCCTTTCAGTCTGTTTTTCCCAGTTAAAAAGGGTCAAGACAGAAATCTAATCTAATCTGTTTTACCCCATCAATTCTAGGACAATGATTCTGCTATAATAATCTTTACTAGTTTCCATGTCTATCACATGCCATCTCATTCATCATTTTAGATCAGCATTATTCAGTCTTGCATAATCTTTCCAGAAAGTTTTATAATTAAGAGATTCTTAATTGTAGCTTAATCATAATTTTATTTTGTAGGTAGAACAATTGTGATTACCATTGGACAGTATTTCAGGCCCAGGAAATAAAATGGTAGAATATTACATTTCTGGGTTTTTTTGTTGAAAGATTGAATGGCCTTGATCTTTTACACTAGGGGTATATGAGGAATATTTCTATTCCTCATATTTGTTGTTAAAAAATAGACCTATTTAGACCATGCCAAGCATTCTCCAGCTGCATGCCTATCACCTTTTGTTGTGGTTTGACACTGACCCAACGCCAGGCACCCACGAGAGTTGCTTGCTCACGCTTCCCTGCTACAACTGGGCAAAAGAAGGAAAAAAAAAGGAAGGTTTCATGAGTGAGATAAGAACCAGGAGAAATATTTCTAGGGCAAAACAGGCTCAACCCTAAGTTGCAAAGTGAATTTATTACTAACAGAGTCAGAGGAGGATAATGAGAAGTAAAATAAGCCCTTAAAACACCTTTCCCCCACAAACCCCTCCCTCTTTCCCACCGACAGCGTAGGGAAACAGGGCATGGGGGTTTTGGTCAGTTCATCCCTGAGATTTTCTTACGCTGCTCCGGGAGAGGCGTCCTTACCCTGTGAGACCGTGGGGTCCCTCCCACAGGAGACAGTTCTCTGTGACCTTCATTCTCACAAGCAGCAGCCAAACTGCACCTGCAGCAACGTGAGTCCCTCCCACAGGCACACAGTCCTCCCAAAACTGCTGCGACATGGGTCTCTCTTTCCACGGGGTGCAGCCCTCCAAGGACAGGCTGCTCCAGCTGGGAGCAGGGCCCTCTCTCTCCTCCAGGCCTCCCACTGGATCACAGCCTCCTCCAGGCATCCACCCGATCCAGCAGGGGCACCTCTCCCATGGACTGTGGGTGGATCTCTGCATCCCCCGTGGATCCCCATGGGCTGTGGGTGGATCTCTGCATCCCTGTGGATCCCCGTGGGCTGTAGGGACACAGATGCTTCATCGTGGTCTCACCACAACCTGCAGAGGAATCTCCACTCCCCCTCCTTCTGCATTGACCTTGGTGTCTCCATGTTGTTTCCCTCACTTGTTCTCACCTCCTCATCTTCTCTGACTAGGAGCAAAAATCCTGTGACTTTGTTTTGATTTTCTTCTTAAATATGTTATCACAGAGACGTTACCAACCTCTCTCATTGGCCCAGCTTTGGCCAGCAGCACGTCCATCTTCAGAGCCATCAGCCATTGGCTCTGCTGGACATGGTGGAAGCTTCCAGCAGCTTCTCACAGGAGCCACCTCTGTGGACCCCTGCTGCCAAAAACCTGGCCATGGCAAATCAATCACTTGTGTAGTAACATTTTCTGGTAGGCCAAGAATTTCTGAGTACATCAGTTCAGAACTAGTTTTTAATCTAAAGATGAAGTTGGACATGTTGATAAGAAATAACAGATTTTAGAAGAGAAATACTTATTTTTATAGAAAAGGCAATGTGAAGCACAAAATGAAGTAGTAATAAGCATTCAAGATAATATCTACCTGGTGACCCAGAACTATTGGTCCCTAGTACAGAAACCTAAGGTAAAAGAAAGATTCTTGTTCAGCTCAGTAGGCTCATTCAGGGGAATTGTCAGTACCGATACTGGAAAAGGACTTCAAGAACAGACAGTTTTCTAGCCGAAATTAAAGACACACAACCTCTTACTTCCTAAGATTTCAGCTAGCTTCCCATTGTAATCTAAAGAAAGACCTCATGGGTGTTTTGTTGTTTGACTGAATAATTAAAAGCTTCTGTTACAGAAATCTTCACAGGAGTAAGATCTGTTTCAGTTCTGATGATGTGATAGGGCTATAAAGCACTTGTTTGCAGTTTTAAAAACCTCTCAGTTATAAATAACCAATAAACAGAACTTCCTATATTTTTTAAACAAGCAAAAGAGCTGGGCTTCTATCTTTATAGACTTCAAGTCAACAGGTTCATTAAAGCAAACCAGCTGCTAAAAATAAATTAAACATGTGATTTAAAATAAAACAGAAAAAAAAATCCAAAACCAAACAACCCTTCCCACTCTGCTGGGAAGGAAGGAAGGAAGGAAGGAAGGAAGGAAGGAAGGAAGGAAGGAAGGAAGGAAGGAAGGAAAAATTTGAAAACAGAAAACAAATCAATTAGCCTTTCTCATCATAAATGTAAATAATGCTTTGTAGACCAACACATTGCAAAGCAGGTGAAAGGTAATGAATCTAATATAATCTAGATTAGGTAAATAGAATTAGGTAGTGATTGCAAAACTTTGAATTGAAGACCAAATTTAAGCAGGTTTTGAGAATTCAGTGCCAATAAACCCATGTAAAAGCCTCAGAAAACTTGAAGCAACACAAATTCTCTATATGCAGTGTATATGCAAAGTGCCTCCAAGACAAAGTCAGAAATGTTTATGCAGACATCTAGTACAACCATCAGTTTTCCCCATTTTGAAGTCACAAGTTAATGAAGGGTCACTAACTCGTAGTTTGTTACCTTAAGTAGAAATCTTTGATTTTAATAACACTTCTGCAACTGTGCATGTTTTTGGAATGGGGAGAATACCAGGTACACAGAATACCATGCACGGTTTTATATATCCCTAATAAACTAATTGGATTGAAGACAAACAGCAACCAGACTACTTAAAAGTGTTGGAAAAAATAGCTTCTGTAAGTGAAGTCAATGGAGAATGGAAAAAAAAAAACCATGACATTTACTTTTGACAGTATTCATAACATTATAAATGACCAGAGATAGTGATTCTCAAGTAGATATGAAACACTAATAAGACCTTACAAGTTGTCACAGATGTTAATTATATGAAACGGATCCTTATCCTAAAGGACACCTAACATTCCCTACAAAAAAGGGAAGAAAGCCCATTACTATACTTAGTGGATTCCCAAAGGGAACTGGAGCACCTCTAGGGCTGAAGACAAGGGGAAGAAGCTTGAAGAAGGGGAGGTTCAGCCTGGAGAAGAGAAGGTTACGTGGAGATCATAGTAAGCTTGCAGTATCTGAAGGGGGCCTACAGGGAAGCCAGAGAAGGAGCTGTCAAGGTGGGACAAGGGGGTAAGGCTTCAAGCTGGGAGAGGAGGAATTTAGATTTGGTATATAGAAGAAATTCTTTATTGTGAGGCTGGTGGGGCACTGCAATAAATTGCCCAGAGAAGCTGTGGAAGTGTTCTAGCAGTATGTGCCCCTGCCCACAGCAGGGGGATTGTCATTAGAGGATGTTTAAGGTACTTTCCATCCCAAAGCATTCTATGATTCTAAATTCCTATTGAGGTTGCATGTATCTGCTTTTCAGTTCCATCCCTTTTGCAAGAGAGATGATACAAGCAATGCTTTTCTCTGGAGCCAATCACAAAATCTCAAAAGAAAGCATTATCTTCCTGCGTCCCATATTTTGGCTCTGCAATAGATTTATGATGCTTGACTTACTGAATTTTAAAACAAATTTTGTCTGTTTCTCTCTAATATTCTAGGGAATGAAAGTTCATATTTATGATGCAAACTGATAGTTTCATAATACTTTTATTAATATTTCCACATTCTTCTGTTCTCAAGTTGAAGGGTGAATTAATTGTAAGTATTTATTTACACTTCTGAAGCTATTATAATCTACTTGTTTATATAGCACCAATTTTTATATATGGCAAATTCCCAATGAATCAGCAGTGCTAAATCTATAACCCACTGAAACTATTTCAGATCAGTTTATGGTAAGTTTGCTAGAATTTGATGCACAGTGAAATACAGCAAATAAAAGGTTCTATAGGTGTATGGTTTATGCTTAAGGATGAGTGTGCATTAAAACATGTACTGAAGAATCAGATGGTGTTTATAGATAACCACCAAATGGATATAAGGAAAACACAGTGAGGTTGCACTACCTGCAATAGCAAATTAGGGTATGGTAGAAAATAGGAGTAATGTGTGAAGTAGCAAATGGTAGAACAAATGAGGACAGCAAAGTGTTGAAAATTAATTAATGATTGAAGTATCTTGAAGAGGAAAACTACTGTATAATTAGTAAGTACCATCATTAATCAATTTAAGTTTCTTTTTTTTCAAGTAGTTTGTTACACTGAAAATTCCCCTACATGTTGTGGAAGCATGTATTACCTTCAGCATTTCTTTGAGCTGAAGGACTTGTCAACTTACTGACTATTAGGGACATGGAGTTCAAATGCAGAAGCTCTGTAATAGTTCTTATGTTCAAACATAAGAAAGCCACAACAAAGCCATTATGAAAAAGAAAGCACTCTAGTGAGATATGAGTGGATTTTGTGAACACAAAAATCCTATTAAAAGAGTCTTCAAGTATGACAGTACAAGTCAAATATAGCAATGGATCATATAGGAGTAAAGCAATTAAGTATTGTCATGTTAAATATGAAAAGATACAGACACTACAGAAGGAAAGCAGTGAAGATTTTGACCAAGTGTTTAAACCTACAGTATAGAATCTGTCAAGGGAATGGTGTTACAAACAATCCATGTTTCAAAGTTATTATCACAGATCATTCATTGCTCTGTTAATGCCTGACTTGTTACTCATTCTGTTATTTTCCTGTAATTGTCATCAGATATCACAATATTACACATTTTCTGAAAGGTTACTGTTCTCTGTACTTAGAGAAATTAGAGTAATGAGAGAAGCAGCCACGAGCTGCTCTCAATTAAATGTGTATCTATGCAAAGGAGTCTAGGATTATTTACCACACCAAAGATATGACTCACAGTTGAAAGTAAATCAATGCTTTCATATGCAATTAGTTTTTCAACTAGAAAAAAATATTTTCGAACACTGCTTAATTTTTTCTTTCATATTTGAAAGAGATAATCCACCAACATGGAATTTCTGCTCCAATGACTGCCCCAGCATGTGTTCTGCTCTCACTGATTGCAACACTGCCCTATTTGCTAAAAGATGAATCAGAAAATTTACTGCATGCTCAGCAGGTCTTTTCCTCTTTTGTTCTTTTATTTATTTATTTATTGGGTCTTGCCTTTTAACACAATTCTGAACCACTGAATACTGGTACCATTGTTTGAGTGAGCTTAAGGTGTGATACTCTATGCCTTAGTTATCAGATATTTCTAAATCTGGGTCAACAGACATGCTTACATTTGATCCAAAAGGCTAAATCCCTCTCTCTTCAAGCAAGAGATTTGAGCAAGAAAGCCACAAAGAAGGATTATCTTGGCAAGAGTATGTAAAGCTTATTCTTTTACCTGATGTACCTAAAATCTCTGTCACTTAGCAATCTCCTTTTAAAAACAATAATATATATAAATAAAGAAACACAAAAAAAAACAACTCCACTCCACATCTCTCATACTTAAGCAGAAAAGAATTGCACACATCAGCCTGATCTTTGTCAAAGAGCTTGAATTTCAGACACTTTTTGTCACAAAATAAACTTTTCTTCTTGATGTAAACAGGGACAAAAAGGCCATTAAAGTGGTAGAAAATTTGATGTCAAATTGATAGTTATACAATTGTTTGGCTAGACCTTGCATATTTATTTTTTGTGAAAAAAAGAAGGATAGTCAGTAGAATCACACAGTGGGATTAAATGACATTGCCATGCCATTGTATGTCCTGTCAGTTATGAGTATACTTCAAGAGTGGCTAAGATTCTTACCATACAGACTCTAAACTGAAGATTTATTTATTCAGAACCAAACAAGTGGAAAAGAAACATAAGCTGATTTAAGTTTCACTGACTTCCCCTCCATTAATGGATGGTCCTTAGTACTATAGCTAGCTTGATTTTAATCGTGTTAGTCATGTTGTTCAGTATTGGCCCTTTTTAATCTACAGGATAGAAAAAAAGGGCTAGTTTTAATCATATCTGTAATATTATACAACTCTTAGTGGAGGGTTCTCAACAATTCTTTTTGAATTCCCATTCCACAATCATCATAAAGCTCATTTTCAAACAAAAGTAAATTCTCTTTGATGGTATTTTACCCCTTGATTAATTGCAAATTAAAGCATCTCAAGCCAAAACTGAAGTCTCTGCATAAATAACCCATTCACTGTCCATTTATAAACTGTGAGAAATTTGAGTGATTTCTCACATACTATGAATCTTAAGTACTAGTTTAAGTTTTAACTCAAGATGTCTTCCTGCTGAAAAGATACCAAAACCAAGTAACATAACTCTATTAAAACATAAAGAATATCAAGAAGGAGCATTTCTCTATGTATAACAAAAAACACTCTCCTGAGTCACATGAAAATTCCTTTTTTGGCTAAGTTTCTGCCTCCAAGGATTAATTTCTTTCTGGCTGCCTAAAAGGGGGAGCTCTAGGTTTTTGCTAGGGAGAAGTGACACACACATCTGGGAAGCAGTTTTCTTAAATGTATCTTGTAACAGACAAATAACTGTGGTGGTTAATCCCAGCCAATACACAAATATGCACACAGCTGTTTGCTCACTCTCCTCCACTTTAGGATGAAGAGAAAATAGGAGAAAGATGATAAAGGTCCATTGAGTTTGTTCAGCCCATAGATGGGGTTCCTTCTATAGTGTACAGAATAGAATACAAGGCTTGTTGTGTGGTTGAGAAGCAAAGAGAGCTCAGGCTGTCACCAACTCACTTGCCCAGTTCCTTCTGTGGTTGGTCCTCCATTCACTTGGGTTGTTCCTGTTATATCACTTCCTGCAACATACAACTCAAGCCATCGGTTACATGCTGTATAAATGCTAGGGTTAATTGTATATCCATTACAACCTGCATCCCTTTTCCCTTTGGAAAAACCTCTCATCCCAGGTGATAGAGCTGCCTTTTGCAACAACATCCACACAATGCACTTGTGCCAACATGAGTCCTCCATGAGTTGCTGCTCCTCTGAAGGTGTGTCTGCTCCAGCATGGGTTTATTCATGAGCCATAGTCCCTTCAGGGGTTTTTGATCTAGTTCATAGTTGACTCCATTCATGTCTGGTATAGCAGTACAAGAATGGAAACATTGCCAGGGTCATATACCAGCCCAGGCACATGGGAATATATTGTTATCAAAATGTTACCAGGCATGGCAAAATAAGATGATAAGCAGAACACCAAACAGCAAAAACCAAAAACCAAAAACAGTCATCAGCAAGCCACAGGCTCCAATATACAGTAAAATAAATGAGCCTCATGGCAAGCATGAGAGCCTGCCAATAAACAGCTAAGCAGTTATAACAGCTATAAATTCAAACTACAATCAACCTGATGTTATCTTGCACCTCTTAAGCCCTGTTGTGCAACAAAAAATCCTGTGGTGGGTAGGGCAAATACCTACACATCCAGCCAGTCACTCCCTTATCCCTTGGAAAGAGGAGAAAACAGAACACAGACAAGAATATTCATGGATTAAAACAGAAAATTTAATAGGGGAAGAAAAATTACATGTGGAAGCAGAACAGTTTCACTGTTTCCCATGGTCTAGAAGATATTTAGCCACCTCCTGCAAAGCAGAGCCTTAGCAAATCATAGCACGCAATGATTACTTGGGGAAACACAAACCAAAACCACAAATGTTCATAATCCCTCCTCCAATCCTTTTATTGCTTTTATTGCTTTCATTGCTGACTATGATGTTATATGGCCTAAAACATCCCTTTGGTCTTTTGGGGTCAGCTCTCCTGCCAGCTTGCTGCCCAGGTCCAGTTTAGTCCCTGACAGGGGAAGGTGAGGGAGGAAAGCGAGAAAAAGGGAAAACCTCGATACTGGGCAAGGAATACTCAGCAACAAATACTCAGGAATACTCAGCCAAAACATGAGTATGTTGGCAACAGTGTTTCAGTTACAAATTGAAAACAACACCATACAGCCTGTTATTAAAAAAAAAAATTATATATATATATATGTATGTATATATATATATATATATATATATATATGTATATAAATAACCCCAACCTACATCCAAAAACAAACAAACAAAAAGAAACCCACTATCTCAAATAGACACAGTACAGGAGGCATGGAGGCATGAAACATGATACTTATCTGGTGAGTTGCCTTAGTTTCAATAGCCCGTATCTTAAGGTGTTCCTGAGATTATGGCATTAAGCATTTGATTGGACACTTTGTGCTATTACTAGAATTCATGGCCCTCCTCTGTACTTGCTAAAACAGGTCCATGTCCTTCCTGTGCTGGGACCCCAGAGCTGGACCCAGTGTTCCAGGNAAATACCTACACATCCAGCCAGTCACTCCCTTATCCCTTGGAAAGAGGAGAAAACAGAACACAGACAAGAATATTCATGGATTAAAACAGAAAATTTAATAGGGGAAGAAAAATTACATGTGGAAGCAGAACAGTTTCACTGTTTCCCATGGTCTAGAAGATATTTAGCCA
This sequence comes from Promerops cafer, assembly GCA_013398275.1. Taxonomy (NCBI): domain Eukaryota; kingdom Metazoa; phylum Chordata; class Aves; order Passeriformes; family Nectariniidae; genus Promerops; species Promerops cafer. The sequence goes on along the minus strand of VZSE01012482.1, from coordinate 321,392 downwards.
CCTCCTGCAAAGCAGAGCCTTAGCAAATCATAGCACGCAATGATTACTTGGGGAAACACAAACCAAAACCACAAATGTTCATAATCCCTCCTCCAATCCTTTTATTGCTTTTATTGCTTTCATTGCTGACTATGATGTTATATGGCCTAAAACATCCCTTTGGTCTTTTGGGGTCAGCTCTCCTGCCAGCTTGCTGCCCAGGTCCAGTTTAGTCCCTGACAGGGGAAGGTGAGGGAGGAAAGCGAGAAAAAGGGAAAACCTCGATACTGGGCAAGGAATACTCAGCAACAAATACTCAGGAATACTCAGCCAAAACATGAGTATGTTGGCAACAGTGTTTCAGTTACAAATTGAAAACAACACCATACAGCCTGTTNAGAGGGGCAGAATCCTCTCCCTGCTGTCCACAGTGCTTTGGATGAAGCCCAAGACACAATTGGCTTTCAAGGCTGGAAGTGCTCATTGCTGGGTCATGTCCAGCCTCTCATCCACCAGCACCCCCAAGTCCTTCTCAGAAGAATCTTTTCATCCCCCACCCTGTGTTGGAATTGGATGTTGCCCCCACCCAGGTGCAGCACCTTGCTCTTGGTCTTGTTGAACCTCATGTGATTCCCATGGCCCCACTCCTTCTACTTGACCATGCTCTTCCAGATGGTATCCCATCCACCATGAGTGTCAATGGCACCACTCAGCTTGATGTCATTTGCAAACTTGCTGGAGGTACACTTGCTCCCTTTCTCTATGTCATTGTTTAAGTCATTAAATGGTACTGTTCCCATCATGGACGTCTGAGGGACACCAGTTGTCACTGATGTTAATAAGGACACACAGCCATTGACCACTACCTTCTGGGGAACCAACTCAATCCAACCAACTCCTTATCCACAAAGACTCCACACATCAAATCATCTCTCTAATCTAGAGAGAAGGTTGTTGTGGGGAACCATGTCAAAGGCCTTATATAAACACGGATAGGGAACATTCACCATCCTTCCTTTGTCCATGAATGTAATCATTCCATCCCAATCACCTGAATACCCTGAAGGCTGTTTTGATCACCCGAAAGCTATGCATTGCAACTTCATCACTACCCCTTTGGCAGACCAGTAATGGGCAGTAGCCCAAAGGCCTTATCAGGAAGCCTCCTGGTGATGTCCTTAAACCTGGCCCCAGGCTCGCACAGCGTATTGGACTCCATTCCAATTTTAAGGAAACGACCTACAGCTACATCCTGTCTTTTTTCTGTTGTGGAAATGGTTGTGATATGAGGTGTAGGTGTTTCAGACACTGGTAACATCTCCAATGGAGTTGGGTCTTCATCCATCCTTATCATCCCTTGACTGGCCTTCCACATACAGACACTCTTCTCTATTGTCTCCATTCACTCTTTTTTTTTGACCTTCTGCCCTACTGCCTTCTCTCTGTTGGGGGGACAACAGACAATCCAGTTGATCTTGTTTTGTTTCCTGGTGGCTGGCTCTGTCTCAGAGTTAGGGTGTTGCTGTTCTACAAGTGAAAAACATGCTTCATCTCTATTGGAAAGGTTCTGTCTGGAGAATTACACAGGGAAGGGGAAGAGAAAAGGGGAAGATAAAGGAAAAAGGACTACATTACTTTAGATACCCCTCAAAAATCAATACACAGATCAATCCTCCCCACCATATAACAAGATCCGTATCCACAGCAATTTGAATCAAAAAAAGAATCACAGAAATCTATCAAATAATTTTGTAAAAGTCATTTTGAATTGTCCATGTTGGATATTGATGCAGTAACATATCACACACAAGTATGATTTTACATATTTTTCACCATGTATAGTAGTAATGAATCTGATACATAGTCTACTTCTCTCCCTCTACAACTTTCACTTCAGTTCTACTTTTTTTTGTGTTGCAAGAAAAAGGAAAATTGCATTATGCTTATTATAATTCTATCCCTTGCTTATAACTTCAGCAAATTTTACTGGTTAAGTATGAATTTTTCATGCTTCTCTCTGCTTAAGGCTATATTAAATTTATTTCAACGTATCATCAGAAATTACTCAACCATTTCCCTGAAGAAACCATCCAAAAAAAAAGAAAGTTAAATTACTCATTTGTATCAGGTGGTTTGTTTAACAGTACTAGCCACTTCACACATACTGCAGAATATAAGAAAACAATCATAAACTTACATTTTCTTTTTTGGTACAAGTATACACATTTGAAGAAAAAATAGTTGGAAACCAGAGAAATCTTCTTTTGTCTAAGCTCAGACTAAGATTTGTATTTTAATTCTTTGAAAGCTCTAGTTTTCCTTGACATTCCCAAATCCCTTCAGCTAGCAACCTGGCATTCTGTACTTATTGATGTGGGACTCTTATGAAGAAATACACTTATTTATCAGATAATACTATGCATCTTGCAATATCTTCTTGTAAAACCAAAAGAGAGCTAAGTCTTCTGCCACACAGAGCTATAACATCTAGGATGAAAAGATTAAGCCTACACTTGATTGTTCTATCTTCGCAACAGTTTTTCAAAAAATGTTTTACTCTTACTCCAGAATCAGAGGTCAGCTACAGGAATTTCAGGTGTCAACATGCCCATGGTTTCTAGGTAACACACTCTAGTGATTCAAGTAACACCATATCTCTAGCCACTTATGTCAACAACATAAGCAATAAAATGTAAGAATTTCTTCTTGTGCAAATGAATCCAGGCTGAGATGTGAACAATGAGTACTACAGGCTCTTTGGCCCTGTTGGGTTCCCTTGATCACCTGAAACAATGGAAGAAAAAAGATTAACCAAATTAAACTACAACACCCAGACCACTGCTCCAGAAGTCTAAGTGGCTCACAACATATACTTGCACTCTAAGCAAGGTTTAAAAACCTTGTTTTCTTCTAGACAAATGGTGCTCATTACTGAGGAGGGCTTACTATTCAGAAAAAATTATTTCAGGCAATTTATTTTAGATCTTATGCTCTGCCATCATATATTTTACATCTTTTCAATATATAGTAGAGACCAGCTCCACAGCCCACATGCTTCTGCCTCCTCATTGCTGGGCATTCAGCTGTCTCTCATTGAAGGTAATCAAGCCTTAATTAAGAAACTTTCAGCTTAAACAGCTGTTTGGTGAACTTGACTGATATGGACCCATCCTCACCAATACCTGATTTACCTACACAGCAGGAAGAACAACTTGGACAGAGGCACACAGCCTAGGGCTCTCTCAAAATAAACAGAGTTTTGCAATACAGGCAGTGGTTCCTGCTCTATACTTCATTTACCAGTGTAGTTTCATACTGAAATTGTAAATTTCAGAAGGGGGGCAGGGAGCAGGGGACAGGGACACACACTGAAAAAAAGGATCAGATAAAAACAAGTTATAAATGAAGTTTAGACTGTCAGCATTCCAGTCAAAGTTGTCTTGCAACGATTTTCAAAGTGCTAGAATAGCTTTACTTTTTTGCACACACTCAAAAAAAAAAAATTCATAAGACCAAATAAGGAAGAATCATTTGTCTGCAGAGTTAAGCGATCAAACAAGAAGTTCTCTTCTCCAAGTGTTTAAAGTGTACCTACTCATGGCACATAGCCAAAAGATTAATTTCTATTGCTCAAGTATACATGCATGTCTTGTGGAAATGTTCCTGAATCATGAATGGAAAAGTCCTTGAAATAGCAGGTCCAAGATCAACATGGAAAAAATTAATAGCAAACATCTGATGTCAGTATTTCATAGAATCATAGAATGGTTCCGATTGGAACCTTTAAAGTTTGTCTACTTCCAACCCCTCTTCCATGGACAGGGCCACCTTGCACTAGACCGAGTGGCCCAAAATTCCATCCAGCCTGGGCTTGAACACTTCCAGGTCACCCACAAATTCTCTTGACAACCTGAAATAGTGTCTCAGCACCATATTGTAAAAAACTCCTTTATGTGATCTAAGTCAACTCACTTTCTGTTTGAAGCCATTCCCCCTTGTCCTATGATTACAAGCCCTTGTAAAAAAGTCTATCTCCAGCTCTCTTGTAGCCCCCCTTTAGACACTGAAAGGCTGCTATAAGATTTACCTGGAGCCTTTTGTTCTCCTGACTGAATGGTCACAACTCTTTCAGCCCATCTTCACAGGAGAGGTGCTCCAGCTCGATGATCATCTTCATGGCTCTCCTCTGGACTTGCTCCAATATCCTTCCTGTGACAGAAGTTGGATTCAGCACTGTGGGTGGAATCTCACCAGAGCAGAGGAACAGAATCTGCTCCCTTGCCCTGATGGTCACACTTTGGACACAGCCTGGGACATGACTGATTTTCTGGGGTGCCAGCTCATGTCCAGCTTCTCATCCACCACCACCCCCAAGGCATTTTCATCAAGACGGCTCAAAATTCACACTCTGCCCAGCCTGTATTTGTGCTTGGGATTTTCCTGACCCCAGTGCAGGACTTGACACTTGACCTTGTCGGTGTTCATGAGGTTCACATAAGACCATCTCTCAAACGCCTCTCAATCCCTCTGGATAGCATCTTTTCCTTCCACTGTGTCAACCACACCACACAGCTTGGTGCTGTTCGGGTGGACTCCATCCCACTGTCCATGTTGCTGACAAAGCTGTTAAACAGCATTGGTCCCAATACCAGCTCCTGAGGACACCAGTCATCACTGGTCTCCACTCGGGCATTGAGCCATTGACTGCAATTCTCTGAATGTGGTCAGTGGTCAATCCAGTCAATGTGGTCATCCAGTCAATTCCATATCCACTGAGTAGCGCATTTCCTGCTAGTTAAAAAAGGATGAAGCAAATCACCAGTGTAGATTTCTAGCCATTTTTGGCAAACAGCTACATCTTATAGACTCTGGAGAGTACTCTGGAGACAGTGTAATAACCACAATTTGTCATGTTTCTCCCAGCAAATTCTCTAACTGATATTCATTTGCTTCTTAGGAAAAAAACCCTTCCAGGCATTCTTTAGTCTCTTATTTACTGAGTTTTGAGGGGATAAGCCAAGTGAATTAAACAATCTTTTAGACATTATCTAATACATCCTACTGAGTCCAGCACTCAAAAATAGTTGCCCAAATACCTGTCATATCCCTCTTTCCCTAGGTCCAATCAGTTGTTTCAAGTCTGGATTGAATTCTAGGCTGAGAATTTAAGCTATTAGACTTCTTATGTATGGAACTCTCTTGAAAGACAGCCCTTCTGCTTTGCCATACTTGAGGAATTACTAAAACCAGAGTTTGAGATGGAATTTCAGTGACATATGAGAAGACACAGGTGGTAAGAATCTCACTTTCAAAAAACTACTTTCTTACTTGTTCCAGATCAACCTTTATCTGTTGCTGGAGCACACTGAAAGTAACTGCTGAACTGCAAGAACCTGAAAGAAAGTGACTGGAGAATGACCAGTGAGTTACTTGAAATATGGGGACTACCTTTCTGTATCTCCCGCTCCTTGAATATCTTTTGTCTGACAGACTTTCACTCATCTGCTAGGACAGCCAATTCTACTCTGTCAGTTTAATAACTTTGGAGTACTGGTAATATAAGGGTTAAGCCTGCTCTTGTAGGCTAATTTAAATTAGCACCGCAGTGCCCTGTAGTAATTGTTCCACTATCATCTTTTGAAGACTCTGTAAAAGTAACATGGGCATTTGTCTTCCTAAAACAACTTTCATGATCAATTCCTAAAATACCCTGCCAATTAGGATATTTTTTATTTATACAGGAATTAAGATATCTTAATTTACAAAAACCATGTTTGCCAGTAGTCCACATTTCAATTGTACCACAATAAAAAGCAACATTTACAGCAATTAAAAAGAAGTGGTTCAGCCATCTATTTTAATATATATGTTTAAACCTAATTAGCCTATTAAGTCAACCTGATTATGTCTTTTTAAATGCCTGCTTTTCTTATTTGCCAAAAGTAAGCTTTAAAACACAAAATATACTAAGCAACATTTCAGCTGAATCCTATCAAACAAAGTTATTGAGGCATGAGTTCTATATAACCAGTGAAGCAGAAGACCATGCTATTACATGGATAAATGCTCCAGAGTTACTGAAGCAACACAAAAACAATCATAGAAACATGGCTTTTGAAACCTCATAAGCAATTCATTTTGGAAAAAAAGTGTTTATGAGTGTGTGTATATATATTAATAGGCACACACACACACACACACACACACACACACACACACACACACACACATGCACACATATATATATATGCCATTTGACATCAAATCCCCACAAGAGATGCACCTGGACTTGCTTCAAAATAATGTTATCTTGCTCAACTCCTCCCAAAAAAACCACAGAAAAAAAGCCAGAAATTAAAGCTTTCTATGAGACTTAAAAAAAAAAATAAAACCTTTTTTCTCATGGTTTAAGTTCAGAGAAAGGAAAAGTAATATTTCACAACCCATTTTGTCTCTGGAAACACCATCACCTCACAGCAGCTTCAGCACCCACCATCTTACAAACTCCTCATAGGGTCCAAGGGATCTCTAATGCAACTTCTACTCAGTTACCATATAATTTGGGATTAGACCCTATGTTTACATAGTCACCCTTATGCCCAAATTTGTATGGTGTTTTGGCATTTGGTCTCCAGGGTGACTGGGGAGGTCCACTGGGTACTTAAGCCTGAATGCCGCAGCTCCCAGTCCCCATTTGCAGCCACCAACACATCCTTCAGAGAGAGAGATGATGTCAGATCTGGGCCTCTTCCAGATAGTGGACATGAAACAATCTTGAAATTCTCTGCTGTAAAAAATCCCCCCAAGCTTATGTAAACCAGTGGGAGTGTATATAAAACTGTACCACAGAGACCCATAGAAGGGCTGTGCCCTGCTCCCCCACAGGGTGTGCAGGAGCTCAAGGCAGCACCAGTACCCAATGTGTGGCAAGGACACATGCCATACACAGGCTGGCTGAACACAAAATATTATCCTTTTTAATGCAATTCACCTAGCACTGCAGAAGAGCATGCTTAGAGTCTACAGTCCTGGCATCCTCTCAAAAATAAATGCTGTTGTAGGAGGTCCGTATAAACAGCACTCTCCCTAGGCCTCCATTTATCCACTTTGTGGTTTCTGTTCCCATCTCTCCCCAAGCCTCTGAATCTATTCCCTTTCATTAATTATGAAATTATTTCATTCATTACACAGATTTCCTCTCCACAGTCACCACAGCCTCACTAGTCTGCAACAGAGCGATGTTTGCTCTCTCTTCTCCCACAGAAAGAGCCTCTACACACGATATGGGAGAGGGTTGGCTCAACAAAATACACCCTGGGGCTTATCCCCAGCAGTAGATATCAGCACCCACTACCTCACCACATCACTCAAGCCAGGCAACAATGTTTTATACTAGCTGGGAGCACAGCCCTGCAGCTCCACCCTCCCACTCCCACTCAGCAGCCCCTCTGCTGAGGGGGAACTTTGTGTGAGCCCCCAGAGCCAGAGTCCTGCTTCACCCTCACTCTCCAGCTCCCAGGACCCTTAGCCCACCTTAGCCCACCAGCACTGGCCAGCACCTTGCAGGGTTGGACGCTATAGTTGGCCAGAAAGGTGATTTGGGCAGATCCTTTTCTCTTTTCTTTATACAGCATATGGAAATTTTTAATTCAAGGATACCATGATCCCATGGGGGCATCAAGCTCTCCACAGCCACAGGCAGTTAGCCTAGACCTCATTGGCAGGGGCTGTGGGAGCCGTGGTGGGCTAGTTCTCACCTCAGCCCACAGCCTCCACAGTAAAGGTAAAAACTACTGTAGGATGAGGTCAGTGTCTTTGTTCCAGGGTCAGGGGTTCACCACTTAATGTGTCATTTTTTCTATGTTTGCAAGGGTTTTCCACTGCACACAGTAAGGCTAGCATGGAGCTTATTTGCTTCCAACTGCAAACATTTGTTCATTACCCTAGGCTGATCAGCAGGGTAAAGAACTAACATTTCTGCATCGATGAAATGGAGCAATGAATAAATAAATACCTTGGGACTAGCCAGTCTTAACATTTACAGCTGTTTTGGTTGAATTGAGTTAATTGTCAATTAATGCATGCCTCTACGCTACCAAAAACTCTAATCAGGATAGTCTCAAAGTTAATGTCTTCTACTTCTTACATTTTTATTATTTACTTACTCAAAATTAACATAGTCAGGCTAGCAAGATACACATGTAAGGAGATTCTTAGAAGAAGTAATCTATTAGGCCCACAAGATAGTCTAGGACACAAAATGAAACACACATCCTCATTCTGTGAAACCTCAGTCAGAGGAGGTAGAATGGGTTTTTTCCCTCCATTCAAAGCTATAAGGAAATGCTTGTCATTACAGAAAATTGCCCTAAGCAATGCTTTTTTCATAATAATAGTAACCTAAAAGACAAATGAAAGAAATCAAAGAATGAAATTCATCCAATCATTTTTGCAAGGCAGCAGCTGTCACCCACAGGGAAGTATCTGCTGCACCACAGACTCCCACAAGAGAACAGCCAAACCACTCTACAGCAAAAGCCCAGTGTGCTGGGGGTGGGAAGGAGGGTGGAAAGGTATGTAAGATTCTTGAATGTGAAGTTTTAGCCTTGGGGGAGTTTTCACAAGCAAGAAATACGCTGCTCAGAAAGGCTGTTTTGCTGAAAACAGAACTGAATTTAACTAACATAGGGCAAGTGTTCTGCTATACAAACCCACCTCTGGACTGGATGTGTTTCTAAAGTGGGGGGGTTTGAGTGTTAGCTGTTGCAGCACGAGCCAAACCTGAGGGATAAAATAGTTTTATGTTGGACATTGCTGCCCTCCAGTGACGATGCAGGACATGCAATTGGGGAGGAGAGCTTTTGCTGCAAAAGGTTTCTTTGCTCTCAAGGTAACTGATCAGCTGATCATTGAACCGAGACCTAATTTAATGAGACTAAAATATTCATTAACCTTAGCCTTAAAATATTGTTTGATTAAACAAAGTATTTGAATGTAAATAAATACATATTTCTGCAAATGGAATGTGTAGTGCAATAAAATTACAATCAGCAGTACTTCTGTGTTGCAGTAAAGCATTTCAGAAAAGCTGAAAACAAGAAATCTATATTACATGACAATTAATTAAATAACAAATGGGTCTAATTTAGCTATGAAACTTCTTATGAATGTGACAGTGTTTACACTACTGGGGACTTTCACAATAAACATTGTCAGACAATTCAACAAAAAGCAGTGTAAATCATAAATGTGCATCGTTGCCTTCATTCTATAAATTGCACATTCACAGGATTGCCCAACATTTCAGTGGGAATAAATTACTGCTTTAATGTTTGCTAAAAATTAACCTTTATTTTTTTACAAGAAGTGTGTTATATGGTAGACAAGTTGATAGTCCTTAATATTGTAGTTCCAAATTTCCAATATTTTGTGACTTATTTTCTCTTTGTTTAGCCTATAGATTTGCATTCTGATGGGACCTTGTTGAATTTAAAAAAAATACGAAAATCATAACCTTTGATGCAGTTTCTTGATGCAAAATCTTAAACCTATGTATTTTACTAGGAAACAAGTGCGTTCCTTATGAGGATCATGATCAGAGCACACACCCAAGCCTTACAGGTCAGTCAGTCCTGAGGACACAACTTTTTTTTTTTTTAATTTTGCCAACTTGTCTTCTGTTGCTAGTTTCAGTAAAAATCTCTTTTGAATCAGATTAAAAGTTAAAAAAACCATGCTCATGCACTTTTAATCTTTCAGTTTGCACCTTTGGATTCTCATGCACTTGTGCTCTGACAAGCAGAACAATTCCTTTTTTTGGTTAACCCAGGACTACAATGCTCCAGATGAATGCAGCAAACTATTTCCTTTGTCATTAGTAAATCTTTTCGTTCTGCAATGAACCTGGCAGAACAGAGTGTGCTAAATATTAAACAGCTATCTAACTTATAATCAATCTCTGGGACGCATAAATGCACTCTTCTAGGTTCCCACACTGCACTTTTCTACCTCATCAGTAAGTTGTGATCTGAAAAGACGTAGTGATAAAAACACACCACCTGAAATATCCCTGCCTGTATTTCCCTACCTGAAATATCTCAGAGGAAATGTCTACTACCTAGGCCTCTTTTTAGTAACACGGCAAGGAAGCTATCATGATTATTGGAGAAAATTTTCTATGACACAGGTCTGGGAGTGTCAGGAGAAAAAGTCTGTGTTTGCAAAAAAATAGCCATGGGTGAAAGAAAATCAGAAAAGATGAGTAATTGCATGTAGATGAATGGAAGGGTGTGGAAAAGCATGGAAAGAGAATAGAGAGTATGGGGAGGACAGACAGGTAGAGACACAGGACAAAGCAAAAGATAAAAATATGAAAATAAGAACAAGAAAACTCCAGAACTTGGGAGCAGAACAGAAACTCTTTTTCCATGCACTGTGCAGACAGATTTTTGGTCTTCAAATATTTCCTTATATTTTTTCAATAAATTACATTCCTTCAAAAATAAAATATTTTAAATTCTTGATATATAAAGTACTCACTTGCCTAAATCCTAAATCTCAAATTTAAGAAAAAGTAAGGAAATTATGGAATTTAACAAAATATTATGACTTAACAAAATGTTTCTAGAACTTGTCTTTAAAGCAAAAAATTAAGGTTAAGCCTGCTTATACATCTTTCATTCAAAGTTATATAGGCATGTCCATGCTTCACTGGTTGGGTTTTAAGGCTCCCCATCTAGCTTCAAATGTATTCTTTGGAAGTAAAATTTTACTACTTATTCAACAAAGTCCTATCATTAACTAATCACCAAAGATACTTCACACGCCAAAGTAATTTGTTTCATTCACTTTAAGTGTCATATTTGTTTTGAACTCACTTAAAACCTTGATTTGTCATCATGCTCTCTGAGAAAGCAACTACACACAGGCTGCATGACTTCTACCCACCCTAGTACTTCGTTATTTGTAAATACACTGAGAGAAAAAGAAAAGAGAGATAAAAAGACACAAGACTTTCTTCAGCAGGAAAAAAACCTCCAAAACTATTCATTATGCACATAAAATGATCTGTGTATCTTCCCCACTTAAGAAGGACAGATTTTATGTCCATCACAGCACTTTGAGGCTACGATTATTCACATTCCCTTTCAAAAAGCACAGCTATTCTGTGAGGACTGTTATGCTCAAATGGTCCACAAATTCTTTAGAAAATACACTATTTGTTCCTTAGGACCACCTTGCAATGTAAATTATCCATGTAAATCTTGAGAGAAATTTATTCTGAGGCTCTTCTATACTCAAATGTAAAGGTAAATATAAATAGAATACAAAAATTGTTACAGTAGCTTTGCCCAGGGACCTGGTTGAGTGACCAGCCCTGGCAGGATTTAAAAGACAAGTAGATGTGGCACTTACAGACATGGCTTAGTGATGGCACTGCTGGGTTAACAGTTGGACTGATGATCTTTAGGATCTTTTCCAAACTCAATGATTCTGTGATTCTACATACAAAGTAGCCCACAACACTTTGCAATGAAGCACTAAAAATTCTCTGGGTTTCAAAAGCAAAAGTAGTTGCTAGTACATGTTTAGCAAGACACAGCCTTGGATATAGAGCAGAAATACAGCAAGAGAAAAACATGACAAGATGACTGATTCATCACCATTATCTTTTATGAAAACCACTACAGGAAGGCTCCTGTGATGCAGGATTTTAATTTTTCTAAGGGAAAGACAGTAGTCATTGTTTCACATGCATGTATACATGCAGCATATATACATATACACTTGCATGTTTGTATATAAACAAAAAGAAGAAAGAGTATATATTCTAATGTTTATGTGTATACAGGTATGTATAAGTATACACCTCCCTCAACCTGATTTTCCAGAATTGGAACATTGCTACACAAAGCAAGTCTACTAGTCACTCCTTAGCCTTATACTATCACTCATGTTTGGTCACTTCTGATGACTTGGAAACAAATGTGGAAGAAGTGTATGTATTCTTGTGCATTTGCAGAACTCTCTCAGTAGAATTTCCTTCATCTATACAGCTTTGGTACAGATTTCCACCAGTTTGATCAAGTATAATGAATAAGAATCACAAGAGTTGGCAAGGGCTGTATATGGTTCAGTTAGGATTCTTGTGGCCCAGAAATCAGTTATGGGAAAGTCAAATATTACAGCTCTGATAGTGCCAGAACAATGTCTTCACTTCAGCATAAACACTAGCAGAAATATTTTGGAAAATATGAACTACCTCACAAACTGTTACTATAATTCACAGTTTGGGGTTTAGATTAATCTAAAACATTTCACTCAATTAATAGCTTCTATTTTTATTTTCATCTCTTACACACATAGTTTAATACAGTACCATCTGCTCTCACAGACCTGGTTTTAGTTTGACATCCTTCACAGTTAATTTGCTTCCTTATTTTATCTTAGAATGTGCATCTATTCAGTACTTAAATGTTAAGTTAGTTTTGTGGAATCATTGCAAATCTCAGACACTTTGACTTATTCAACTGATAAAGAGAACATTACTACAAAATGCCTGAAGATTTTCTCTACTCCAATTACAGTTATCTCTCTAAAAATATGTTTTTGACACAAAAAGAACAATTCCCTAAAAGCTACAAAAAGGAAACACTCACAGGAATGGTTACAGACTGAAGTGGAATGCTACCTTCAGCAAAAACAAACATGAGGCAGTCAGTATTGTGTACTAAATATTGTCCCTATCTTTTTTCCCTGTATCTTACATTTTGTCACTGATCTTTTATTCTGGTACAAACACTTCAAATTTTTGTCCTTGTGGAAGTTCTCATTTGGTTCTGAGGAGCAGGAAAAAAAAAAGCGACTCATAGAGTATTTTTTCCATTCTTTTAAGCACTACATCCTTCGATTTGTTTCCTAATTTTAAGTAAGATTTTTTTAAAATACCTTTTTCGAAATGAAAACAATAGCAAGTTCTTAGCAAATCTGTGATTATTGGTAGAAAGTAACAGGAAAGTGTAAATAGAAAACTCCCAGGTGTGTATTTTTTGTTGCAATAAGACCAGGTTTGTTGCTGCACATCTAATTTTCCTTGGATTACACCACTAGCTTGTGAACAAGAATTCCCAGCTGACTATAATATCAGTAGGAAGATATAGCCCCCCAATGTAAGATTATAAAAATTGTTTCTGATTATATATTGATAACACCAGGTGTTAAATATGGCAAAATATTCCATTTTCAACAATAATTTTTAATTTGTGCAAATAATAAAGAAAGCAAAATATTTTAATTCTTACTGCTTTTGTGGCTGGTAAAAAATAGGTTACAAAAATAAAAGGAAAAAATACCTGAAGAGGAAAGCGAACATGAAAATTAAATTTGATGTCTCAGTATCTTTGTGTTTTAAAACAAAGGAAATTGGGTTTTGAAAAGGGCATTTTGACAGTGACACACTCCTCAGCCCCATCCCATCCTTCCAGGGCTTATTGCTGTGCTTTGGAAAGCAGGACACGTTCATGCTGTAGCTCCAAATCCAATCACTAGTGAAGTCACATGTGAGCTTAAAAGAACATGACTTGGTCTTACCCAATGGACTCAATCTTGGAGTTCTTTTCAAACTTACATGAACTGTGGTAACATTTAAATTGGCCAATTTTACCTGATGCAGCTTTTAATTTTTATTTTGGGGTATTTTTTTTCTTTGATATATGTATCTCGGAGTATTTCTTGCTTGATGCCTAGAGCCGTATATAAAGCATATTTGCAAGAGGCTTGTTATTTTGGGCTAGTTATCTTCTTTTCTTCCTTACTTTACCAGTATCCCATCTGTTAACCACTTAGTGGTTAGAGACAGCATGGCTAAAGCATCTCTGTAAAGAGGTACAGCAAGATTTATTCAAGAATCACAGCGAGACACGTCTCAGCTCAAAGCTGATGACTGTTCATTGAGGCTAAAAATTTGGAGGTAGCCAGATACCAGTGGTTGGTTGCATCACTCTTGCATGCAACTGGCTGCAGAAGCTGGTGAACCACAACAACATTAAGCTGACAGGTCACAGATGTTATGCTGGACTGCTGTACTGACAAAAAGAAAATACACTGATGAAAAATGGCTATTGAAGCATACTTTATTATCCAGTAATTTTTAATACAGGAAAGGTGTCAGTTTTAAACATATATATACAAACTTATAGTAAATTAAGTGATCAGTTGTTTGAAGGAGGAATAAGCTGCACTAAATCCAGTTTTACTTGTAAACAGTATAAAATTTTAAAAAACTTTTCACAATTTAGAACCTTATTTATAGAATATACAGACTTTTATTGAAAGCTGAACACACAATGGGTACAATTTCTTCCTCATACTAGTATGAAAATACACTTACATTTTACATATTTCCTTTTATATTCAGTGGGAAACCTCCACAGCTTGGTTTTGTTACTCAGCCACTTAATGGCTAATTTCCTATTAGTCCAGCTATCTGAAGCCATAACTCAAGGAGCAGAATTGCAGAGAAAGGACTTCTTTGTACAAACTCAGTAACACTTTACATATTGAGTCAGACTTTCTTGTACAGGAAGTTTTCTCAAAATAAGAGATAGTTTAAAAAAATTAATAATGACAAATATTGATATTTCTAGTCCTAGGGTACCAATAAGAAAGGATTAGGACTGATAGTAATACAGTGGAAGATAAATAATAAAATAACTGGTACTCTAAAAAGCTTCTCTAATCCGTAAGTAGCCCAGACAGGGTTAGAGAGAATTACATGCTATATCAAGTCTGGCAGAGGTAGTGGTAAAGGCCATTGGAACTGGGCATGAGATATTGGTCCATTTTTATAATTATTTAACACAGCTAGAAACATCTTGAAAATACGTTTCTTTATAATATAATGAAGTACAATGACTACATGAATATATTTTTCCCTTTGGTTTATGAATTGGGGATCATTGACTGCAGTATTTTTACTTAAAATGCTACCCTACCATTGCTGTGTGGCAGTGGATGGGGGAAAAAATAGAAAACCTCTTTAAAAGGATATATATGTGGATTGCCTGCACTAGCACAGAACTTATTACTTTATTTGGAGATCTGCATGTATGCACAGCTAAACCATGTTCCTTGAAGGAGTGGCCTGTAGCTATTTTCCTTAAACTACATTTTAGCATCTTACACAGATCTATAACTGTAATTTTTTTTTTCATAAGAGAGGATTTTCTAGTCAATACAAAAATAGTTACACTGAAAAATACTTAAGCCATGTAAGGCCATAACAGAACTTAGAAGCTGAATTTTGTCTTATTAAGCCAGTAATATATGCTAAACAGGCACAAAGTGGTTACAGGAACTTACGTGATCAAAACATTTTTGGATCGTGTCATAGAAATTATTGCCTCAGGAATGTTTAATAAATTACAATTAAAAAGGGTGAAAAATACAGGATAAAATAATGTTTCCATGTCAACTGAATAAAAACAATTTATTTACAGATCATGAGAAAAAACATAAAAGATCTTTCCTTTTCAAATAAATACATGTATTAAGGGAACACTTCCACTAACTAAAAAAATAAATTTGTGCTATTAAATGAACAGTTCTTAACTAAACAAAACCATAAAAAAATTCAAAGGACAATAGTGCAACCATGTCAGAGCATAAAGCTGATGTTTGTCATTTTACCTTTTAGGTTGAAGACAAGGTAACCTTTTAAAGTAAAACAACAGAAAAAATTATGCATTCATTATTTCCATGTATAAATACATGCTTTAATTTCTAGATTTAAATATTCTTCCAAGTTCTTTTGCTTTAACATGAATTCAACATGGTATTATGTGAACATTCAAGACATGATGGAGCTGACCATCACAGGATTTCTAAAATGAGTTCCAACTGAGCTATAGCTATATCCCCATTTAATAGTGCTTTTTCAGTCATCTAGACATTGATCATAAATTTACTCCAAGGTAAAACTCCGTTAACAGTTAACAACCTTCAACCCTGAATCTTATTTAAAAAACAATACTGTTTCAAATTAAAGTTGCTTTACATGACACAAGAAAATTACAGAACTTAATAAATGGATTCAGGCTACATAATTTGGCTAAATAACTTAAGATAGATTTTGGTTATTAAAATAAATGAAGAAACAAAAGTACTCAAAACATCAATGGCCCACAGAGAGGGAAAAACTGGTGTGAAGGCAGGTCCCTGAACTTGCATGCTTCAAACAGCCTCTCTACAAACATGGATATTCACATGGCACTCTCTGTATGTTAAAAATATTAGATACGAAAGCAATTACTACACATGCACACACGCTGCTAATTCTGGGATGTGGAATCCAGAGATACTTTGCAAGAGATACTCCTGATGTTGTTACATTGGTAGAGAGAAGGCCAAGGGAGATCTACAGATACTGAAAGGGAAGTCACCAAGATTGTAGTCAAATTGTTGTTAGTAGCAGGAGATGGGGGAAAACTGTTATAAATTTGTAGTCATTTGGGGAACTGAAGTTGGACATGAAGAGAAATGAAAAGGAGGACAAGTATGAGAACATGTGCCCAGAATGGTGGTAGTGCCTCTGTCCTGGGCCATTTTCACAGGTTGGCTACCCAAACCCACAGATAACCAAATCTAAGGCTGGCAAAAATACATCTCTGCTTGGGTCCTTGGACGGTTGGACAAAACCACTTCCAGAAACCCTCCCTGCAAATCACTTTATGTGATTCTCTGTATCCAGCAAAAACACTTTACTCATGCAGGTGTGTCAATAATGTTTAGGCAAACATTGCCCCTCATTTACTGCAGGCCAAGACCACAGAGCTGGTCAAACCACAGAGCTCAGGACACACACAGATAGAACACTGATCCCCAGTCCAGGCTCTCCAAGTTAACAACACTGAAGGAGAAACATTCTGGAATGTAAGTAACAGCTTATAATCATGATCTTATCCTGAGAAAATGCAAATGCCTACTTGTTGAAGGCTCACACTTCACAAACTAAGCACTGTATCATCTTCCTCTCTTCTCCCTACTGCAAACACATTAATTTTACCTTCATTTCACTCATATGGACAGAGGGAAGGGTTCACACAAAGAACACAGAAGAGGCCCTCATCAATGCAGTTAAATTTGGCTTTTCTCCTCAAAGAAGCTAACTGAAGCTGTATTTTTTGTTTAATAATATCAGGTTAACAGCAAACAGTATGTATGTGATTAGACATATTCCCAATAGATCTAACTGTCCTGCATTCTGTGCCATGTGCTTCAAATAAGTCTCAGAACTACAGTGAGGCCTCCTGCACTGCTGTGTGGGAAGATGCTAAAACCCTGGAATCTCCTGCATGGAATTAGGTAGCATGTGAAGATTCTCCTAGTACTTCAAAAAACCCTCACCAAATACGTTTTGTCTTCTAGGGCTGAACTATTATACAGTGAAATAAAATGTCTTATTCATTCTGGCATTAGATTCCTCTCTCTTGTTAAAAAATTTTCTGATAGTTACCCAAGGATTAGCTGGCCTGATTACAGGTTTGAAAGGATGCCTAAAAACAATACTTGTCCTAGTGGAAACCTTTTTATTTTTTGTAAATTATGAACCATCCTGTTTCTCAGATTCCCACATTTTATACAAGAGCTAACACAGTGCAGGCCATACAGTGTTTACGTACACGGCTGACAAAAAGCAGCAAACAGCTGCTAGTCATATGGGTTTTCCATCAGTTGATAAAACTTTATCAAAGTTTGATTTACTGAACTAGGCTTCAGCCTAGAGATGTTTTATTAATGGAAACTGAGGAGACAACAGTTTGCTGGCTCTGAAAAGGTCCTCTCCTATTTTGATAAAAATTCGTGACAGTTAAGAAGAACTGGATTTTGACCGCTAACTGTATAAATGCCCAGAATTTTGTACTACACTATGGAACTCTTGGAAAGTACTTTAAGCAATACTCAGTGTTTAGAGATACTGACACCTAAAGCTACCACCTCCTGGTAATTTTCTCAGAACTTTACTAAAATCAAGTGAAGGAACTCTCATTAAGGTGATTGCTGTTCATTCCAGGGTTCTCTTTTAGTGAAAAATTTACATAAATGCTTGTGCATGTGCAGCAATTCTTCCACCTCCTGATTTAAAACTTAAAAAAAATGCATTAAAAATATCTAGTAAATCAGACTCCTATGTACTATTACAATGCTTCAATTACTGACTGAATAGAAGACATTTGAAAAAACAAGGGAAAAATTACAACTCTTATCACTCTGTAGTAACAATAATGATCTAGCCTAAACAGGAAGATAGATATTGGATCATAACTCATTTCAGCAATCCTAAATATCACAGGCATTACATTCTCTCTGGAATTTTGAACTGTAATAGTTCAGATAAATGTTTTTTTCACCTCTGAGCTGTGTAGGATCAGATGTAAAGTCTACTTCTCAGTTCTTAATCAAACCAAACACTTGAAATACATTCTAACTAGCCAACTTTTGAGGAACTGCAACAGAATGTCATGCACCTGCCACTGTCTCCTCCTGACAAAGACCATTCTGGTTCCCCTAAACTTAGGGATTACTTGGACCTAGGCAACCCTTAATGGTTTGGAGTTTTCTTATGAAATGTTTAATTAACATATACTTAAGGCTGTCAAAAACTAGATAGGCAGACATGATCAAAAAGAGATTAGCTGAAGCTGTAATTTTTTCTTTACCTGTGAGTGGTATTGGATATTACTAAGTTCTGTATATAAGAAACACTGATACCATAAAGACACATGCAGGTAGAGACAATAATTACAATATTGTACGCAGTGACTACTGTAGCATTGATTCTGAGCTCATTGCACTGAATTATATTACTTAAGAAAAGTGAAAAAAGAGTCTATGGGGTGAAGCAATTTCACAAATTGGAATGAGTAGGAAGTAGATTTTGAACATTATGTGTAGCTTCTAAATATACAAATGTATAAATCCATAATAAAAAGGAAACACTACTGAAATATTTCGGTTTGGTTGTTGGCTTGGGTTTTTTAAATATACAAGTTATTTAGTTAAGGAAAATTATCTGTTATTTAAACATTGCAACAGTTTTTTGTGAGTGCCGACTTTTTGACAGGTGTCCCAGCCAGGCTGGTTACTGATCTTGTATCATCTTGATTATCACTTCGTTTTCGCACCTCACTGTAAAAATAAAAAAAACAAATTAAAAAAAAATTGTGCTCAATTAACATATTTCTATTGATATTCACTCTTCTGTTTTTCCCACTATATGTTGCAGAGTTCATCACCATCTGTTACATGGCTAATACAATGTAAATTAGCACAGAATCAACATGTCTCGCAAGTTTCCAATTTGGGAATCATATTGGTGTTTCTATGCAATTCATAGTGATAAAAATACAATCTTCTTTTAATATCTAGTAACTCCCCCATGTTCTGATTTATCTTCCATTTTCTTCTGAGAAGTTTTTCTCATTTGCTTCTGTATTTTACCATAGAAAAAGAGTATGTTCATAGCTCAAAGCATAAAACTAAATACCTTTCAGTTTCAAATATAAATTTACTTTCACAGAATATATGCATGATGCTGAATGTTTTTTAGAAATGCAGATTTAAAAAGCTATGCATATATGACTGATTATGGATTACAGACCACTAGCCTTTCAAAATTATACTTTAACCAGAAATGGCTTGAAAAGGTAGTAGGACTGTAATATTTGGCTCACACATCATCATAGAAATACCAGGGTGCTAAATGAATATAAACAGAATTTCTATCTTGTAAATAATTTAGAGAAGAGGACATCAAAGAAAATATGTGTAATTAGAATCGTCAGTAATAAAACTGAATACATACTAATATGGTGAAAGAATCAAAAAATAATTACACATAGAATTATTACATTTCAAAATAAATTATGAAAGAGTCAAGAAAATGAATTCATGTACAATTAAAATTACAATTAATTCAGCAAACAAGTATTAAAACTGTGGGCTCTGTAACTGAGCCCTGGTTGAAATATTAATTATTAATTTAATATTTCCTCATTGAAATATTAATTATTGAGAGAGCTTTGTAACATTTTCAAGCAAAAATGTTACTTTATTAAACTGAGAATATATCCCATATTGTATTTATCTGCAATGATTTAACAGAGTATTCTTTTTAAATTCTTTTTAACCTTGGTACTATTTTAAAACTATGTGTGTTTATTTCTTTGTATATTCACACAAAATGTCCTTTTTATAAATTATACTCATATGTGTTTAGGTGAAAACAGAAACACAGTTACTTACCGAGCAAGATGAAGAACTGCTTCTACAATATTAGATCCATCTTTAGCACTTGTTTCACAGAATAGCGCATTATAAGTCTGTGAGTAAAAATAAAATGTTAAGCTAACTGATCTGAGATGGTTCTCATGTGAATGGGTACATTTAATTACAAATTGTTTCCTGAATAGCACAAAGAATGACAGTACATTTAAATTAACAGGATTTCTTCGAATGCTCTTCATTGTCCAACACATTCTCTTTAGTGCTGTGAAATAAAACAGTAATTGTTTTTTAATTATTTCTGGTTTATAACCAATATATTCTGAATTAATAAACTGAATAAAAGCCATATTATAAGCTTAATGCCCAAACTCAATCTTCTTGTCCCCAAGACTGCAAAATAGTAAGAAAGGTGCCAAGACAGGTTACTTAATCTAACCTGCTAGCTACTATAACTACAGCATCTGGTTATTCTAGGTTAACCAAAAAACATCATTCCGCAAGTAACGGACATGGTATCTTCCCCAATATAATCAAGCAACTGTGCAAGCACTCAGCCACTCAAGACCTTTATTATTCTACAAAATACAGGATTTGTGCATCTCTTTCACCCCATGTAAGTACATGCAAAAAAAACTTATCCACACTTCCATTTATAGCAGAGACCTCATTTTCTTTCTGCACATGTGGCAGGAATACAAGAGAGTCACTTGATGATGAAAATACTCCACACAAAATCTGGACAGGCATGAATCAGTCAATAGTGTGCCCCATATTTGAACTGGCAACTTCTACTTGGCAGCAGAAAAACTCAGTCTTCAGTCCATCCACGTTTTTACAAAATAGACTGAGAAGTTTTTCACAGCCAATAATGAAGTTCAGCTCAGCAGACACTGAGATCTGATTTAACCCAGCAAACACCATCAATACACAGTTTAATGCAAAGCATCCATGAATCCTCACTACTTGACTTGGACAAATGAGCATAAAATTACTTTTGTTTACTAGTTTTTCACATGGTTTTCAGATTAAAATTCCTAAGACCATTTTATACTAATGAGGTACACTTGGACCTTACCATAGCCAGCTTTTCTCCATAATTTATAGGCACACACTTTTGCCCTTGCTCTGTAACATCTTGACGAAGATCTGCCTTGTTTCCCACCATCATAATTGGAATATTCTCATAAGTTGCATCCTGTAAAGAAAATTTTATTTCCTTATTGCTAGAACACCCAGAATACAAAGAAGTGGCTAACATCATCATGTCATACCGACTTCCTTTCCACAAAGTCTTGCACCCTGGTAGAAAAAAAATTGACAAATTACGAAAGCTATGCTGAGAACTTCTTGTAAACCACTCAAAACTTAAGCAGTCAGCTTAAATATCAGCCTGCAAAGATGTGCTTCCACTCCTTGTTTCCCAAAAAGGAATTTAATATGTTAAGTTAATTTAATGGAATTGGTTACTGCATCCAAATGCTGTATGACAAAACTACTAAGGGAAAAGTAACCAACCATGACTAAAAGAAAATGCGTTCACAGAAGATGAACTAAGTATTTTGCTTGCCACTTTCCCTCCTATTAAGCATCCCCAGCACAAAAGAAAAATCCCTTGCACTAAATACAAATTCATATTCAAATAAAAAAACAAGAAGTAGAAAGAAATATTGAAAATTTCACTTGAACTATAGCTTATTTACAGAATCTAATATATTGGTTTAAAATGCAAAGACTCCAAGGAATATTCAAGACATCCACAAGAAGGTATCTGAAATGTGCTGCCACATCATTTCAGAAGGAAGTGAATGGGAAGAGTGCCATTGCACAACATCCTTTAACACAAAAAGATGTATCAGATTGAATTCTGAGTACGTCAGGATACATCTAGGACTTCCATGTAGTTTTTTTTTCTATGACAGCCTCCAGTCTGGATAATTACAATTAACATCTAATATAATTTTATAAATAATAAAACTAACAATGCAGTGAAACATAGCTTCTAAGTTGTATATATATATAAGGGTCTTACCTCAATCATATCCACCCATTCTCTCACATTAATAAAGCTTTTTTCACATGTTACATCGTATAGTAGTAAGACACCATCTGCTCTTCTGAAGTATGATTTAGCAATACTTCGAAATCTTTCAGAAAAAAATAAAATATTTGCATAAGGCCACATTATCAAATAATAGTTCAGTTTAACATCATTAAGAACACAGCAATATTTAATTTCACTACTGAGTACAATTTTCTCCATATAATACAATGAATTCTTGAAAACTGCTGATGCAGGTCTACAAATGCTCCTTAAGGATCAACAGGATTTTGACCTAAACAACAATCAATATTTTGTATATCAAAACAACCTACGGTGTATCTATTGCAGATAATCTAGTCTCAAGTTGTGCCAGGAGCGGTTTAGATTAGATAACAGGAAAAATTTGTTCTCTGAAAGGGTGGTCAGGCATTGGAAGGAGTTATCCAGGAAAGCAGTAGAATCTCCATTCCTGGAAGTGTTCAACATGCACGTGTGGATGTGGCACTCAGGGACATGTTTTAGTTCTGAACACAGTACTAGGTTAACAGTTGGACTCCATGAGCTTGGAGGTCTTCTCCAACCTTAACCGTTCTATGATTCTACGATCCACTTACACGTAACTTCCTAAATTGATTGGCTCACTTTACTTCCTTTGAAAAAGATAGAAATCCAGTAAAATTAATCCAAGACTTCATGATCAATTACAGTTATCTTTGTCACAAACCTTATACAATCTACTCAACCAAGTACAGTAACTAGATATTTACATTGGATATTAAAATATTCTTCACAAATTTTATTACATGAGAGGAGACTGATTGGATCCCTACCTACATACAGCCCAACACAAATCTTGATCAATGAACATATTAAACTGACTTCCATGGCACTAGATTAACCTCTTAATAAGCTTTAAAAGCTGTCAGTAAAGAAGTAATGGCTCTCAAGTAAAGATGTCATAGGATTTTGAGGAATCTTAACACAATATTTTGAAGAACTTTGGATATAAATTCAGTAATATGCAAAGATTTCTGGCAAAATTCCAAAGTCTTTGAAGAAAAGTTTTAATATACTAAATGCAATGCAAATCAGGACCAGGATTTTCAAAGAAAGAGTAGGAGATGGGGAGGAAGAGAAGGGAATCCCTAAAAAAAAGCCTGTTTAAAAATACAGGTGTATAAGAACAAAGAAAGCTAAAGACTAAAAACAGAAGAAACCATGTGCATCTACACCATCGTTTAGTAGTGCCAAGGAGGGACACGTGGATTTAATTAATTAGTCCTGTGGTGAACCTCAACTATTTCTCTCTATGGCAAGAAAAGGTTACCTCAAGCATCTCTGAAGCTAACACAAACATTTTACCTGTCTTGATGTCTCAGCAGAGAAAAATTGCATCTGTTTACATATGGACCATACAATTAATGGGTTTTTTCAGCTAGAGGAAAACTGGCAAATGACTTTTACAAACAAAAGAATTCAAATTAGGTAAGTGCAGAGGATCACTAACCTCTCCTGCCCAGCAGTGTCCCACAGCTGTAACACTGTAGGTTCTCCATCAACAATTAGTCTTTTCATTTGAAAATCCACACCTGAAAAGAATCATGTGTATAGTCTAAAAAAATCCATCAATATCTTCAAGAAACCACAGAAAATTAAAAGGTAGGGGCTATATACAACAGTTTTTCCAAAATTCATCTCTTTTAAAAGGTTATGAGATTTCAGTCAGTCATGCACATACTTCTGAACTGCAGCAATCCCTTGAATGTATTTGTCTTTTCCCAGAAGAATTGATACAATATGCATTCTGAACAACAAATTAGATCTCTCACTGCTTTATTTCGGCTAAACAGTTTTACCAAAGAAGTGAAAATGTTTTATAAAAAACTTTATTTCAAATACCAAGGAAGAAAAAGATAAATCAGAACAAAAATCCTGACAAGAGGCAATAAAACAAACATATAAGTATGATTTGATTGGAAGACAAAATTCAGTCTTTGGAATCACAAAGACTTAAGTTTGTTAGCTGACAACTATACTAATATACATAGGAAGTCAGTCATAAATCCTTCTAGCTGTACTTAAACCAAAGCTTCAATAAGACTTTGAAGAAATTGCAACAAAAAATAGTAGGGAAGACATCAAAGGATAGTGTGAAATACTAAGGAAAGAGGGAAGTTGTTGAGAAAATAAAAAAGCAATGAAAAATAGAGAAAAGTTCATACACACACTGGAAGTGTCTTGCACTGACATTCCTTCTCTGGTGCTTTGTGTTGTTCAGAAAGAGGCTTCGTAAAGAAAAACTAAATTAGAACAGTGCCCTAACGAACAGCTGTTATTACCAAGCTTTAGCACTCAATTAGATCTCACAGCCTGCGTGAGAAACTGAGTGTGTATACCCAGGAAACCCTAGCAAGCAATCACAAAGGCAAGCTTTTCACCCACTTTGCTGCAAAATAACAAGGAAATTCACTTCAATATTTTAAGAAGAACACCAACTATACCTAGAGTGGCACTGGTATTGCCTTGAAATTCATTCTTGCAAAGTCTCATAAGAAAACTGGATTTTCCCACTGCTGCATCTCCAGCAAGAACAATCTTGTAAGCCTTCTCTGAACTGGGGTATTTTGGAGTGCATTCAGTTGCATCTGACTGAAAACAAAAAGAATCCCTCTATCACAACTCATCATTCTTTTCCATTTTTCCTGTATCATTCTTTTCCATTTTTCCCCTGAAGAACTGGTTACCTGAGGGGTAAGAGCAGATATGTGTTTCCTTGTTGAAGCAACTGAGCTGCTTCGACTAACTGGTTGTGAGGGCTTCCAGTCTAAAACTGCAGTGCTGTTAGCAGGACTGTATGCTTCTTCATCCCTGATCTCTGGAACCTGAAAGTATGAGGTAGTTCTCTGGTGAGAAAAGTACGCTTTTCTGGAAAGGCACAGCTAAGACTGATTAAAACATTTTAACAGTTTGGATTAAACAGAGATAAATGACCAGATACAGCTGTGCAATTCTAATCAAAATACTGTGATTATTCTGTTCTCATTCATTTTTGCTGGTTACTATAATCTATATTTTGTCTTTTAACATTGTTCATCATCTATTCTTTCAGTATTCTAATAGAGCAAATTAATTTCTGTATGAAAATTTCAACTTAAAACATAGTCATAATAAACAATTGTGACAATACTTTATTTCAAAGCTTATTTTGCAAACATTAAGAATTTCCCCAAAGACACTACTCTCTATGCTATTACTACTCAAGCTAAATTAAGTAGAGCACAGCTGTAATTAACATTATTCACAGCAAACTCTCCACAGAGATTAATGTCTACTAAACGCACAGCAAATGGTTTACCTCAAAAAAAAGCCATATTCTACTGTGCTTGATACTACTTTTTACTACGTAATCCTCAGTAACTCTTTCAATATTACTAACAACAAAACAGACACAGTAATACTTTCTTAGATTTTTTTTTAATTCTCCAAGACTTTAGCCTGTAAGTCAATGTGTGCACTAACAGTATTCTCTTATACGTGCCACAGCACAGTAAGAGGAAGTGAATGCAAACCTATTTTACTTCTATCTGCATTTTTATCATTAGAAAATGAGCTCCTTTCTGCATACAGTTTAAAAACCTTCAAAAATCACATAAACTTTAAAAATGAAGTTATTACCTCAAAAATGTACCAACAAATGTAAAAACAAAAAGTGAACTATTTATACATTCTCAAAAAAATTTTCACTAATTAATTTAAATGTATATGACCCAAATATTTACTTTTAACTGGCCTGCAGACAAAGATCCATTTTATTTTAAAAACAGGAAGCTAATTTTGTCTCCAATCAAAGGCCTTTCTCAGAGAAGGAGTAAATCTGGCACTTACATCTGTATCAGAAGCATCACCACCAAAGCCTTCTTGCATACACTGTGACCTTTGAAAAATCCTTTGATGCCTATATTCCACTTCTGAATCATATTCATTTGAATCTCTCAGGGTAGACAAACCACTGTCAAAACAGCTCTCAGGTAAGCTGTCAACTTCACAGTTTATCCTCTGCATTGGATCACAAAGGGCTAAAGAATCATAATCTTCATCGACACAGGATGAATGAGATGACCTAGTAAGAAAATATTGGAGGGGAAAAAAATAAATTATTCCATATAATAAATTCCAATAATAAATAATTGTTCTTCCCAAAATAATCTGAGCCCTTCTGGAACAGTCAATTCTTAGAAATGCTAACGTTACGTTTAAGACATATGTCAATCTTGCCTCTATAAAGAATTTCTTTCTCAATCATATATTTTAAATTATTTAATCAATGTTACTGGTGATGACTTTCCAAGTCTCAGTAATTATGACTATTTGTTAATTTAAAAAAGCCAATCTAAAAAAACTCTCAGAAAGTGATGTACTATGAAGATATCATAAAAAGAAAAATACATACGATGTTTTAGCTAATTTTGGCCTACTCTAAGACAGAAAATGACCTTGACATACTGTCATTTAAATGAATGCATTTGCTCACAGAGGCACACATGCCAATAAGAAACAACTATAAATACAGAAGAGGGAGTAGCCAAATTCAGGAGATCAGTAATGGCGGAAGAAGTCACTGAAAAATTTTCTTACAGTTTGATAGGCTAGGCAAAACCTAAACTTTTATACAGAATTCTTCTCTTTTCCCTTAACTTTCCTTTAAAAGTATTTTTTTTCCATTCTGGATACTGTAATATATAAAAATACTTTAATGAATGTTGCAATGCCAGTATGGCTTACAGAAAAAGAAAAGGTTTTATTTATGTAAATAAAACAGCAGAAAAGGAAGGTTAGTAGAGTGAATCCTAAAAAACCCAATCATTTAGAAAAGGTTACAATGGCTACAATCATTATCATGCTCCTTCAGCAAGACAGGGACAGGCATCAACCAAAGTGAGGCAGTAAAGGTCTCCAAGTCACAGCAGAGAAGAGAGGGTCTGGCTTAGCCCTGTTGGGAACGGATGTGATGCACTGAACTGCTAAACCAGACAAGGTCAGCATCAGTCCTTGTAATAACAACTTGGTTCCAGAGGGGCTCCCCTGTGATGGCACAACACGGCACAGTACACTGGGGAAAATCACCAAATTAAGAAGTTGTTACTGAGTGGAATTCCTCCCTGCAACTGGCCAAATGGGGGTGACAGTGGCATCACTGTCCCACGCAGTAACATTCAGAACAATGAATGAGTAATTCAGAATATGCTAATGAATAATCACATGAATGCATGTGATTTTTGCTGTAGGATATCAAAGCGTACATACATGGTCTCTGTATTCACGCACCTACTAGCCTGTATCAAATCACACACTGAGGAAGAGTGCATGCTATAAAAAAGTTAAGCTTGTCAGGCATCCCGTGAAATAAAGCTCTTTAGTAGGCAATTTTCAACTTCACTGAACCATGAATTCAATGCTGGGAATTTAATATATGCTTAAAGCAAGTTAGACCAAGATGAATCTTACAGATAAAAAAAAAAGAAAAATCATACCTTTTAAAACAAATTGCTTAAAACATGTTAGTATGCAAACCAATACCTCTTAATGCCAATCTGATGGCAGGAGAAAAAGTACTAAAAACAAACATGTTTTGTGACATTCACATCTCTTTCTGTATTTTGATACTATCAAATCACACATGTTAAGATTAAGCTTTATTTCTACCACATAAACCTTCTTCTAAAGTAGCTTGTATTTTTCACTTTTGTGGAAATGCAAGAATTGCACCATGTGGCAGGTACCAATAAATATTCATAGAGAACAACATAACTAAGCCTCCAGAGAGGTTTTAGTTACTCCCTCAGAAAATAACTGAATGTAATATGCAACTTAGAGTGGATGCCTCTAAAAATTTGCAGAGGGTCCAACATTAGGGAATTGGGTTTATGTGCATTCAGAAAAAGGAAACGGCTTGTGACAACCAAAACTTTACAGCCAGCAAACACATCTCACATGGAGACAGCAGAGTAAGAATGCCACTACTGAATGAATGGGGATATTATAAGTGTGAAGCAGAAGTAAATTTAATTCCTAGCCAAGATATTTTTCTTTCTGGCAAAATGTAAAACACAGACTACTAAGACCTCTATTAGTGATCTCTCTATGGTTTGGAATACCACTTAAAGAAGACAAAATAATCTATCAATTGAGTAAGGACACACATTTTGCTGATGGATCTACCTGTTTAAAAAACCAAGTGTGAAAGCATTGCATGACTGACAGCACTCAGGGTTGCCTCCAATACCCACTGTCTTCAGTGAATCTCTGAAACGATGAGGAAGTTCTGATCAATGACCTGTATCTAGTAAGTACAAAAATAAATACCTCTGACCATCTAATTGCATTTAGATAACTTATTGTTTTTGTACTCTTATCCATTAATATGCAAGTGCATTCACTACTCTTGCATGTCAGTGTGAGACGAGGTGGTTTATTCTTTTTAAGAATCAGGCCCACATTTGTAGTAATTATTACATGGGAAAAAAGCCCATACAAGCTGAACATAAATCCAAAAATGTTTTATTTCTCAAGTACTGAGTAAGGCTAACAAAGGCCCTCAGAAGAGTTTTATAGTTTCTTGGAGACAAAGAGACTGAAACTCAAACTAGAATCAAAAGATGCTAAGACCAGACAAGAGGCTGTCTGACCTCTCCCTAAGTTTATGGCTTCCACTGAAGAGGGTTATCCTGAGCTTTCTGAAGTAATTGAGAAGATTCCTGTTGACTTCAGTGTATTTTGGGTCATATGGTATGGTCACACATTACTTCTAAATCAGACAGAACTATTCTCTCTTACTTAACAGCAATCTGCTCTTCTAAGACAAGTCATTTTCAAATTAACAAAAGCAAGCCTGGCTTACCTGTCATACCGTGGGTTTAAAGGAGAATGATCACCATTAAATTTAGGACTGCTTCTAGAAATGGTGCTTCCTGGTGAGGTATTTGCTAACCTCTGCAACAGATAGATAATGAATGCATTATAACTTTGATGAACACAGAGGAAGTATCTAGAGTTGTTGACACAAAAGTGTGCATCATTAAAATTACAAGTTGGATGTATTTAATATATGCTTCTTTATGTTATATATATATATAGCTACTTATATTTAGCTGAACCTCACATTTTAAATATAACTGAGGGTCAGAAGGCTTATTACCTATAGTATTTAGGCTTCACCACTGCCTTTATACTGAACCTTCTAGACACATTCAACCACTAAAGACAATAGAATTTCCAAGAGGATGATTTCATTGACTACACCTGAAGACTCTGAAATGCTAAGCTTTGAAAAGTGCTATTTAGACCATGTCATGCTTACTAGTAAAAAAAGGGAAGAACTGTCACTAGCTGAGCTAGTTTCAGGAGAGCTACCTCCTAGTTCTTGAGAGAGATAGTGAAGGAAAGGGCTCAACTAATAAATAGCATGTAACAAAGTATTTTGTACATTCTGCTGTGCCTCCATACATTTATTCACTGCAAACAGCTTCTTCTGTCTTCTCTGCAATATGCTCATTTATATTTCCAGTCACGACAGTAGGAAATGGTATCCATTGCTGCATCTGTAGAGAATCTCTGGTAGCTTGTAGCAGCAAAAAGCACTCATGTTCACTGGTACGGAATACTGGGAACAGGCAGTGACCTGACCCCTATTTTCCTCCTTCCTGTCCAGTACTGTCTTTGTGGGCACATTATTCTGGTCCTATCCTTCTAAAAAAAGCTATCTGCTTTCCTCATGATGCCCTATCATTAGTTTTAAGAGTTTTAACAGGTTTCACAGGATTGCAAAATGACAGTGTAGAGCAGGTCTTTTCTTACTTTCATGCCTTCTTTGTCTAGTTTGGAGGATGTCAGGTGACATTTGTTACAAGAGACTCCAGTGTAGTTCTGAGAGCCCATAAGGATCTGTCTAAGGTCTCTATCAGTAGTCCATGCTATTCATTTTCCCAGTGACTTGCCTGGCCAAAAGTTCAAGTTAGGTTAAGACCTTGCTACTAAAAAAGGGCAGTTTTCTGAGAAAGTGTCTTGTCAATGGTAGGACACTCTTATACACAACAGAAACACATTCCCTTTAGCTCAAGAGAAACTGTTGATTTATTCACCTCATAAAATATTACAGCATATTAAAAAAATAGTTACTTTCCAAAGCACCTCAGAAAGCAGCTACGCTCTAACAAAACTTCCATTATTTAACAAAACATGAGTAAAATCTACCAAAACTACACAGGGGTATTCCCACAGTGAGTCCACTGAATAAGACTCAAATTTTCTGAGTACCCACTGAGGTACCAATTTAAATTTGCTGTGTTGATTCTTACACCTTCTATGACAATGTAACAAAATCATAAATACATACCAATGATCTATTGTACTTGCTGAAACTGTTTTCAAGTGCACTTCTTAAACCATCGTTGCTGTCATGTAATTTTCTATTAGCTGATCTAACAAGGAAACACAGTTTAACTTGCAGAGCTCAAGAAAACATGAAAAACTATGTAACTTCTCAAAAAGAAAAATTATAAAAATACTTCTAAAAGACCCCTTTTTTTTCCTTCAGCTAAACACTAAAGAGTAACATGAAACTAGAAACACATTGACAGACGCTCAAACAAATTATCTGAAAAAAATCACTGTGAATTTCAGGCTTCAGTGGCAGCTCATGAAGCCCATTTTCACTTGTACAGAATGGTATCTGGTTAGCTGAGTGGAAAAAAGATACTGTAGGAATGGTAAAAAAAAAAAAAATCCATCCACACAACGAAACAACTAGTCCAGCCATTTCTGTACAAAATGACTACCCTTTAAATACTGCTGAAGTGTATTTGTCTGAAGACAAATACAATTAACCTGCTTGAAAGAAAGAATTTGTTTAGGATAAGGAAA
Organism: Promerops cafer; assembly: GCA_013398275.1. Taxonomy (NCBI): domain Eukaryota; kingdom Metazoa; phylum Chordata; class Aves; order Passeriformes; family Nectariniidae; genus Promerops; species Promerops cafer. Next base: position 290,170 of record VZSE01012482.1, on the reverse strand, counting down.
TTAAATAAAGATGTTAAAAAAATCTATTCATTGTGACCCTTCTTGTGCACCTATTGTATAATACTGCAGACTCTTAGTACTTTCCAGACAACAATAAGACAGGGAGTTACTGAAGAAGGAAAATCAATAGAAAAAGGAGCCAGGCAATAATTTTTATGACAGCATGGACAGACTCAAATTGCATTCAGCTTATTAGAAAGAAATGAAAGTTAGTGGGGCTAAGAAAAGAAACAGAATGAAACCAACTGAAGTGTCAGTGGGTCAGTACCACTGTAGACTTAATACCACAGTAACATTTATGACAGTTGAGAACAACACCTTTTATGCTAATTTAGGCCATTTCAGTATTTTCACTTGGAGCTTTTTCCCAAATTTCAACCCGATCTTTTGCATACAAAAACATTTACCCCAAATACGTTGGGACAAAGTTTGATAATAAAAACCTGAATTACTAAAACTTACTGAAGTATTTCAATTTGTCTTTCCAGATTATCTCTGTCTTCAGTATACTCTCGGATAATTTCTAGATCCCTGGAAAAAGAAAAAAAAAACAAAAACAAACACCAAACTTAAATGAACTTATACTTAACAGGATATTCTTATGTTTTCACCATGTTGCCTTTGGCAGAGTTTACATTTATGCTGAAAGATGCTGAGAGCAGTTTTACGCAAAGTAAGATGACTTGGTGACTTCATTAATCTCTGCCATTATAACTCAACAAAGACTGTGAATGAAAAATGAAAGCTGTACAAAATAACCATAGAGACTGCCTCCTTTTCCCTTGAAATATAATTTGCATTCTCTGAAGATAACCAAACAACCAAACTGCATTTTATGCTCCTTAGAAGTAGCTTCCATTCACTTTAGAGAAACAAATGGTTAAGATAGACATGGAAGGCTTCCAAATCTATTCTCCCTAATATTCATATAGGTCCTCATGTGAGTGCAAGCCATGACAAAAAAAATACCTGATGCTGTACTGTTGTTTTATTCTTAATAAAGTCCCACTAAAATCAATGGATATTCTTGCAAGATAGTCAGAATTTGCATCATAGCAAATTCAGAACTTGCTTTTTCAGAAACCTAACAAGAATAGTGAACAGCACTGATGACACAGTGTCAAACACGTACTTACTTACCCTTTAAGGCAAATTTAGAAAATAACAGTTGCCAACTGCATACCTAATAATTACATCAGAAAATAGATTTTGTTTTTTCCCTGGTGAAAATATTATCATGTAAAAGTAACTTACCTCTCAGTGTTCAAAGACTGATCTGCATACTCGCTTTTCAAGGTGTCTAATTCACTCTGTAGAAAAGCTATATTTGTCTGCGCTTCTAAAAGATCTTTCTTAAGTCTCTGATTTTCCTTAAAAAAAGGAAGATATTAGTTAGCTGTCGTAGTCACCTCCACAAAATGTTGATATATTATAATAATAGAATAGAAAAACATTGAAGTTAAATAAAAATGAAACACTATAAAATCTGGTATAGAGAGGGAAAGAAAATGAAAGAACACTAAATTAACAGAGAAGTCAGCAAATTAACATGCAAGAACCTCTTAACTTTTATTTTTTCATTCAGTTACAAAAAAATGGGACTACATCATCTCAAGTCATTTCTAAATCTCCTAGATAAAATATTTATACCATTAAACAGGTACTTTTTCAACTTAAAAGATCCACATACACTTATCCATGACTTTAAAGGTTTACTTTCTTTTACTTTCAGTACTAAATGTTAAAAAAAACCTGAAAGCAACAAAAATCAAAACCCAAATCCCCAAAAGTAAAACAATCTGTATTGCAGACACTAAAACTGAGGCTAAATTAATATGTTAATGATAATAATCTCTTACCAGCAACATATCGTGTATTCTTTTTTTCAGTTCAACTACATCTTCCCTGTGATTGACATACTTGGATTGTTCCTCCAGCTTAAAGCATTAAAAAAATGCACAATTAACATATTTTATTGTTCTGATTTTAAAAAAATACCTTATGGAAATCATAATAAATAATTCTTAAAAGGTTTTACAGTTACTAAAGTTTTTAAAACTTAAGAGTTTTTCTGAATGTACTGGCAGACAGCATTATTTCAAAAATTACTGGCTTTCTAGAAAATTGATATGCATTTTGCACTCTTTAGGTATAAAATATTCATAACAAGTGACACATAAGACAGCTGTTAAGATAGAAACAGAAACACTAACTTAAAAAAATTACAAAAAATTATTAGTACCTCAGCTATGTAGTATTTAGACAAGAAGCTCTAATGTTTCTTGAAAGAAATTTCCATTTCTACAAATACTCTTTTAAGTGCAATTAAATACAAAACACAAAAAAAATATCCACTTTGCTTGCTATAATTCTGGTAAAACTTACAGCAAAAACCAAGGTCAAAATTAAACTCAAATTACACAATATCCCAAAATATCATTCCTATCTGAGATTTCAGTTTTCTTTATTTCTAGGTATCAAATTACAAGATCAGATTGCAGTTGGGTTCTAAAAGGCACTATATATGTAAACTACTGCATCTGGGTTGCCAATTCCACCTTTATCTATAAATTACAAATACTTAGTGGAAATATATTGGACTATTTCTAATGGACCAAACACAAGACTACATAACTGCAATGTTAATAACCTGATGGACCTAGAAAATTGGTAAGCCACAGAATTTAGGTAATAGTTGCTGCTTCCTTTCCTAAGTATTTCAATAAATTACATGGCATGAATATGAAAGCACAGAATGACAACAGAACCTAAAAATTATCTGCAGTTGCATTTACTAATACAAATTAAATTAGAAACCTATGATTATGATTATCTATCTTGAGGGAAGCATTTCATAAGGTCAAAATCTCTTAAAACACTTAAAAAACTCACCAGACTTCAACTCACTTACCTTTTTAAGTTTTTTTATTGTCACCTGAAGATCCCCAACTTCAGTGTCATACTGGCGCTTCAGCTCATTTAGTGCTTCTTCAGCTTTTTGCTTCTCCTGCAATATTTTCCATCTCATTAGAAGTTGAGACAGGTTTCAAATGTTTATTAAAAAATTCATTCATTGGTTTGGAAAGCACATACTTTTCTCTTAGACTAATGTGTCTTTCCATTCTGTCCCTTCCTTAAGATCCATACATTCTGATTCTGTAATTGCAGTCCACTTAAAAAACACTCACAGAAATAAAATGGTGGCATTCAGTGTTTTTTATTCATGATTCCTGGGCTTAACATTCTCAATATCACTTACTTTTTTGCTTCTGTTTTTCTTTTTTTTGCTTGCAAATGTTGGAATGTTACAGGCCCATGTCAGTAAAAGGCAAGCAGACAACAGCATCTCTAGTTTCAAATGGCAATGTCCCAGGAACAGAGACAAGGGCATAGTTTCTATTCACTGCTGTCTATTCAACACCACCCACATCACCAGGATGGTCTCAGCAGGAAAAATGCCGTGGATGGAAAAGGAAGCAGTGCCATCTTTTACCAGGGAGCATGGCAGGGTGTGTGTCAGACTGGAGTCAGGACTGCACAGCTGTTGGGCACCGGGATAGAGCCACTATTGAGCTGCTGGAGCTGTTGGAGCCACTCTTGGAACTGCTGCCACCACCCCAGAGAGAGAGCCCAGACACCTGCACTGCTGTCACCCCATGGCCCCAGAGAGAGAGAGGCTGCACTGGTACTGCCACCACCGCTGGAGTCAGCATCTTGGCAGCACAACTCCTTATTCACACAAACTCTCTTTCCAGGTTTTGGGTTGTCCCTGTTTTCTGTTACTTCAGGTCCACAGGGAAGAGACTGAGCCGTGGGAGCCTCCAGGCGTGCTGCCTTTGTTTTCCTCCGTGTGGAATGGGGAGCCACATCAGGATGGTCACCATTTTGCCCGTGTTTAGAGATTGCACCAAGTACTGCCCACAGGGATGTTCAGTGGTGAATGCCCTTTTGTGGGTAAAACTCTCTCTTTCCCTTGTATACCCTATATTATTAATATTGTTGTGATTGTTGCAGCTTTCCAGTAAACTGTAATTCTAGTTCATAATTTCTCCTAGTTTCCTCTATTACTGGAAGGAGCAGAGGGAGCAAAAGGTGACAAATGGAGTGGGTTTAATTTTCTCACTGTGCTTGAAACCAGCCCAGGTGATCAGTCTAAATACCAATACCTGTACATAGTACTCAGTCAGAGCGTCAAACCAAGCACAGCATTCTGAAATTTATTTTAATCAAAACAGAGAGCTTTTTGGAAAGAGGCTGCATCAACCACAATGAGAAGAATAGTGTGTGTGGTGTGCTATGGACTAGGGTCTTTGACTCACTCCAGTCACTCCCCAGGGACTCCAGTTTCTCAACACAAGAAATCAGAATGCAGCAGTGACAAGTGGTGCCAATGAGTTTTCACACGGAAGAGGCAGGCACGGATTTTGCTTAGAATTCAGAATTAGAATTTCCCATATGTGACGCTGACATTCATGTGTTAAAACAATAATCAAAGTAATCAATTTAAGCTGGATTCCCCTACTGTTACCAACTACATAGTCTCCTAAGTATTGTTTGGTAACTATTTGCTTCCCCTGAAGAAACAAATTACAGGATAGGCTCATGCAGAAGCAGGTGTCCTGGTGGCATGAGTGAGATCACTCTGACAAACAATAGCCTTGATTACAGACATTAAGATTAATGGCTTAGTACATTCCCACAAAGTAAATAACTTAACATTTACTCTCAGGGCGTTTTAGTAGGTGCGGTATGTGAAGCTAGGAGCTACAAGGAACACTGGAGAGTGAAAATGAAAAAAGCCTTGTGAGAAACAAGGTAACAGGCCATCTTTCATATCTATAGCTAGATGCAAACAGTGATTGAGAATACAGACTAGATGTAGATAATACATAGAAGATAGACTTTTGCATAATGCTAGTCCATTACTGTACATGTTCTCAGAGTAAGCAAACACACACATCCCAGGCATCTTTTCAAAGCATTGAAAAAGAGTATTCGGCTTTTTTCAGTGATTTACCATTTTTTTGAGACAGTAATTTTTCAGAGAAAATGTATTTGTTCTCTAAACATTAACAACTTAGCTTCTCTGGAAGTGAAAATTTATCTCTGCTAAGAGCTGCATTACCACTAGTTAAACATATTAAAACACACTTGGTTTTTTTGCAGAGGTGATATCTTTAACATTTTCATGCCATTATATTTTGTTTCTAGGAACACAATAGGCTTTTATGGCATGGTAAGGCTTCTCTTGTATAGGAAAAAATTTATTTGAAGTAAATCTATCAGAATACCATTTACCTTCACATATCAATTAGTGTAAACTACTTAAAATCAGCAAGATGGCAGACAGCACTTAGTTGCTTCTGATTCTGCAAAATACTCTGGTGAAAGAACCCATAGCAAATGCATATAGATGTTCAGTATACTGTGTGTCCTACTGAGCAACGATTATGCCCATAGTATATGTTTTAACTAATGCATTCCTTATGCCCACATTAGAGCACTTTCACAAACTGTTATTCTTATGCCCACATAAAATTCAGCTTCTCTTAAATGAATGTAGTAACAATTCAAAATGAAGCAGAGAGCTGGTCTTGCTCCTTTGAATTATGCAGTCACATGTGGCTCTAATATATCTCTCCCTGGCTAAGAGAAAAGGATTTTTACACCTTTTCATATAGACTGCAAGCAGGTTGAAACAACAGCTAAAACTGAGCAGATCAAAACAGAATTCCCCATGAAGTTTGAGAGGCCCAGGCCCTCACACATTGTTATCACATTTACCCTCTCTTAAGTCTCTAAAATGTAGTTGCAGGAGAATAGAGGAAAGAAAGATCATTACTCCAGGCAGATATACAAAGCAGGATCAAATAATCCAAGCATTAAATTCTACATAAATTATTTTACTAGGAGAACTAGATTGCATTCTTTAGTGCTGAAATATTATTTTCTCCAGCCTGTTTCCAATATTGGTCTCAGAAAGAAACTCTTCTTGGCCAGTACGTTCCCACAAAAGAGAAAGACTTTTTTTTTCTTGTTTTATTGCAACTAAGCAGATATTCTATTCCTCTTTAGGAAAGCATTAAGATAATTTATTTTTTATCTCATGGATAGTTTTTTTTCATCCAGGCCCTGCCTACAGCAGCTTTGAGTCAGTCCATCAGGATCAAAACCACATGTGGCCATCAATCCTGCTTAAGACCACTGAGAGTTTAGTAATTATGAAATTCTGTAAATATAAAATACTCACTTCCTTTTTAACTTTATGCTCTGCAGCCTGTATCCGTAGTTCCATCTCTTCCTCTAACTCACTGAGTTGAACTGCTGCTTTGTCCTGAGCTCTAAAATTTAGAAGAAAATATTCTCTTAGGAATTGCCCTCCAGCTTGAAAGAAACACTGTGTGAAACACATCTGCCTACCTCAAGTGAAACAAATTAAACAGACAGACATGAAAACAGTTTAACATTGCCCAGACCTTGAAACTGGTGTGGCTGGGAACCTAAATCCAAATTATTTTGAAGATACTGGCAAATTAGATTTTAAATAGTAGCTGCAAGCTGATGATTAGCATGAAATACATCACATCTGCATTTTTAAAATTAAGTTAGAAAGATAAAAGGTGCCTCTTGTTATCCTATGAAGAGACTTCAAAAGCAACTTGCATCACCCACATATACAATATCTCTGTCCTGAGCTCATCTGTTTGGTTTTGGCAGTTATGATATGAGACTGACAGTGCCAAGTAGTTAAAACAGGGAAATACACTCCTTGAAGCTCATGAAGCAAAAATATGATTTCTAAAATGAAAGTATAGTGGACATGTATGATAAAACTCAAAGTTGCAGACAAGGAACAGGAGTCAAAATGTTTTAAGGCATTTAACTAACAATAGAGTCTGCAAAAATTTGGTCCAGAATTTATTGAAAGTGTGAACAGGCTGCAGGCTGCTATATGTGCTTATGCACAAGGGTATGCACACAAACTAACTTCAGAACTCAGTTTACGGAAATACTTTGCATGACATATTTTGGCATTAACTCTCAGTAGTTTAATCAAAAAAAGCATGAGAAGAGAAATAAAAAAGAAACTGCAGAACTGAACTAGAAACACAATTCACTATACCTTTTTACTGCTATGGCCAGAGTTTCCATCTCTGTGCTTTGAAGTTTGATCTCTTGGATGAAGTTCTTAATGACATGCTCGTATGGCTGGATTAATCTTGGTTCTGCTATGTGTATATTCTGATACAGAACACTGACCTGCTCTTGTCTGAAAAAGAGAGATATGCATATTTTAATGCACTTACTTGGAACAGTGTTCTATTACAGGTTTGAAAAACTTACCACAAATTAAGATACTCCCCTCTTTGCCTATTTTTAAAATTTAGCAAGCTAGATACAGGCTTTGAACACTAAGTACAGTAGGTCTAAATTCTTTTAAATTATGTTTGCAATTTCCATTTCTGCACTTCAATATAGCTACTGCAAAAAAACAAATAAAAACAAAAAAAAACCTGCTTAATGAAATATTTTTTTTACTTCTATTCAATGTGTAGTGAAAAGAATGCCACTGGAGTAACCCACAATGTATATCAAGTTTATTGATTGCTCTAATGTTAATCATAATCTGTGAAGAAACCTAAGATTTCAGGAGGTTGTATGAGAATTTAAAATGGGTATGAATGCCAACTACCTCAGTTAAAAGGGAAAGGAGATGGAGGGAGGTGGGCTGCAGGCAAAATAAGAATACAGCTCTTCAGTTTCAGACAAATTATTCTAGTCTATACCCAAATAAATTTGTCGTTATAAGAAGTTAATTCTGTATATGACTCTCATGTGAAAAATGACAGATATATCTCATAAAGAAGAAAGAAAACATTTCTGTAGGCATTTTAGTTGTTAAAAGCTCTCGTGAAATTCACAGTGAACAGCTGCCTCAATGTAGGAATAGTATATTCTGATTTCTATTTAATCTGGACTCATTTAAATAGCTTGCAAACTGTTCTAATTGTCAGAGCAAAGAACCTTTACAAGATTAAAAAAAAAAATAAAAAAGAATAGCATAGAGCCAAACCACTATTAAAAAGTCTACTACATAAATAGCACTGATTTCTGTTCATGCTACTGGTATGTCATGCAAGCCTTTGTTTTACATGCTCTGTTCCAACTCCTGGATTACATTAGGCAACATACCAGAAAATATTCTGTAACAGAATTTAGCTGTCCTAAGGAAAACCAAATGTGATTGACATAAACTATATGCTAGAACACGACCACGTACTCAACAACTTAAAAACCAAAAGGAAAAAAGGAACAGAGAAGATCAAGTCTAGAAAGGTGGAGAAAACAGGCCAGTAATGAGGAAAATACACATTATCAGAAGCAGATATACAACAAAAAACAATGTTTTGCAAGTTCAAGTCTAACACCATAACTAACATCACAAATACATGCCCTCTTTTTGTTACTAATGAAAGCTTGAACTCTGATTAAACAATCCTCCTTGTTAGACAGCTGAAGTTTTCCTGTCTTCAGTTGAGGGAGTTCTATTTAATACCTTCACCATACACATAATATCAACAACCAGTGTATATTCTCCTCATTTTTTCCCACTTGAAGCAATTCCAAAGCTTTGATTATGAATGTTGCAGCACTCTGCTTCTTGTATGTGATTTCACCACTTAAGATCTAACTTACTTTATTAAAACAGTACCGTAACTGTAAAATGAAGTTACTATAGCTCAAATTCCCTTTTAAACAATTTAACTACTTCAGGACACCGTAAAACTTGTTTCCATCTGAAATGCTGACATTCATTTTGAGACAGAGAAACATAAAACCAGCACAGAGATAAAGATTTACTGATGCCTGAGAAATTTCTGTGTACATATATGTTTCTGTCTTGCAAAGGATTTCCTTTACAAAGGCTAATGCTTACCTGTATACAGTAAATTAAGTATCTTCCAATGTATGCATACAATTTCTTTTTCAAAATGTATTCTGAAGAGAGTAATGTTGAAGTTCACAAACAGTAGCAATAACAAACAGATTTATCTGATCATCAGATGCTACAAACTCTGTATAAATAATGTAACATTAAAGAACTCCTCAAATGTGTATTTATTCTATTAATGATTTGCATTTAAAAAACTGTTAAGGACATTTCCAGAACCCACCTGGAGACCAGCAGCCAGTGGCATTCTCTGGGATCTATACTGGAACCAGTCTTGTTCAAGTTGTCTATCAATAACCCAGATGAAGGGATAGAATGTACCCTCAGCAAGTTTGCTGATGGCACTAAACTGAGGGAGTGGCTGATCCACCTGAAGGCTCTGCTGGGACCTCGACAGGCTGGAGAATTGGGCAGAGGGAAACTTAATGAGTCCAACAAGGGCAGGCGTCGGGTCCTGCACCTGGGGAGGAACAGCCCCAAGTGCCAGCACAGGCCAGAGCAGCTCTGCAGAGAAGCAGCTGGGACTCTTGGTGGATCACAAGCTGGCCATGAGCTGGCAGTGCCCCTGTGGCCAGGAGGGCCAGGGGTATCCTGGGGTGCATCAGGAAGAGCATGGCCAGAGGCTGAGGGAGTTGTGCCTCTATGGTGTGTGCCAAAGAGGATGGTGCAAGATTCTTTTCAGTGGTGCCCATCAAGAGGACAAGCAGCAATGACCCTAAACTAAAACACAGGAAGTTCCACCTCAACATAAGGAAAAGTCGTTTGACATTGAGGCTGGCAGAGCACTGGAAGAGGCTGCCCAAAGATATTGTGGAGTCTCCTGCTCTGGATACATTCAAAACACACCTGGCCAGATTCCTGTGTAACCTGCTCTTAGCTGACCCTGCCTTGGCACGGAGGCACTGGATGATCCCCAAAGGTTTCTTCCAACTGCATCTATTCTGTGATTCTTTTCAAAGTGTATGCAGACCTGAGATCAGTTAGTTAGAGCATGGTACTAATAACACCAGGTTGTGGGTCCAACACCTGTATGGGCCATTCACTTAAGAGTTGGCCTTGATGATCCTTGTTGGTCCCTTCCAACTCAGAATGTTCTGTGATCTGGAAATACACATGCCTGAACTGAAGCTAGAAATCAGTATGTCTGTGACGCTGACCCTCTGCCACACAGCTAAGTCTGCCTTAAGATGCAGTAGTCAGAAACCCAAATTAGTTACTGTGAAGTTTTATTCTCCCCCGGGATTAAAAAAAACTTTTATATTTCATATCGCTTCTTAGTCCAAGGACCAGCTACCACACAGCTGGATTCAAAACATTTCAGTAACACAGTTAAGAAGCAGTACTTTGGCTTAAGAAGTCAAGTAATATCCATACAACCACAACAATGCAGGATTCTGGAAAGGGCCTGGAAAGATCACAACTGGTCACTTAAACTCTCAGTGATACTTATACGAGTGCTTCTACAGCAACAATACAGGATGTCTTAATTAAAAAGTAGGCTTGCAACTACTACATCAAAAAAAAAAATCACAAAAAAAACACCAAAAACAACAACAACAAAACAGATGAGAAACTGAAGTCATGCAACAAAATTAGCAGGATCACTTAATCACTTAGGCTTTCAGGAAGACGTAATATACTTTCATGAATTCAAAAGACTGTCAGTGATTTAGTCACTGCAAGTATCCATGAATCCATGATGAAGGTAGCAGCTATTATGTGGACTCTGTACCAACATGCAGTAAATATTCAAAGATTATTTGTTTCAAATTGCCATTTTTATATTTTTAATCATTCCTCTGTTTTCACATGCTTCGATGAATATCAGCGACAATGCTGCAGCAGGGCAGATTAGCTGCAAAGAATATTGCCCGATTTGTTTGTCACCACTTCCTCTTGAATACATGCTATTTCTTTCTGCAAATTTATTAGTTATTTAAAATTAATTATCAAAGAAGATTTTACAAACGTATTTCACCAAGCTGACTTGAACTCCAAATAGTCTGTCCTTTTGCTGGAGAAAATGTTTTAGCAAAATTAATCTCAAATGTTTGGACTTGCCTTTTAAAACTGGTTTTCCATGAAATTCTAAATTCATTTTTCAGTTTATTTAGCTGCACACCTTTAAGTTCCATACCAATACAATTGTGTTAGTGTGGAACTTTAAGGTATTCACAAATACTAACTCACAGAAAGAGCATTTCTTAATACATGGCATGGAAGTCTGTCACTTTGTTCACTTGGCACTATGGTTACACTATTCATCATGCATGCATTTACTTCTATTGCCTCTGCAAAGTACAGACACCAAGCACTAGTAACTCACAAAAAGTATAGCATTGTGGCCAAAGACTGCTTTGGCTTTACCTTACCTCATCTCAAAGGTTTTATAGCATAAACCATCTGTAAAATTAGTACTTAGTAAGAGTAATTAGTCAATATTTGCACAGCTTCACATCAGTTAACTTAAGCAAAGTTACAGTATTCACATGGTTTCAGAGAGTTCCTGCAAGAACTGCATAAAGAAAATAAAACTGCTCTGATTATAATGCAATTTCTAATATGATAGATTAAAATACCATGGTTGAATAGAAGAGGAGCAAAAGGGAAGCAGGGGGAGGACTCACACCAAAAAACCCCACAACACTGATTTTGGGGATATCAGATATTTAAATTATTCCATGTCATAATTTCCTTTAATCCACACAGTTATACGAATCCTTAGCAATTCATAGTATTATTTCTGGCTTGCTTGTTTGCTGGCAAATTGTACAGTGACCATTTGCCAAATAATCCACACTCTGAATGCAGTTCAGAGGAATATGATAGAATTTTTCAACTAATAACAACTCCAGAGTTGCTCAGTATCTTACATGTGCTCCCTAGTAGCCAGAAAGAATATACTGAGTTACACAGGCCCCTCACTCTGACCCTAAGGGCAGTATTTGGTTTTAGAACACTATTTTAATGATGCCTTTCTACTGTAGGTCAGCTTGTAAAATTGCTCTGATCATTTATAGAAGTTATATTCTGGTATGGACATGAAGAGATGAAGCATAAGGTGGTCTCAGCTGGGAAGGTCTGAGCTTCAAAGCTCAAACATTATGCATCTGATACTTGTCCTTACACTGGAGACCAACAGCAGCACACATATCTCTATGTGTGCCTCCAAGAGATCAAAAGTACCTTTTTCTGAAAAGCAGACACATTGGATATGCCACGGTAACAATCAGCAGAAAAGAACAACCAAATCCAATACAGATTAGAAAGGATCTAACTTTGTCACAGCTGAGTGCTTAACACTTTCTCTAGATAGAGTGCCTTAAGAAAAAACAAATTACACAGAATTTTAACCCAGTGTAAAATTCAAAATACTTGTCAACTTGAAGCACAATGCGTTTTTTTAATACTACCTTTTCGTTTTGTATCTGCCCCTTCAGAAACAGGCTGCATTGAAAGAAGATGATCAAATCAGTTTGATCTGTCTCACCAGATGAGACAGCCCAGCCAAGGTCTGATTTTTAATGTTTCCAAAACACGAATGCTGTTCCCTTAGAGGTGTGCTTTAGAGCCAGTGGAGCAGCAGTGGAAAAGACTGTGAGACAGGCAGGGAAAGATTAAGTCTGTGGAAAAGGAGAACACCTCAAAGACATTATGGCAAATGATCACATGATGATACCAGGAAAATAATCCAGGAAAATGAATGCTACAGTGCTTAAGTTAGTTGGCACAGATGCTGTTTTGATTAAAGCAAAAATGAGAAGAGCAGTAAAACGTAAGGTAGGTCAGAAAGTCTTCTAGCTCACAGATAGCCATTCACCACACTTCCAGCAGAGCACATCTCTCATACCCCTGTTCTGATATGTGTTAAAAGACAACATTCTTACAGAAGAGATCCTCTCTCCAGCACTGTGGCAAAAAAAAAGGACACAGCATTTGTTTTTCCTCAGGATTTGCCTTTATCCCTTCTCTAGGGAACATGCTTCCACTTCCAAGGAAACCTCTCCAGTTCTGACATCATGGCTCATCATCTCAAGGAAGTAAACACAAATTGCTGACAAAAGTGAATACTGTGCTCTATATTGACTTTGGCAAAAATCCATCCTAGTTCATGACAGCAAGAGCAAGACAGGTTTTGGATGGGTGTTTTATGCATCAGAGCTTCTCTTACAGTAGTACAGCGGTATATCCCATGAGCATCGCCTGTTTTCGTAGTTTAAGTAGCTCACTTTAAGAACAGCACACTTTTCTCATTTTGTCACATCTCTCAGATCCACATTTTCTATACAGCTCCAGATGACATGACTGGGGGCACACTGCTATCATAATCACATTAAGAGACTTTGGAATTGTATGAGGCATAAAATCTCACAATCAAGCAGCACTGAAATCTGAGTCTGATGAATAGTCAGCTTGGCTGAAAGTACAAGGCACACAAATAAAACAGACCCAAAGACTAAAAAGCAAAGCAATGGAGTATGAGGCCTCTCAGAGGCAGCAGATTTAACTTGAAATAGGAATACAAACTTTCTGCTTCAGATTAATCCACCCATTCATGCTCTAATTAATTTAGTTCATATTCCAATAAGAGTATCCAATTTGCCAAATACTGCACAAAAGTTGCCTGGTAGGGCTTAGTCTTTTTGACAGTCCCAAGCCTTTGTTCTTTCTGACTGAAGTCTTTGACATTGAAATTTAAAAATCTGTTTTCCAGGAAGCTTTTTGCCTGTAATTTACAGAGACACAAAGCATTCATAAGTACAATAGTAGTGTCAAAGGATGTTAGATTATCCCTTGCTCAAGCTGAGGAATGGAAAAGGATTGCCATTAGGGAGACATTCCCACATGCTTAAAGGAAAACATTTGTCTGTTAGGAGCATGGAGGGAACCTTTTAGTCTCGCCACTGAAATTCAAACTGAGATTGGCTAAAAGAAAGAATGCAACATCCAGTAACACCATCAAGGGCTAAACCAGTGTGGCAGTGCACTTAAGCACTCACTGCCTGCAGCACCAAAAAGGTAAGCTTCTTTTTTGTCAACTCCTGTACTATTGCAAACACTTCCTAGAGGAACGAACTAACAAACGTGGCTGGCATCTCAATAAAACAGACCTCCAGCTGGCATATAAACTACAGGCACTGCATGATTCTATGTTTAATTACTCATTATTCCTGATTAAATGTAACAATGCAGGAGGGTAGATGCATTTTAAATGTAATCAAAAACAAAACAAAACAGGAACAACAAGAAAAAAAAAACAGCAAACAAACAAACAACCCTCTGTACAATTCCACTAAGGTCTGACTTCACATACTATGTCATCAGCCTGGAAAGACTTAACACCTTTTTTTTCCTAGAGACAAATTGCCCACCAAGCACAAGTAAAGGCTAAGGTAAACACAGTAACCACCTTACCAAGAAATCTAACTTAATTGAGTCCAAAAATCTATTCAGGTGAGGAGGAAAGGAGCAAGGCTGTCAAGTGACTCTTTAATATGACTCTGACTCTTTAACTGCAAACAATAAAACCACAGCTTCAGCACAGACTTTAATCTTTTGAAGTATAATCTAAAAGGTCTGTGCAACTGATACACCAAACTGCAGAGGTATGATACATACCATAATAAAATTACCTTTTTCAAAAAAATAATTAAATTCAAAATACGCTTATTGTAATATATGCTTATTTTAGTATCTGGCAATAAATAATTTTGCATTAAATGCCTGCTACTACACTGAGGACTGGGTCAAGGCATAGATCTGTTTACTGGGTTTCATAGCTCGTTATGGGCTGAACAGAAACTGAACTTTCTGTTTGTGAAACAGAGACAGAGCCATGTGTATCGTGAAAATTTTCCCTTTAATTTCCATGGGTATTCACTCAAGCTGAGAAGTTACAGAGACCACAGGTGTTCACTGTGGCATTTTCTCCTGACTTCAACCCTTATCTCACTACTTCCATTTGCTATGCCTTGTTTCTCTCTGTATAAATCCCAACAGCATCAAAGATGTGTGCCAGTGTCTTGCACATGTGTCTGTGGTAACAAGGCAGAGCATTTTGAGGAACTGAACCCCAAAATGATCAAGACAAAAACTACACAACTGAGATTAAAAATTATGGACTACCAACTGGACTAATCTGGCTTTGAGGAGTTTCTCCTTTGTAATTACTTTTCTCACAGATGTCAATGTCACAATAAGTATACAAAGAGCAATAAAACACAACAAAAAGACACCAAATCTTTTAAAGCACTGAAGATGCAGGTGTGCTCCAAGCCAGTTCTAGTTTTCAAAGTACTGCCTTTTCCTGAATAAAAAGTTGAAGTGACAAACAACTGAAACAAACTAAATAATTTAAACAAAAAGATAAATATATTTTTTTGAAATCCACCTTGTACTTCACTTGATTTTGTTATATTCTTCTGCTTAAGACTCCTCAAAGAATTTCAATATATTCATTATTCATGTAAGTGATACTAATGATTTTAGTGGGACTACTCACATGGAAAAAAATCTTATACATACGTTTCAACAAAAAAAGATGTGGGCTACAAATAAAAAAAAAAAAAAAGTTGAGCTGTAGAACAGACCTGGTTGTAGCACTTCAGGACAGGAGAGAGAAAAAACAAAGGGCACACTGCTTTTCACACACAGTTTATTATTATTTATTAAGTGATACACACTTAATAAATACAGCCAACTATGACAGATGTTCAAATCTGAACCTGAATAAGAAACATTTACATTCAAATTACTACCTACCTGATAGTATTTAACCATCAAAACTTAGTTGTTTTCAGTTTCTATGTAGAAGAATCGTAACACAAATTACATTACGTCATGATGAATTTAGCAAAACTACCAGATGTGTCTGCATAGTGGAGCCAATTAAAGCTGTTCCCCTTCCTTACTATTATCCTTTTAGACAATCAGTTAAAACTGCTGTTGCAAACAGTAACCAAGATATTGAAACAGAACTACTACGGAGAGGAGACAGATGCTTTCACAAGTTACCACTGTTCATGAGTCAGATTTTTTTTCAGCTCCTATTGAGTTTCTGCCTTCAGGTTATTAACTGTGCCTGCAAGCTTTCAAACAGTCTTTTGTTCTTGTTCTCTTTCTGTAGAAAGCGTCTAACAAGGAAAGCACCAAGAAAAAATTAAGAAATACCTATAAAAATTTACTGATCGGTCTGAAATGGGGCAGTCCAATAAGACTAAAGAGTATTAGTCAAAAAAGAAAAGAAAATTGACTCCAGATTTGCACATAAGTAGTAGGTTAAGTAACTGAAAATTTCTCTGAAGAAACTTTTCACCTCATAATCCAAACACATTTTTAATGTGGCTGGAACCAAGTTATTCGTATAGGTAGGAATTTAAGGGGCACCATATAGAAACAACATAGAGATCTATTCAGGTACATGATTCTTTAAAACTCTCTTGACTAGCTGCCAAGTCCTGAAACTCAAATTACTTGTTTTCCATCATAAATTACAATTTTAAAATGAAGCAGAATCACTCCGTACTTTCTATGGCCAACATTTTCATACCAATTTTGAGCACCTCAGCTTTCAGGCAGATTCCTGAGAGTAGCCAAACTGTGACTGGAACCACCCCTGTACTGACAGACCCGTGGTAAACGGGTTTAATCTCAAACCGAGCTACCATCAATTGTCTTTATTTCACTGAGACCAGGGACACAGACTCACAAACTTCAGTGAGCTCATCAGACCGAGGGCCGTATTTACCAAGATCCAACTTAACGTGGAGGCAACGATGTTGCTGGTCAGCCTTTACCAGGAAAAGGTTGACAGGGCTGGAAGAAAAATGCTGGGGGCTGGTCGGGGAATAGCATGAGGAGAAAAGTTCCTTTGGAGCCGGCAGAACTTTACATCTCGTGCGTCCTAGCAGTCTAACTTTCCCACGTGGGTCGCCGGCAGAACAGAGCAGAGGAAGCCAGGAGCGGCTGCACGCTGGGAGAACAGCGCTGGAAACCACCCCAGCCGGGAAGCAGGTGTGTGGAGGGCTCTCTACACCTGCAGGCGCAGGGGGCGAGGGGTCAGGCTACTGCGCCGTTCCCCAGCTGGGATTGCATCAGCGCCGGCGGCGGCTCCGCCAGGAGGGCCCTTCCCGCCCCGCGGGACGGCAGAGCCGGTTCGGCAGCGGCGGGGCCGGGGTGCCCACGGTTCAGCCCGCCAACTCCGGGGCCGCGGACCCGCTCCCACCGCCGGGGTCGGGGTGGGACGGAGCGGGCGGGTCCAGACCTTACCTGGGGATGTACCTCGCCTCGTCCCCGAGCCGCACCTCGAAGTCCTTCCAGGGTTGTTCCAGCCCCGCGGCGACCCAAGCCGCTGACGCCTCTTCCTCCTCCATGTCCTCGTCCCCCGGCTCGCTGCCACCGGGCTGCGGCCGCGTGGCGCCGCGGAAGCCACGGGCGAACTCCGAGAAGGTTATAGCCCCGTCGCGGTCGCTGTCGAGGCGCTGGAAGATGGCCTCGGCCTCGGCCGGCCGCACCCGCAGCTCGGCGCAGAGAGCAGCGAAGTCCTCCCGCTCGATGCGGCCCGAGCCGCTGGCGTCGCACGCCAGGAAAAGGGCGCGCAAGCGGGACAGCTCGTCCCCCGCCGCCTCGGGATCCATCGGCTAGCGCCGGGGGCGCGGAGACTCCGACCGCGGACGGAACGCGATGGGATCGGGTGGGCAGCTGCCCTACCTGCGGCTCAGNCGGGCACGGCCGGGAGGCGGAACGCAGGTGGTGGCTGCTGGCCGGGGCAGGTCCCGGGCCGGGCTGCCGGCGCCCCTGGGAGAGCAGGGCGGTCCCGAGCCGGCAGCGGCTCCGCTGCCCCACGGAGTGTAGGGGCACGGAGTTCCCGTCGGGCCCAGCATGTTGCGAACGGCTCAGGTAACTACAGACAGCAACACTGGGTAAAAATCATGTCTCACTCCCCTGCGGCACTCAAGTGTGAGTCCTGATACGCTGCGGTCACTGTAAGGTGTTAAACATAACTTCCGTTTTCCAACATAGTAAAAACACTCTTCACCTTCATGAAGACCCAGAACCCACATGATGACACAAAGTTTGAACAGATAAATTGTCGCCAACACGAATAGTCTTGGAGTTATACCTTGCGGGTATGGCTCACAGATGGCTCACCACCAGTGATTTAGAAATGTGGATTATTAAAATACCATCTTAAACTGAAAATGCAAAAGATTCATTCAAATCAACAAACCAGAGGAGACAGCGTTTCAGCGCTTTGTGAAGAACTAGTGGCCTTCTTGACAGAAGTCAAGATGTCTTCCTTGTTGAAGTCAGGCTCAAGACTCAGATTCCATTTGAACCTAAGGGATATTTCAAAATTATTTTTTCTTTCCCTACACTTATTCTTGTTTATGTCTATATGCAAATGTAAATTGTCTTATACCACAGTTGTGATAAACAGACTACAAATGTAACTGACATAACTTTTTCTTATTGACCAAAACATAGCCTAATTATGGGATCCAGCAAAGCACAAGTAGTCCCTCTGACCTCTCCTCAGAATAAATCACATACTGTAAATGGGAACGATCAAGTACTCCTCTGCCTAATATGTGGAATGCCCTCAAAAGGATTTTTTTTTTAACAGCTTTTGATTATTAACCCATCAGGATTAGACACACAGCTAACAGTATTTCTCTGTACAATAAAAAGTTTCATAAAATGTTCCCCACTCTTCAAGGAAATATAGCTGTTAAGCAATTTTGAATAAAAGTATGAGATAACAGAAAGACTTAAATTTATGATTTTATACATTTTTTATTAAATTTACACTACACAGTTGCAAAACTACTAATAGTAGTAAAGTGGTCTCATCATCAGTTTCTTAGTGTTTTAGTAAAACAGAATTAATTTAACAAAGGTATTCTTCCTGTTCTATGGTCTTTTATCTATCCATCACATCAATTTTTTCTATCTAAACTGTGCCATGGAGCCCTTAAGGGGTTCATGTAGGGTTGTTCAGCCATCAAAAGAGAGAAACTTCTCTTGCATATACAACCCAGCTCTCTGTTTGTAGGAGCTGGGACATTTGGTTTTCAGAGTGGACAAGCTCATGAGGTGAACTGGAACAGCCTCATCCAGGTCTGACTGTGTCTGACTAGCCAGTCAGGGAGTTCCCACTCAAATCAATGTGCTCACCTTATTTACTTATGTGGCTGCAGATTTATGAGTTGATATTGGTCAGTTATCCCTATCCTACCCACTCTTTTTGGTACTTTTATGTGTACCTTTAGTGGTAGTCACTACCTTGGGTTGCTAAGGAGAGGGCATAAACTTTGGACATGTAGTCCCTGTTGGGTTNTTTTTTTTTTTTTTTTCTGTTAGAGAAGTTTTGTCACACAAATCTCAGGCACTGGCATGAAGAACAGTGTATCATTTAGCACTGCCATGGCATAGGTAAATTCTGCAAAACAGATACTGTTGTAATGCAGATACTTGCAATGTTTCATGATACTGCACAGCCCATGCTTGCTTGGCTGGCCATGGTTTTGTTGAATAGTTCTGACACAACTGCACAGTGATAATAAATGGTTTATTTGTTAAGACCAAAGAATGAGTGGTGAGACCAGGATTCCCAGCAGGCAATGGCAAAACAGTGCTTTTTTCTGAAATCATGTCCCTGTTCCTAGAATGACCTGCTCTTCAAATTCAGCTCTAAATTAGATAAATATGCAAATTCAAGGCACTGTTTATGTGGCATAGTAGTTTTAAATTTATAAGAGAAGTTTTAAATTTGTGCATAAGATACCGAAGATACAGATATACCATCATTCAATTTTCAGTCTGTCATCTGCTTTGCTTCATTGTGCCATGAAACTCATAAGCTAGCCCAAGCATATATTTGGCTGAAGAGGGAGAAGAGAAAATTAAATCATTTTCAGGAACTTTGGAGAGACCTAAGGCAACAGATGAACAAGAAAGGATTTATTGTATCACTCCTAAAGTGTCCTATTGTACTGAGTGGAAACAGGTGGATTTTGACACTGTTATAGAGACAGAGGTTAAATGTTACAGATTGAAAGAGGAAAGCCAGAAAAGAAAGGCATGACAACACATGACATCAAGATTTATTGTGCCAGGAAGCAAAAGAGCAGAGGAGCTGAGCTGACCAGTGGGATAAACTATGGACCCTTGGAGTGCTGTTTGAACGCATGTGGTCTCTGAAAGTAACTATGCAGAGCTATGCATAGAAGCCCAGAAAAGCTGGAGTGCTGTGCTCCAGACAGATTCCATGCCTGAAATAGCAGCCCTCTTCCCATCCCTCTCTATATGTTGTCTTAGGAACCTTACATACATATTAAAGGAAGATTTTTAACTTGGAACATCAAGCATTTAAAAGTTAGGAAATAGAACATGAATTGGAACAATTATTCACTGATTTACTTTTCATCATTATTGTTTGTGGACTTGGGCATTATCTACAATGCCATCCATACTATTCTGATCTTCTGATCTACTGAGGGCAGAATATATCTTTTGGATAGTTCTTGAATACTTGAACTAAATTTCCCAGCACTAGGGTTGGCTGAGAAAGAAAATGTATCCCTCTGTGGTTGCAATTACTCTGTTATTCACCTTTTTCTATTTACATTTGGACAATTTAAGCAAATTAGAATAAACTGTGCAATCTATGTGGAAAGTACATGACATCAAGAGAGCATAAGTAAAATAGAATCAACCAGTGGCATTGAAAACAGTCTATATCATACACAAGTATCATATTAACCACAACACCCTGAAGACTAATTATATAAACCCACTCCAATTTCTTCCCCCCCCCCAACACAAACTTTACCACCTCTGCAAGACACTATACATCTCAAAGCATCACAGTCCCAGTGTGGCAGTCCCTCTCTACCTACTTGCCCTTGACCTCTTCATCACCCCTACCATCAGGAAGGGAAGTACTTTGTGCACATGAAGGACAAGGGGAGAGGAGGGTGGGAGGTCTCCAAGAGATGGGCTGTGGTAGTGGTTCTACCTACTGGTTTCCATTTTCTGCCATTCTCTTACGGTGTCTTCCTTTGCACTTTTAATTACTTAGATGGCATTTTCTTTGCTCTGATGTATTAAACTGTGTTTTGATGGTATTACTATCCTGGCATGCACTTTGTGTGAAATACATAGGATAAGTGCACATATTAAATGCCAGGTCTGGACAAATCATAGAACATTTCTGCATGCTCTCATTCCCAGCTGCATAATTTTTAGTACTACTGAATATGACTCACCCTTACGCTCTGCAATTGAAAACTAAGGGTAATGTATATGGTAGCAGACATCATGTAGATTGTATTTCTCAGATAAACTGCATCATTATGACCTCTTAAAGGGAAAAGGCATAATCTATGTCTTTAAAAACTTAGTCCAGGAAATTAAAAAGTAATATTTTGAGAGAATACAATTTTATACTTTGACTTTGTGAAAAAATGACAATAGAAGTTCTTTGTCTGAGAAGAGGTACATTTAAATGTTTCTCAGGATGTACAGATTTTTTTTTATTCTCCTAAACATTTGGCAGTTCAGACAATGAAGTTGTGGAAGACTCTCATGGTATTATAACACTTTAACAAACTCCAGATCATGACTGAAGTATAAACCTTTTAAGTGAAGCATCTCCAGCCTGCAAAAGAGACCACTGATATTTAAATATCAAAGTGACCAATGTGCTTTCACAGAAATTATTAAGTATTGTCAGTCTTTTTAAAACCTTATCTGCATGATCAACTGAATAGCCAGGGAGATGCTGAAATGACTGATACTGACTGCTGGGCCTAGTTTGGACATGTTAGCTGTCACCCTCATGCTGCTCTAATGAGTTCTCCAGCAGCCAAAAAATAACATTAAAAGAGTGTTCTAAAGACATGTTATTACATTGTCAATTCTCAAAATATGTAATGTTTTTGAATAACATAAGCAGCTAGCAATAAATACTAATAATTTCATGTTTTATAAAAAGATGAAAGCCTTTAGGAAAGCCTTCCTTGGTTTGAGTAGTCTACATAGTTTTTTCAATTCTAATAGTCAAAACCAGACCCATCTACTGATGAAACTTCTTTGTTCTTAAAGAAATGAGCATCACAAAATGCAATTTCCTATGTGCAAATCCTGTTAACAATGAGCACTGCTGAAGACAGAGGATAGAACTGTCCTTTTCAGGACAGAGATAAACAGTGTTAGGTCAAACAGACATGCCTCCTTCCAGTTAGGATTAGCTTTGACCTTTTTCTGCAAAATGTTGCCAAAGCTCCTTCAAAAACACAGCAAGGTCCAGGTTTCCCTTGCAAACACAATGGTCACTGTTCCACCCTCTACCTATCTCCCTTTCTTGCTCAATGTATTGGAACATTTCCCCAGAAGCAGAAGATTCAAGTTTAAATCACTGCCTTGCCTGAAGGAAATTAAGCTTACCTTTCTTTTTCCTTCTGCAAGTGACCTAACCACAAAGATACTGGAGACAGTGATGGATTGAGAAGCATACAGCTGCTCAAAGCCACTGGGCCAAGCATCTGTGTTTTACAGTGCATTATAACTAGACAAAAATAGTCTCTGGTGAAAATGCTAGATGACAATTTTCCATATGCCAGTTGATCACTACTACTTTTATTTCTCTCTGTCTGGTCCAAAAAACCTCACATTATTTTCACAGATTCTGACTAAATGGTATCTATTCAATCCCTTGAGCAGCTGTAAGACAGTCTGAAAGATATTTACTTACCTAGAGCAAGAAATACTTAAATCTGTTCAGACAGAGAGGAAGACGGAATTCAACTCCAATCTTGTGTGTAATGCTCTTACCTTCAAGTTTCTCCTTAAAAAAGACATACATATTCAGTACTTCTTCCTACTTTATCCTAGGTAAAAGTGGCTGCCACTGTTTCACATCGTGAAACCTTCTGCTATTAGGCAAACTCTGTGTACCATCAACGGGGCAGGCCATAGAGGAATGAGGGAAGAATGTCTCACTTGTGGATCCCAAAGAGGATTTTTTTGCCGTTGAGCTGCTCAGTGCCCACAGGGCCTTTGGACATTCCTACAGCTTGAGTCTTCTGGGCAATATTCCTGGGGAAAACATCACTGGTCAATGTCCCATTGACAGCGGTTTTGGATGGTGACAAGGTTTAACCCAAGCCAGCAGCCAATCCCCACACAGCCGCTTGCTCACTCCTCCACCAGCAGAATCAGGAAGAGAACTGGAAGGGTAAATGTGAGAAAATTCATGGGTTGAGATAAAGACACTTTAATAGGGAAAGCAAAAGCCACACACACAAGCAAAGCAAAACAAGGAATGAATTCACTGTTTCCCATGGGTAGGCAGGTGTTCAGCCATCTCCAGGAGAGCAGGGCCCTATTACACGAGAAGTGACCTGGGAATATAAATGCCATCACTCTAAACACCCCTTCTTCTTCCTCACACTTTATATACTGAGCATGATGTCATATGGTCTGGAATATCCCTTTGGTCAGCTGGGGTCACCTGTCCTGGCTGTTTGCCCTCACAAGCTCCCAGACACCCCCGAAGACCTCACCAGTGCAGCCGTACAAAAAAGCAGAGAAGGCCTTGGCTCTGTGTAAAACCTGCTCAACAATAACAATTTCTATGTTATTAACCCTGTTTTCAGCACAAATCCAAAACACAGCTCTGTGCTAGCCATATGAAGAAAATTAACTCCACCACAGCCAAAACTGGATGGTTCCTCTCAGTCCCCTTGACTGCAACTAATGATTCTGTGAGTGCCAGTTCCCAGACAAAGACACTGAAACTCAACTACCTACGCTGTTCGATTGTTTAGAACAATCCCTGGCATTGGTTGCAGCATAGCTAGCATCTCCCATGATTCTCTGTCTTAATGAACACTGTTTGGGAGATGGGATAATCCAGGTTTAATGTGAACACCCTGTTTTGGAAGGTACGTCCAGTTCAATAATAAAGTAGATGCTGCCATGTCCACTGACCTCAGTGCCAGAGAACAGTCCTGGTTTTTTTTAATTTACAAGGGTAGGAAAATAACCTGTGTAGGCCTTTTTATTTATAAAAGGTCAGAATAACATTTGAGATGATAATCCTATTAGAATTTACTTCCTGGATATATTGTACTTTGACAAAAGTTCAAATCTAAATACTGAATAATTGTGAATATGGCCAATTCGACTTTTCTCCACCTAAGGAGGGTTAATGTTGTATCACAAAAGAAATATAGTGGGTGCATTCAAAAGCCCTAAGTTATTACTTATTACAATGTATGACCAAAAATTATTGCCATAAAATATTGGAGAGGTGGACAAAAATGGAGATGTAGAAAAGCATTCTTAAAGGATCTTCTAAACAGGAAAACGTGAAGCAAAATTAATGGGGGATTTAAACGAAAAGAGATTAAAGATTACATGACTCAGAGAAGAAAAGTAAAACCATAAAATTATCACAAAGTTATAAAGCCACACTAATTTTTCATTTCTACCAATTTAAGGAATCTTCTCAGCATGGAAATTGCAGAAAAGACAATTCATCTCAGCAACACAGTATAAAATCAGAAAGGAAGAAAGAGAATTCATTCTATTGAACATTTCTTCCACTAAAGGGTTACTAAAATAAGGTTGTCTCTCAACTGCCCCCAAAGCATAAAGAAAAATATTATGTCCTTATGATCCCAAATCCATTAACAATTTTGATATACACTTTCCTCAATATTTACACAACTAGAGAGGATTACAAAAATAAGTATTCCAGTGTATTTTTTTTCCTACATGTGAAATTGCCTCCAAGTAAATACTCAAGAACTCCTGTGAGAAGCTAATTCTGTGTTTGTAACATAAATGCTTTTGGTGACAGGCTGACCTTCCTCCTAAAGCACCTGATTTCAGAAAACCAAAAAATAACAACTGATGCACGCTGATCTGCATTGAATTAGGCTTGAGCTGTGATGAGGTCTAAGTGCTTTAGCTGACTATACTACAGGACTAAAAGCTGTGGGCTATTATATTTCATACCATTTTATAGCTGTATGACAGTTGAATGTGCTCTGCTGACTCCTGGGGTTTTTCTTATCACAAAGAGGCCCTCACATTCTCCCAGCTGATATGGGAGGAAAAACATCTCATGTGACTTTCTCTTCAGTAGAAGTAAGGACAGCTCTAATTTCAAAAAGTCATTGAACTGGTAACTTTCAAACTAAAACTAAGGATGAACCAGTGGATAATTTTGAACACAGGAATATGAGGGGGGGGAAAAAGGAAAAAATATAAAAACTATTCATAAGTAATCCAGAGCAACAGAAAAAGTTAACAAATGCTCTTAACAAACAATTTGTTAAATGATCCATTGTAGCAGTAACATAGGTTTTCATAATTGTTCTTACTTTCATGATCAACTTTTTTAAAAAGTGATGTTTAAATAAAACATAATCTTTTATTAAAAAATCTACTCTTCATGAGTTTCTGTGCTATGTCATTTCAAATATACTACTTAAAATAACTATATCATAATGCTGTAAAAAATTCTATCCATGAGAGCTGAAACTTGGAAAAAGTAATGGACAACATATAAAAGTGATTAAAAACAGTCATTATGAATTAATAAGGTAATATGAATATAACATCCTGAAGTGCAAAAAAATTCCTGTAAGAGTAACACAGTCTGACTGCATTTTAACAGTTAGCTGTGAATGGCTTTTAAAACACATTTTGCACTTAATGACAATAATAATGCTATCATATTAAATTAAATCCTCAGGATCTGAAAGGATATGCTGCAGCCATAGTCAAAGACTGAAGGATATTCGAGCTCTCGCTTGTCTTCTGTTGTTACTAAAGAGTATTTTAATGACACCTAAAGTGACATCTCTGCAGAAACTGAGCTTCACACATTCCAGACTGACCAAGGAAAAGCTGGCCAAGAGAACTGAGACCCACAAAAAAAACCAAAGCGAAACCTACATTCTTCCAGGTGTCTTTAAAAACACCTTCATAGATTCTATAGGCATAGAGATCTACACATAACACCATTTAAAGGCTGAGTCAGCTTTACTTTTGGAAAACCATAAATAAATATTAGATGCAGAATTTTTCAACATTACTAATGTTGATGAAGTTTCCAATTAATTTTCTATGCTTTAGAAAAATCAAAGGAAAGAAAAGGAAATAATATATAAGTTGGCAAAGGAAAAACCTCTGGAAAAATAGCAAGATTTGAAGAAAATTATAACTAAGGGAGAATTTTCATATATACAGTTTGAAAGAGGTCTTCCAAATGCAACTTAAAGTCCCTTTGCAATTCTTCTGAGAAATATGTAAGTCATACCATCTCTACAGTATTTTGCTTTTTCTTAAGGGAGGGTAAGATAAAAGAGAAGGCAAAAGACATTGTTTGGTTTCAACTGTTCATTTGTTTCTCTAGTGGTTTACCATTAAAGCTACTACTTTGTAACAGGAGCCACCAGAGATCTCCCTTGCAACTCAAACCTCATAGGGATCAAACTGCCTTGCAAATACAGATTACGGTTAGGGACAAACTAGAATTATTCACTGAACACCTTCTATATTCTGCAACAAACCAGACTGCAGCTTAAACTGTCCATTCATCCCAAAGGAGTCACACAGGACAAGGTGGTAGGTTTTATAGCTGCTTTCACAGGGCAAACATACACTCAGATAAGAAAGTCCCCCTTTAAATTTCTCATCATAAGCTAGAACCTGTAGTGTGCTGGAAACTTTGTGGTGTGATTATTTCCTGAAACTAGGAGCATACAAAAGACAAGGGCATTTCTCCTGAAGACAATTATATCTTACTTATACATCTTATATTACTTCCAACTTTGTTCTTATTACCAATTTCCTTTACCATATTTCCTTCTCTCTGATAAAAGAACTTTTTGAAATTATCATGATTTTTGTTTTTTACCTCTTCCAAATATTTTCATTCCATCTGAAGAAGAAAAGAGACAAAATCAGTTATTTCATATTCTCTGCCTCTAATGCCATTTCTACTATTTTAAGAGCAAGAGGAGCTCCCCTCTCCATGCATTGTGTAATGACTTCCATCTGTCTTCATATTTTGCAAGACTAGAGTCACTTCTGTCTTACAAAATTCGCAGGACAGAAGTAAGTGGGGATTCATATTTAATACAAAACCTACATGGAAGCGGAGGAACAGCTTTTGAAAATGATAAAAGAGAAGTTGGAGAAGAACTGTCAGGAGTGCCACTGAAACTTTAATTACAGGATATGGATCCTGTCAGGTTTGTTTATATTTGGTTGCACTTGGCAACCACCTGTCATGCAGCCATATGTAGACATATAGGAAATTGAAGAATTCAACAGTCAAGTCCTTGGCGTATGATCCTAGTGCTTAACCAAGCTAGTTTAAAGCCAGATATCCCTAAAGGACATATTACCAATCATGGTGACTAGTTTTAGGGATAACTATGACTGAGTTATCCAGCCCAGGAAAGCAGAAGTTTCCCCTGTGCTGGCCTGCCTAGGTGCAGCTGGAGCATAGCCCTGCAGGGCTGCCTGTGCTCCCGTTTCAACCCAGCCATCAGGCTGCCACAGGCACCTGCCAACGTCACTGTGGGCCACTCCAAAATCAACTCAGTACTTTTGTTTTCTTAAACTGTGAAATTCAGTTAGCTCTGTGAAATGTACAGTGGCTACACATATTGTGTTTGCCAGCTGTGAAAATCAGGCTAATCTTAAAGTTGTTATGCAAGTAACTTATTTTAGATCCTTGGAAGAGGAAACTCAGACTAAAGATTATATCATAATTACAAAGGAAGATAATGTTTTCATTCTGTTAGAAAGGTCTTCTTACTAAAACAGTATTATTTAACCAATAATTATTTAACCAATGTTTCCTACTGTCAAAACTAACTGAAGCCTGCCACAAAGAAATGTAAGACCACACACACAAAAAAAATCAGACTCCTGAGAGGCAGTCTGGAGAGTTAGATTCTCCTATGGCAAGGACTTGTATCCTACTGGGTTTCCTCTAGACTAGTCAGGGCTCTAGTTCATCACAAACAATTCCAATTGACTGCAAGGAGCAGAGTCCTGCCTTAAGCTTTGATATACATTAATTTATGATAATACCCAATACTGTGTCATGTGAAATAGGAAGATCAGACGAAGGATCAGCAATTCATCATTTAAAAACAATTTTATGTTATAGAATCAAAGAATCATGTCAGTCTACATAAATAAATCAGTCAGATGCAACCTTAAAACATTTAAGCAACCTCAGAGATTTTAAAACATGCATGATTTCTTTGTTGAAGAGAATCAGGTAGATGGGCAAGGATTTGTTTCGGCCTAATTTGTAACACACATTCTTTGTGGAGAATGCTGAAGAACTGCTTTGAGGGCAGTGCAGCTGATTACTAGTACTCTCCTCTCTTCTTGCTAGCATAATTTATTTTAATGAATGTGCCATAGAAAACAAACCTGTCAAATTATGAAAAAGAAAAATCCTTCCCTGGAATGTGCAGCACAAGTGGTAATAGTTTTCATTGGATGATATTACTACAATAGTTGAAAATTGTCATCCTTACCAATAATAATGCATGAACTGATTTCTCAGGGATTAACTGCTTCAAACAGATAAAAATCAGTTCCAATTGCTCAATTTCTCACAATTAGTTTAACTGAAAACAACTGATACTATCATGAAATTTCTGAAAACTTTTGCAAAACGCAACCTTTAGGAACTACGAATTACCTACCCCTAAGAGAGATCAGACATCTCCCCCTTTTTACACAGAAAATGGCTTTTCAAATTCATAACACCTACAAGATGCCACCCACCTGTGTGTTTCAAAGCATCAAGTCTTAAAAAGAAGGCGATGACGCTTAGTAGGGGACTACCACATGTAATCCATATGCATCACTTTCCTCCAAGAGATCTTTCTTTTTTCCCAGAAACCTGGTAAAAATTGAAATTACAATTTGTCCATATGTACAGGATTTTACACATGCCTGGCAGCCTGATCAAAGCAATTGCTTTCTGTGGCTACCAGACATCAGGACAGCCCAGGCTTCTGCAGATGTAGATGCAGCACGTGCAGTGAGCCTGCTCTTCTTCCATGCATTGGACCCTTGTGTACTCAATCAGTACAGCTAACACAGTAGGTTCAAATCTTGTTCCACTTGCTGCCTATGTCCTGACCACTACAGTGTGTCTGTGCTCACATGTTAGTGTTTCTCAAGTGAAATCCAGGTAGCTCACAGTCTCACGCTATCAATTAACATACTTGAGTTACTAAAATGTACTAGTTATTAGCATTAGTTAAAAATAATAATTTTATGATGTGCTACCTTTTGGTCTTAAGATAATGCAGTTCTTTTAATGTGTGTTCATTTATCTGGATGCATATATATTTGTATATATTGATGTAAAAGATTGTAATTTTAGAGAAGATTAACAAAAGTGGAACCATTCACATGCTTATGAGAATTAGAAGGAAATTTCCTTACAGAACATTACTTAAAAACATGTATATTAAGAGCATGATTTGAGTACTACTCATCTTTTAAGTAGTTAATAAGCATGCTACCACTCTGTACTTACTGTATCCACAAAAACACACACACTGAGAAAAAAAAAAACAACCCCCAAACCAACAAAAAAGCAGTTCCCACAATGCTGGGAGGAAAAAGGATTTTTAAAAAATCCTGCCAAGAAGATATGAACAGAAAAGAGACAACTAAGTCATATAGGGCGGTATGCCCAGGGAGGAGGTGGAATCACCATCCTGGGAGGTATTTAAGGAAAGACTGGATGTGGCACTCAGTGCCATCGTCTAGTTGACACGGTGGTGGCTGGTCAAAGGTTGAACACGATGATCTCAGAGGTCTTTTCCAATATAACTGGTTCTGTGATTCTCTAATACATGGCGGCTGGTTGGCTAATGTATGAGGTTAAAAATGGGTAGCTGTCATCAGTTTGGACAGAAATAGACTGACACGCCCCTCCAGCTGGAAGAGTTAGTGCAAGCAAGGAGGACTGATATGCTCCATGCTCCTGTACAGATCCAAAGTGTGCAAAACAATCAGAAATCATCAATTTGGCCTGCACTGTGTTCAACAACTGCATCAGGTGACTCACAAGACTGATATTCACTAGTACTTTCACCCATTGCCTAAATACCATCAGAGAAGTTTTCTGTGCCCTGAAGTCAGACAGGTGCTGGAGTCAAGACTGGATTTCATGACTGAATTTCAATTCATTTATACTTGTTGCACACTGAGGATGTTCTGAACCAGCTGGGTGAACTCCTTATTAGAATAAAGTCAGAGACCAGCATTTCCTCCCAACAAATCACAGTGAGATATTTGCTACTGAATAAAATATATTGACTGTCTGAGCTACTAAATCATCTGCCTCCTCTCCTGCCAAACAAGGTTTTTACCTAAAACTCAGCTTCACTACATTTCAGAAGAAATCTGTATTAACATCTACATAACGCTTAACTTCATTCACATGATTTTTTTTGTTTGCTGCTCTCCACCCTAAGCAATCATCTGAGGAAAAGGACTGGCCACTGGCTATAAACAAAAGACAAATAGGTCTCATCTGGCTCAGCTTCTTTGTCCTCTGCGTCACACTTGTTTGCAATAATGAATGGAATGTCAGCACACACACATACAAACCACAGATTTAGATGTTTTCAGATTCCATGTATTGGAAGGAAATTCAATGACAAGCCAGCAAGGCTGCTCCAGAGTACTCCTTTATCTGGATAGTTAAAAAATGTCCGAATTCACACTCTTAATTTTTCTGTTTATTATTTACCTGCTACACAGCCAAGACTCCTTTAATCACAGGGTGATACATGCATTCTTATACCTTACTGTCAAAATATTTTATGTAAAAAAATTATTTTGTTTTTTAGACAGCAATATATGAGTAACACACATATGCACAGTGTACTCCCGACTCTTAGATTTGTGTATTGTTAACAATATAAAACCACTGACTTATTGCAAAAATTAGCTTGTTTTTTCTCATTCTCATGCATCTTGTTGCTTTATTTCTCCAAATATCACGTTAACATAGCTTTCACTGTTAACAAACCCTTAATGTTTCACAAAGTTTGATTGTTTTTCCTGGCAAATCACTTGCCTGTTATATATTCTGAAACATAAAATTCATGTAGGTTGATATTCAGGCTCTTACATAGCATATCAACCAATTGAAATAGTATAAATCCAGGAAATAAGCCATTCATACATTCAGTTCTTCTCTTCCATGTTTGATTAGCTCTGTTACAGCACAGAATCCTTTTAGAGAAGAATGCATGCAGTCTTAAATCTGAACAGTCAGATGGTGACATACTCAAGCAGAACTAATTCATGACTCCTCTTGTTTGGTTTCAATGTATAACTCATAAACACGTCTGGAATGAAACCTGATCTCTCACAGGTGGATGTAAATACATGTAAGGGCAAGAGATACTAAGGAGATATTTCCTACCACAGAGTAGGGAAATTGATGGGGTTTTGCCTTATCTCTTGACTTGTCTCAAATCTGTGGTCAGATCACTTCTCAGAGTTCAATCTACACTAAAAGCTCTGACATAGGTCTGTGTTTCTGGAGTGTGAAAAACACACCTCCAACCAGCTGCAATGATTAATGCCCTCAGATAATCATAACCCAGCTGTCAAAACCACTAGGTTATCACCAGGTGTTATTCTGCATAGAATAAAGCTTCAGAGTTCTGCAAAACAAGAACTGTTTTGCAGCAGCTACATCCCCATTTCAGGAACAGTTAAGGAAACTTTTCCTTGGACATTATATTACTTGCCACCTTCCAATGTGAACAGAGTTGTGCACGCCTTTACAGAGACAGGTCAAAACAGATGATGAAACTTCCAAGCCAAAAACTTTTAAGCTTTTAAGATGAAAATTTGAAGCCAAAAAAACTGCATTGGCACAGTAAATTGATAATTTTACTACACATAGTCATTTGAATGGCAGTTATCTTTAATGTGTTTTTCAACCAGGATGTTTAAAGTATCATCAGTAATCTGGCATCCATGGGCAGAACTACCTTGAAAACTGAAATGCAGAAATTAATGTCTATTTCTCCAGTCTTAGAAGGAAAAAAAAGAAAACCAAAAGAATAACAGAAAAGGGAACAGAAAGGCAAACACAAGACAACAACAACAACAAAAAACACAACAGCAACAACAAAACAACACAAAGCTGACAATTTCAGTGGCTTCAGATTTTTCATTTTAATAGAATTCTACCAGCATATTTAAAATTACATAAATATGTATATATATAAACCTACATACTTAGTGTACCACATATTTTTCATATACAGAGTGTAGACTTAGATGTGAAAAATTAGCTGTGTTTGCACTACCTTATGTGTGTTTAGTTACATGTTTTATATGTTGCAAAACTAAAAATTTCTGTAAGTGTGAATAGGGTACACCTTTGCAAAACTCTAGCTGTTTATTGATGTGGCTGTGTGCTGCTGAGTTTCACTTCAGTTTAAGTTGTTATACCTCAGTGTAATATTATAGCAATGCCCTTTTTCTCTACATCCTAGTCCAGTATAACTTGTTCATTAGTTAAAGTCACAGATCCTGACTAGAAAATAATGGACAGTAAAGGTAATTTTTGTTTCCTTGGTCTATTGTTACAAATAAAAAGATAAACTGGAAGAATCTGGGGCATTCATATTTTGTTCTATCAATTTTAAAATTCAAAAATCCCAGCTGTAAGTTTAAAGCTGTTTTAATTCAACTTAAATTCACTGGAGAAATGCTCTGCTCAGGGGTGACTGCTAGGTAGATACATACCCCAGTTTAGAGTGTAAATTGAAACATGTAGCTCCCACGCTGCTCTCTGCTCAGCCTCAGGAGCTATGAAGCACAAGCTGTGGGCAGCAATAGCAAGCAATTACTCTCCCAGCCCACTGGCAGTTCATCTTTAGTTAGCTCTCAATGTGGCAACACTCACCACACTCACTCTCATGGACACCCAGTGTGTATTTACAGTGTGTGTGAAGACAGCCTGTGCCTGGGTTTGTGTCCTCCCTCGCCTCCAGTTCAGCCAGTTAAATCTCCTGTCCCAGCCCCAGTGGGGCAGTGCAGCCTTTGGGACCTGCGCTCCGCTCTGCCCTCTGAACAGAGGGCAGGTTCACAGCTGATAATCATATTACAAGGCTGCCCTTAATCACTCCTCACAAAGCAATCTAAAGTCCTTTGTAAGTTCTTTTTTTCCTCTTGGTTACAGTCCACTGAATGCCAGTATCTGTGAACTGTAGCCAGGTATTATGGGCTGCCCCACTCAGATACCCGCTGTGGTTTTCTGATGGTTGATATTCCGTCCCCTTGGCAACTGAATTCTCTCTACCCCTGCTCTGAAACCTATTCCCTCCAGTAGAATGTAGCATTGTAAATGCTAGAAACTTTATTGTGGTACTACAAATCATTTCTCTGTAAGACAGGATACAAACATGAATTTCCAATGAAAACAAGAAAACTTGTGTTAATCAATGAAAGACTCATTATTATTCTCCTATGGGATAAAGCACTGAAACAGGTTTCTATTGCCTTTTCAATAATTATAAATTCAATTTCCAATTAATGGTTCACCTATGCATCTTCAAATCACTAGGTACTACAAATAAAATATTTCTATTGAATTGGCTCATTGGACTCCAGTTAAATATTGTCATTTCTTTCCTTCCCTTGCTTTCATATTTGACACGATAGATATATTAACAAGATCAAAAATGATTTATAATTTTAATCCAATATTCTTCCCCTACTGATCTGCCAAGATAATTTTGTATTTTCTAGGATTGTGTTATCATCACACTTGACTTACAGAGCTATGCAACCAGTCAGATTTTTTCAGGCTTGCTATAAAACACTGGAAAGAAGACCATATATAAGCTTAAGATGAACCTCAAAATCTGTGAACAAAGAGGAAAGGAAGAACCTGTGTCTCACAGAAACCACTAGGATCC
Organism: Promerops cafer; assembly: GCA_013398275.1. Lineage (NCBI taxonomy): Eukaryota > Metazoa > Chordata > Aves > Passeriformes > Nectariniidae > Promerops > Promerops cafer. Next base: position 256,201 of record VZSE01012482.1, on the reverse strand, counting down.
TTTTTATTTCCAGTAATGAAAGTTGTATTGGCTCTGAAATATAGTTATATTAAACGAGCTATGAGTAGAAAGAGTATTTAGTCCAAATTTCATAAAACATCAATTTCCCAGCACCAGACCTAAGAATTAATATCGCTACCAAATAAAGTCCTGCTAAATACAGGAAAATATATCCCCTAACTGCTTTATCAGAGTGGATTTTTTTTTTCAATTCACTCATCTGAAACATACAGAAAAGGATATATAATGAAATAGTTATTGCACAAAAATGAACTGCTGCAGAAATCAATTGAATTATTCTTAGTAATCTTCTATGTCTTAAAATAACTTTACTGTGCAATCTAAGACTCTCATTAGGAAGCATGAAGCCACAGCTAATATCTGGAAGAAAACTAGTAAATTCATGTAACTGACAATCTATTAACAAGCTAATTTCCTTTACCAGTAACTTTGGGTTTGCTGCTACAGGATTTGTTCACCTTACTTCGTTGTTATCCAGCTCAAACTACTGATTTTGGGGCATAAGTATATGAAATGTTTTAAATAGTTTGTCTATACCTGTGTTTTTGCAACAGTGCACTTACCCAGTTGCACATGAGGCATCAGTCTCTAACAAGACCACTTGAGTCCTGTTGTTGAGAGATTTTCCTCTACACCAATAAACAATAGCAGCTCTGAGATTCCAACAGTCAAAATGTCAAAAGCTATTTTATTTCTTCACTTCTTGCCTTATGTGAAGCAACGTGACATTACTGATACATACTCAGATTTGTCACCTAATCCTGACTAGCAAAGCCCTGCCACACCCCCTCAGTTTGGTTTCAACTACAAAGCCAGAAGCATCATAAGGACCACCACTGAAAACTCTAAACTATAGAGGACCAAGAGAAAAGACTGTGAAGTGCTTGAAATATTCTTTCCATACTAAAAAAAATCACTGACATCTACTCTTGAAATAGATTCAAAACATTTTTTCATTTATTTGTAAATATTTGCACATAGCATGTTTCTCTTGATTGCTTGTGAGAACAACTCAGAGAACAGTGCCAAAAACTTATTTGGTATCTACTCTTACTCTCTCTTTAAGGTCTGTTAGCATATTGCAGAGCAGGGTAAGACTGGTTGAAAGACCGTATCTATTATCTTTTGCTATTTTTTTTCCCCTTCACTATTGATAGTGAAATTTTATTATTTCTCTGAAAATTTCTCAAGGAATTGAAGTTATACATAGCACACTAAAGTTCTGAGCTTGCATCTCCTCCTTTCAAAAATAAGCCCTGGTTAAGGACTTTTAGTCTTCCGGGACCCCTTTCTCCACAATTTATACCTATGGCTGAGTTTTTATCTGCCTGCACTTTAGGAGCAGTAGTCAGGAGGAAGCACATAAGGCCCAATCAATTGTAAACATCTAAGTTATGCAGGTGCTATCTAACCTGTATCTTCCCTACAAAATGTTGAGCACTCAGCCATTCATATCTGTTATCAATGATTTTATCCAAATGACTGTAGTTACCTTATGCAAAATTTTATGTAAATATTTTTTCCCACATTGTCTGTCAATAACTTTCCTTGTCCAAATAATAGGATTTTTTTATCTTCCTCTTATTGCCACTTTTGTAGAATGACTTCCTGTAACTATGGATAAAATACTACATCTCCTCTGGAAATATGTGGCTATCTTTATTAATAAATACACTCAAATCGCATGTAACACTTCCTAATAATACATGTTTCAAACACTGAATTCTCTGTGTCATCTTATGGTTCTGAGACAATTTCCTAGGAAGCCATTGTAGATCTAAGCTCCCCAGTCTTACACTATGCTCACATTTAATTATCAGAAAATGCAGTACATTTTCTTTGTAGCATCAGGCCTCGACAATGTATTTCTTCTGCTTTTCTGTGTGTTCCTGTTCACCAAATAAGTTATGGATGTCCTACATCTCTGGAAGGCCAGGTTGGATGGGGCTTTGAGCATCCTGATCTAGTGAGTGGCATTCATGACTATGGCAGGTAGTTTGGAACAAGATGATCTTTAGGGTCCCTTCGAACTCAAGCTATTTTTTGACTATATTTATGCAAAAGGACATCTATGACAATTGCTGCCTGTGAATATTTTCTTCTTCAGTGTGGCAACACAGAAGGAAAACTAAATCTAAATGAAATTTGATAGAAAAATTTCTGAACTCAGTAGAGACCAGCTGAGTCAAATGAGCTTCAGGGCCTTCTTTTTTTCTTTTTTTTCCTGGTTTTATACAAAATAAGGTTCTTACCTGTTTAACCCTTCCCATATATGAAGGTAACATTCAGAAATGTACCATATCAGGTAACTTTTCACCAGGTCCAGTTGAAAAGAAGGCTGCAGACATGTAACTACTAAAGAAAAAACATCATGCTTAACTCTTTAAACCACAGAGGATCACTTGCTCAGTATATTAAAATGAAAAAAAACAAAAACGTGGTGACATGGGCTCCCCCTCGTGGTTTTTGTTATGAAAGATTTTCATTTTCCACACAAACCCCTTAAATTTTCAAGGACTAGTAACAGGCAAGGGAATGCTCTGAAAGGAAATGTGTTCTGAGTAAAAACATTTTTCTAAATTATCTGTAAATTATCAAAATCAGAGTTCTTGGTTCATCATTTTTAGGATGGATAATTAATTAAGCACACTGACAGATCATGCTGCTAGACATCTGCGTCCTGTTAAAGGCAACCAAAGTTAATTGTGCTTATGGTTGCATTTGCTGGAGTGATAATGAGTTTTTGAAACCACATGTCCAAGATTTATTACAGGTTCTGCATGGCTCTTTCTCTTGCATTAATGCAGAGGTTTGTCAATCCCACTCCCTAACTCTGGGCTTTTTGAATGTTCTTTAAAAGAGGAGATAGGTTTTATTAGCATTAAAGTTTTGCTGTTATCATTATATTTTTTGGCGCTGAATCTCCTCACATTTTTAATACTATGCATCAGGAACACTCTCAGTTTGCTATAAAAAAGGTGCCAGTAAGAGAAAAATTGGCCAGTGGTTAGCGTCATGAGTCCAAGTTAATTGTTCTTTGCACCAGCTAAAAAACCAAGACAAAAATTATGTACCTTGACAGAAGTGCTGCAGTTATTTGATGTTCGTTTTAATCTGAAAACCTAATTTAGGATACAAATACAGGGAAATGTAACAGTTTCAGTTCAGTAAAACAGACCTTTAATTAAGCAACAGGTCCTTAAATGACTTGGGTTAAGAAATACCCAGTAATTAATGAAGATCAATAGTTCTGATCTAGATCTTGGCCTACAATTGCAAGACCTGTGCCACTGATTTCTCTAGCGTGACAGTTTGGATTTTTTGCAGTCTGACAGCATATGAAAATTGCTTTAACTACCCAAACTTTATTTCACTCCACTTAAAAGAAAGGAATTTCTGATATGTCAAAACTAGCAATACAAGATACTAATATTAGCAAGCAATGGTTCTCCTATTCAAATTCAGAATTAAATATGCAGATTTCTTCATATCCTTATTTATAGAGTGCAACAACATACATTATACAAAAAACCCACAAAATTAAGCAAAAAACAAAAAACCCATCTCCCCCCCCCCAAAAAAAATAAAAACCAAAGCTTGATATCTCCAGATAAGACGAGACAAAAAAATCCTTCTTTAATATCCTTGTTTGTAATAGATAAAAATTAAACCTCAGGACTTTGAGTAGACTTCAAATTATTTGTTATACAACACTTACATGCAATGAGCAGTAAATCATAACATTTATAAATATTATAGAATTTAATTGAAAAGCAAAAGTTTTACACACAACAGTAAATAGATCTATTTTAACCTCAGTAGAATAAAAATTAATGAATTTCTAGATTGCAAACTAGTGGTTGCTTAAAGATCAATTGTTGTAACACACATGCATTCATTATGGAAATACAGAATTCAGTTCCCACAAGTAATTTTCTGTTCAAAAGGGCTAAATTTCCCATTGCAAAAGGCCGTAAGAAAAACTACTGGGAAGAAGAATGTTCAGAGAAAACTGAACTGTGAGCTCCTTAATTAAAATCTGAAGTTACAACAAATGCTGACAGAACGCCTTAATTCTTTGTCTAAATAACAGAAAAGTGCATTTAGAAACAACAGTCAGGAAATAAAAACAAACCAAAAGTAATTTAATTAATGTTAAAAAGAAGAAAATAGATGGTAATACAAATGAAATTATAAAGTGTAGGAAAATAATTAGAGAACTTAAAGATTTCTGAAATAAATATATAGATGTAAGCAAGATAAACATGTTTCCTATAAATTAGCAACAAAGGAAATAGTGCCAATGATATAATCCCACTCCCAGAGAGTGATGGAAAACTATTAATACTGCATGAAAAGAAGACCTGTGAGTCCTCTGCACAAGTCAAAACCAGCAGTTTCCCAAAAGAAGGCCAACAGTTGCCTGGCCTGCATTAGGGAAGTATCACCAACAGTCTGAATGAGGTGATCCTTCCTCTCTACACAGCACTGGTGAGACACACCTGGAAAGCTGGGTCCATCTCTGGGCTCCCCAGCACAAGACAGACATGGACATGTGGGACCAATGCTAGCAAACAGCTATGAAGTAGACTGATATTCCAGGATTAGAGAACTTAAGCATCTGTCACAGAAGGAAAGGCTGAGAGAGCAGGGAAAAGGGAAGGTTTAGTTTGCATAATTACCTGATGGGAAGTTATAATGCAAACAGAGTCAAACTTCTCTCAGTGGTATCCAGTGGCAGGACAAGAGGCAACGAGCACAAAGCAAAATGCAGGAATTTACATTTAAATAGATGAACAACTTTTTGACACTAAGGACTATCGAACACTAGAACATGTTGCCCATGTAGGCTGTGGATTCTCCGTGGGGAGTTTCCATCCTTGGAGATATTCAACACCCAGCTGGAGACAGCACTAAGCAACCTGGCCTAGCTGGCCATCTTTGAGCTGGGGTATTGGACTATTCAGTACTTAGAGCTCCCTCCTACTTCAGCCAATCTGTGATTCTGTGAAACAAAGAAAGCCAAAACTATCGATAGGCTGCACCAATTATCAAATCACTTTCTAAAAACTCTCTCCTCTCTTCATTTAAAGTCTAGTCTCAATGAATATAGCTTAGTCTTTTACAAATCCACCTGTTTAGTGGAAGCCTTGCTAATGCAGGATTGAAGATCAGATGCAGCAAAAGCAACCTGGCTCACCCTAAATGTTGAATTGTTTCCAGCAGGATGTTAATCCTTATGGTAAATTTTCGGATATTGTCCCTTGTGCAAAGTCCTTGTGAGCACATCTACAGCAGGAAATGCAATGCCATACTAGGAAAGAGCTGATCTAGTTATTAATGAACTGGAACACCACATTGCCGTGCAACAATATTAGCTTATGTATCAAAAAGCTGTCTAATTGCACCAGCACAATGCTACATCCAGGCTAATTAGCTCTGCCAATCAAGCTAATTAGCACAGAGCAGAGCCATGCTGAATACCAATTCTAGCTTCTGAACTACTAATCAAAGAACTACTAGACAGTGAACACCAAAAAAAAGGTATCATTTGAGTATATTCAGCAGTGAAAAATTCTATAATTCTGTCTATTCTGTATGTGTAAAAACCTTTTTCTTGCTTTTCAAAACATATATTTTTTAGCACATTTGAAGTTATTGCAAAAAATAATTCAAAGATTTAAAAAATGTGCTTTGTTGAATACTTGTTACTCTGCAAGATGACTAGGTGCTATAGCAGATTCCTGTAAGTTTATTTCTCTTACAAGGTGAATCTATAGAAAGACATGGATTTCACAGACGAAATTTTGTTTCTTCACATAGTGTGTTCAAAAAGCTCTGTTTCCTAAAACACAAGTGGCATAAAAGCATAGTAATTTTTCTTGTTTTATACTAGCACTTTCTTTGAAGTGTTACCCCTATTTTCATCTGCATTAAAAAAAAAAAAAGGGAAAAAAAGAAAAAAAAGGTATTTTCTGGTGTTTGGTGCATTTTTATATTTGTTTCAAAATGTTCTGATAAAGTTTGGGATACCTGGTGCTTGCTCAAAATTGAAGGTGCCTTAGCAGTTTCCTGTAGGATGTCAGGCTTACATAAAGCACAGCTCAGCCTTGGTCATGCTCTGCTTATTTCACAGAAAATGATCATGTTGCTCAGGTGGATCATGTTTACTTCATCCACTTCCAAATAAGTAATATCTTTGATGCCAGCTAATTAGTTCTGCACTGTTTGAGCCTGTTTAACAACATTTAGCGTATCTGGGCGCTAACATAGGAAGCATAATAAAACCTTTCAAGAAAACTCATCTAAAGTACACTTCTCAAAAACTCATCTAAAGTACACTTCTCAGGTCATACTTGAGAGAGAATTTCACATTCCACAGTTACATTTTGAATTACCTCCTCAACATGGTCATGATCTGACAACGGTTTCTGTCTAGGCAGAGCCCTTCTGACTTGATAAAACTTTTCTTAATCTTGGTCTTGAAAGGATCTTAATACCCAAGATTTTACTGTATTTCTTTCCAGCTGTGACTCTTTACTTTAAGCAGCCCATTTGTGAAAGTGCTTTAGCCTTGACTCCCGCTGACTTTGAACAAAATAACCGAGGCAAAATCTGAGCAGAAACTTGAGTTATTTCTGGCATGTATCTAAATAAAGTAACGAAAAAACTTGTAAAACATGCTCAAATGCTAATGATGTGTTATTACAAATGTTAGTTTGACTGTTACTGCTGAAAAATTAACCTTAAAGGTTCAACATTTTCCAAGTTGCTGAAACTCACTCGACAGAAAGTCGAGTGAGTAAAGTAAGTTCAGTCCTTTGCTGCTTGCAGCACGTTGTATACTAGTGCCCATAGCAACCCCATAAGGAACCCCTGCTGCAGGGCAGACTTCCTGCTCCAAGCAGAGGGCGAGGCAAGGCACTAATAAATGCCACCTCAGTTACCTCCCTTTCTCTGTTTTAAATGTTGTCACTTGGCTGATGATCCCACATCAGGAAGTACTCTGTATAAATACCTGAAATACTCTTTGAATTAGCTGCTAATATCAAGAGTGCTAGACAGGAAGAAAAAAAGGAAAGAAAATCTTCTAGATCAATGAAGGATTAAATGATTGCACTTTACTAAGGTAAGTGCACAAGAAGAAGAAGAATCCAAATCTAGGACATGAAAAATAAGTAATATTTTAGTTGTGAAAGGGCAATTCTAACTGAGACTGCTTAGCAGCGGTAATTTGTGACGGAGTGCAGGGCAAGGAGGCTTTGCTGCAAAAAATGGGTTAAAGTAGCTAGGAGTAGGAATGCCAAGGCAAAAGGACTCCCTGACAGGGATTAGTTTCCCTTGGTGATGGAATAAGAAACAAGCCCCAGTATTGTCTTGTGGACTTTCCTGGAGTTGGAGAATGCAGGGTGAAGGTTGGGGTAACAGAGCTGGTCTGGGAATGGACCCACGGCAAGGCTCAGGTGCTCCATGCAACTGCCCAAGGGGTTGGTGCTGCTGATGGTTCAAGTGTCTAAGAGGGATCTGCTTGTGCAGCATCTTTGCAGACTCCATGTAGAACCATGTATTGCAGTGAAACTTTGCCCAGTACATTGTTCACTGAATTTTTCTATTTTCAGCGCAAATATGTGTTGAACTGCCCTTGAAGGGTACCATAGAAATTCCCTAAAAGTTGTCAAAACTATCTTAAAGAACATGCAGTGAGTTCAGGTGGTATGACTGCTCTGCTTATGTACACCAATCTTCATGCTGCATCCAACTAAAGCAATATAGGATAATAGCTGTTACAGTATTTCATATGGCTTTTCATATTCTCATTATTGCATGGATATTCAATGTAAGAGTAGCCTGAGTTTGCACTTTCATTTGAAAGCATCCCAGAATCTGTTCTAGTAATGCAAAATATTTGAGGAAATTCTTTAAACAGCTGGTAGCTGTCATTTATGAGTTGCTCATTTTGCCTCTTTTAAGGATCTACAGCTCAGGATTTCAGACTGTCACAAAAGTGTATAAAGATCCTGTTATAATTTATTCCCATTTATTCACTGTCCTTTGCTTCAAGTATCATTAAGTTAATCTAGAACAAATCTAAAATACTTTGCTTACTTCTCAAAAGAATACCACATGCATGTCAGGTGGTGTATAAGTAGGACAAAAGCAATAACAAACTTAATTCACAGAATTTCTAGAATCTGCTGTTTCTCACAATATGTATTATTTTACTTTAAATTAATCCCCTTAGTGTCTTTTTTTGTGTGCCAAAACTCACTCTAGCATTTGACAACAAAACTTCAAGCGATTAAAAGCAGCTACCTTCATTAACTTAAATTGCAGTTCCAAAAAGGAAGTACAGAACAGATTCCATGTTAAATGACTTGACAAACCTTAGCCATTTCAATTCATTGATTTAATCTCTTTCTTCTCATTCTGGGATGTACATCAGCTCAAACTGTATGTATAAATTACCCCGTTGTATGTAGTATATTGACAAGCTAGGTCATTGGAGATTATGATAAAATCCCTCAGGCTTTATTCATCTACAGAAACTGCTGGTACTCCAAGACTGAGCCCAGAACACGTCTTTGATTTCTAGAGTTTGTAACTCAAAGATTTATTTCTTTTAAAATCATTGCCTCTATGGCAGTTACAAACATGTATTTATATACATCCATCCATGCTTTGTATTCATGTAAAACACAAGAAAAAATCTGTAACTTTAGCTGGGACCCATTTTCATCTGTTAACAAGATACAGGAGACAATGTAGCTGAGCTAAAAAAGCCAGCTATTTTAAACAGTCAAATACAGTTTATTCACTCATGTAATACCATTTCCTAAAGAGAACTGCCTGGTTACATGAGAGTGCCCTTTGCACAGTCTCCAAATCCTTGCTTGAACATCACTCTCTAAAATTACATTTGTCATTACAACAGACTAGTAGTAATTATATCTAAACAACTGGTTGGGAACAGAAATTAAGAGTATGAGCTAAGCATTAGAAGTAGAAAAAGATTGGATTTTCAGCAACATAAACACTGAAGAGCAGGAGCTATGCAGAGAGATGCCTCCCACTCTGCTCTTGTTGCATGATGGAGTATTTCAGAATCAGCTGAGACTGCCAATGAACCCAAAACATCTGTCTGCACTTACAACTACAGTGGAGCTAAATGATGTAATTATTTCTAGTTCAGCCTGATGAGATCATATATTTGTTTGCTTATAAAATACCCATGAAAATCTAATAAAGATATGTAGTTTTTCCTAAAGTAACCTAGTCTTAAATATAAAATATATGCTAATAACACTAGTGGCTAGAATAACCTGCAGCAGCTGATTATAGGAGAGGCCAAGGACCTTCACACCTTAGTATAATCCAAATGCTAGCTCTGCCATCCTGCTATTCTTTCTGTTCCAGCAACTGGAATTCTTCTATGAATCTTTCCCTCAATACCAGCTTGGTACTAGCATACAGATTTTGTATAGTTGTCTTTGAATAGGCTCCAACTTTTTATTTCCCTACTCTTAATTATGGCAATTAAGAAACTGGTATGATTAAAGTGGAAAGTATCTACAGTTATCAAACACATGAATACAGGAATTTATGCAAGTTTTAAAAATATACACATAAATCACATGATTGTGTTGACAAAGTGGGCTGAACGTGATTTCGTGTCAGTATGAAATGTTAGGGCGAGATAAAGGCAGGCTATCCCTTGAAACTCCTTCAGCTCAGAAAAAAAAAAAAAAAGTTTTACTTATTAGAGGCTTCCTGTCCAACTAAAGAAGATCCACATTACCTTCATATTTTCAAACTTTATGCATTATAGGTAGCAGTGTACTGACAGCATGGAAATGTATATGCAGAAATATCTGCTGTCAATCATAACAGTATACCTTAATCAGTCTTGGAAATTGAGTATATATCCTGTCTTTGGAAGTACTGCATAATTACCCTCACCAAGCAAAAGCTGACAGCCTTTCTTATACAGCTGAACATGTACAGCTGAAAAGACCTTTCCGAGTTTTGAAGCTTTGGTTCATGACATGCACAACAAACAAAGTGAACTAAAATACAAGAACCAAGTGAAAAATCCCTCTGACTCGCATTTTCCATGCCGGCCTGATGAGTGTAATTTACCTGCATGTGTGTTACCCATAGCTGATGGCCTGTAACACCAGACAAAATCCTACACAGAGGCCTCCTGCCTTCCTGTGTCACAAGCTGCCCGTGTGATGCCCCGGGGTGGGCCAGGCCTTGCCCCCCGCCCGCAGGGACTCTGGATCCGGCTGCTGCTGCTGCGGCTGTCGCCTCTGCAAAGGAACAGCATGCTTCATTGCTGGAACATTTGTTCAGCACTACTGAAATGCAACCCCTGACGTTTGTTTGTGCAAGGTGTATTTGCTCAGGAATTCACTATGAGAACATGACATAAGCCATGACAGAGCTACCCTACAGCAGGTGACCTACAGTTTTGTTTGCTTCTTTAGTCACAGCCTTGAGTTTCTTCTTTTTTTAGAAACCACCTAACTTATTAACTATTCGGGTCTTCCAGTGCATGCAGGTTTCTTTTGCTTTGTTTCTCTTACACTTTGGTCTTTGGATAAAAGTTTGCTGATGTTTTTACTTCACTAGATTTTGACTTACATTCTTGAGAACAATGTTCTTTGCCAACGGAAAGCATTTGATTTTCTTTTTTTTTTTTCCTTCAGTAATTTAACTGAACTGAAGCAACTTGGGTTCACTGAGCAATCCTAGTCATAACAGAAATCTGTGGCAAAGATCTGAATGCAAATGTCCCAGATCACAAACCTACAATTCCTCTACACACACATGTGCATCTTGGTGGTCAGAACCTCACTGAAGCAGGAGACCAGGAAGCCTTTTTCATGACAGAAATCTTTCCCAAGTAACATCTGTCATAAGTAGTACAAAATTAGTTCCAACAGGATGGCCCATATTTATATGTTCTTCTTTAACAATAAAAGCATTTCTTTCACTCTTGGTATACGCTTATGTAAACCTCTAGCTGTGTAATAGCTGCTTGGCTAAGGAAAATAATTCATCACAGGCTCAGTAAAAGCAGTTATCCTACTGGAAGTACCAACAAACTTTTGCAGGGACAGTATTACCTTACATTTTACATAACACACATAATCTAAAATATGTATCTCAATGCTACAAAAACAATCCCAATCTATCTGATTGATACTCCAGTTGGTTGTGTGTTGTCAGAGAACTGGAGAAATGGGTAAATAGGAATTTCAATGAGCTCACCAAAGGGGAAGGAAAAGTCCTTCCCCTGGGGAGAAATATCATCAGAACAAGCTGGGACACAGCTGAGGAGAAACTTGACAGCAAAAGGCTTAGGGGTTCTGTGGTGAATTGAATATGAGTCATCACCATGCCTTTGCTGCAGAGATGGCCAACAGCCACCTGGGCTGCATTAGGAGAAGTGTTACCAGCAGATTTAGTGAGGTGATAGTTTCTCTCTACTCAGCACTGGTGAGACACACCTGGAAAACTGTGTCTACCTCTGGGCTCCCCAGTATAAGAGAAACTAGGTCATACTGGACTGACTCCAGCAAATGGCCACAAAGGACACTGATACAGAGTCTCTGTCCTTGGAGAAATTCAACACCCAGCTGAAGACTGGCCTTGAGAAATCTGCTCTAGTTGTCCTGTTTTTGAGTGCATGAGGCAATCTTCAGATGTTTCCTCTACTTCAGTGACTCTGTGATTCTACATTCAGCCAGGGGCCTATTTACTCTCCCAATTATTCAGAAAGTGCTCTGATTTTTACTTTTTATTAAGGCTTATCTCAGCAATGTGAACAATAAATGCTTGGTTGAAATAACCTCATGATAAACTGGGTGACATTACTTTGTATGTTTAAACCTATAAGCAAAGCACAAACCACAACCCTTTGTGAATGCTCTTCAGTAGGAGTAGAATGTAGGCAGTAGAGGAAGACTTCACCAAAAGCATGGGGAATAAAAAAGTAAGAATGCCAAAAGAACGAAGGAAACGAGCTCATAAATGACATGTAGAAGTAATATACTTCCGAATTAATAATCCAAGTTCCATTTTAAAGGTGAGTATTATGCATTTAGTTTTCCAGAGTCAATCTTTCAGTAACTTTGTGTACCACACAGCAGAGTTAATTGGAAATAAAGGAAGGTTAATAATCAACATAGATCCACAGGGTCCAAATTCTTTTTGGCAGGAAAGAAACTCAATGCGATTACCACCAAACTCTTGGATGCTACACTAGTCTAGTTTGGTCCTAGCTGTGCATTTCTAGTCATACATTAAATCCAGTTCCACTTTCCAAGCTTATTAGAAGACAATTCTATGTTTCCTTTTCCCTAGTTCATATTGTCTATTGAGAAGTGGGATGGAAGATACTGTAAGATCACATTTAATGAAACTGATTCAGAGAAGTGAAGCAGGAAGAAATAAAGGGAAGAATATTGAGCAAGTCCAATACATTGCTTCCCCTTTCATGGAAAAGTCATTATGTATTTCTGTTGTTAATTAGTATATACAAGAAAAAATTGAAATCTATTTTCATCCCTTCATGAGGTTCAATAAAGAGAAGTGCACTTGGGTCACAACCTGATGCAGTGCTACAGGCTGAAGGAGGAGTGGGTCAGGAGCTGTTTGCCAGAAAGGAGCTTGGGGGTGCTGGTTGAAGGCCTCTCAGTATGAGCCAACAATGTGTCCAGGTGGCCAAGAAGCCCTATGGCATCCTAGCCAGCATGACTAAGGAAGTGATTATCCCCTTGTACTCAGCAGTGGTGAGGCCACACCACGAATCCTGTTCAGTTCTGGGCCCCGCACCTCAAAAGGGCCTTTGAGATGCTCTAGCGTGTCCAGAAAAGGGCAACAAGACTCATGAAAGGACTCTTTTGAGAGATCTGGGTTTGTTTAGTCTGGAGAAGAGGAGGCTTTGGGGACCTCATCGCTCTCTACAACTCCCTGACAGGAGGGTGCAGTGAAGTAGGGCCTGGTCTCCTCTACTGTGCCTGCAGGGAGAGGATATGGGGAAATGGCCCTAAGATGAGACAGGGGAGATTCAGAATTTTTTCACTCTTGCGTCAAGAACTGGAATAGGTTGCTCAGGAAGGTGGTGGAGTCGTCATCCCTGGAGGAGTTCCAGAGAAGTCTGGCTGGATCTGTTGCTGGGTGATGTGGCTTTAGTGGTTAAGGGGTTGCTGTGGTAATGCTGGGTGCTTGGTTGGACTGGATGACCTTGTAGGTCTCTTCCATGATGATTCTATGATTAAATTTATCTCCTGTGTAAAGGCTCATCAGATCCATGCTAAGCAATATCCTCTACTTAAATATACAAGCTTTCTAATAGTTACTTTTCTATTGCCTGTGTTAAATATTTCTCTCTCTACTAAAAAAAAAAAAAAAAAGAAAACAAAAAACACCCCCAAACAAGTAAAAAACAGACAAACAAACAAACAAACAAACCCCAACCAAAACTCAAAACAAAACAAAAAAGACTTTGAATAAAAAAAATTGCTACACAGACATTTTGGAGGTTTAGAAGATATTAACAATAGAGGACTTTTCTTATTTATGGATGTGCTTCAATGAGATAGAAACGTTGAATAAAGGAATGTATTCATTGTATTCTACCACCTTACTGAAGAGTATATTAAAACAAAGTTCTGGCAACAGTACTTTGATTTATTTGACCTAAATCATTTACCGGACATTCCGTAAGGGAAGACACTAAAAATTGAGAAAAATATTAAAGTTAAAGGTAAGGATTAAGGACACTGCCATTTTAAAAATCAGAATTAAAGCCCTTGGTGGAATATTCCTTAAGGATAAGAAATAATAAACGTAAGTTTAAAAATAATAATGTAAGTTTAAAAATAACCCAATCTTGATTTAAGCTGTCCATTTAGGTAAGATGACTATGCAACTCTGGACTTCTCTGAGTGCGTCCTTGGACCATTCACTTTTGTTCCAAGGATTATCTGTTTCAGAAAATTTCCTATCTATACTATGTGACTACACTTAATGTTACCAAACACATTTATTTAATGAAAATCATTATAATATTGTTTTTAATATGGAAAAAAAAAAAACTTCTCCTCTACTGTAAGATAACTGTGTTATTTTAGCACATAGTTCTTTATTACATTGTGCATTAAAACCAGTTTTTGATCTCATGTGAACACTCAGGAACAGCTTTACTTCAGATTATTTGTGTACAACCAGGCTATACAAGTGCTAACGTTAGAATTATACAAGCAACTTTTATATGTTATTGGATAACACTTTTCAAATGTAGAAATTGACTGTGCTGGAATAGAGCAATCTAATACGGTTAGTTGTTTTTTTTTTTTTTTTCAAGTAATACCTTTCAGCACAATGCAATTCTTCCTACTACTACATTAAAATCAGCAACAACAAAGTGTATTTATAACATAATTAGTAATAGCTGTGTAAAAATGCATAACTTGTATTTTACAGTCATTACAAAATAACACAGAATCACAGAATGAACTAGGCTGCAAAAGACCTTTGAGATCATCAAGTCCAACCTATGAATGAACACATCCTCATCAACTAAACCATGGCACAGAATGCTCGTCTTCAGGAGGTGAGATCTGTTTACTGTTCAGTAATGGCAATTACTGTAGATTTGATCCTGCCTCCAGTAAAGGAAATTCTTTAATGGGGACAAAGAAGACCCTCAAGATGGAGAGCTCAGAGGATGCCAAATGAAGATGTAAGATGTCCTTTATTGCAGTTAGACTATATGCCTAACACGAAATAAGTGAGTAGATTAAGGTTTTTTCAATCACAACATTCAACGCAATTAGAATTGGGTATATGCATGATTGTATTCTCTCCAGTGCCTTTTTAAAAGTTACCAAAGTTTGAAGTATTCATAGCAAGTAAGACATCTCATTCAAACTTTACTGTCTTAAATATCTAGAACAATTTTTCTTTATTTACTTTTAATCCAGATAAATAGGCTCTGTTTGTATGAATGTATGAATATTAAAAACTAGCTGATCTTTGATTTGATAGGTTACAAAGCAACAAGCCTTTTACACAGTATTATATTGCTACTTTAATATATTGCAAATCAAACCACAACTATGTTGACTATGTTTAAGTGAGATAAAATGATACACAAAATTCCAGCTTGTATGAAAACTGTATGTTTTCCACTGGTCAAACATTGATTGATTTGAAAATCAAATCCGAATTTTAAATGATACAACTGAAACAAACGATGAAACTATTTCCATAAACAATGTCTTGGAACAGAAACACAGTATGGGGAATTAAATAAAATTGATATTTAGTCATTAAATCAGCTGTGGAGCTTAATAAAAACAACAAAGCCTAATTTTAAAATAAAATTCTTAATCACAGCATACTATTCCAAGGGTTCAATGAATGAAGTTCTCAGTCAAAAAAATAGGAAAAAAGTTTTTAAACTGTTAAAGATCCAAAACCTCTTTGATATAGATATATATACCTCTGCACAATTCTTTTGATCTGCTAAAGCTACATGAAATCCCAACAATCTTGATAGTGAAATCTTGACTTTTTTGAGATCACTGAAAATATTTCTAGTAGTATGAATGCAAAATCTACAGTTTTGTTTGTTTCCCAGGTCCAGCTGAGTCTGGAAGGCTCAGAAATACTAAATTAGCTCAGCACTGGGGAACACAAGCAAGCTCCCCTGAATGAGTACTGCAGTGCTGCAATTCATATGAAATACACAATTTCATGTCAGATGAAATTTATCAATCAAAATGTCATTCAAAAAGGATTATTATATACTTGAATTTGATGCTTGCATTTAAAATTAAAAGCCACAATGAGGTTGATATTACACATATATTTTGTAGTAAATCTAGATTTGTATGGATCTTACTGAAGGAAAAGAAGTAGTAGTGGAAATAGCACAAAGTCTGGCCCATCCATTCTTCACTTCAACTTTCAACTTCAAATATATAGATAGCCTAGGTTAAACAAAAACCTGCCCTCTTCTCTCTCTTACACCTTAATGCCAACAATTTTCTTCCTGAATGCAATCAAATAAGGAACTGTTGCTATCATTATCCTGCATGAGGCTTAATATATAAGGCCCAGGTAACAGTTAATCTCAAAAAGGTTTCAGTGCTCCCTTCTGTAATCATGAAATCCCCTTAAGATGAAGGAACTTCAGCAATATCTCATTCAGGCTGAAGCGCTCCTTTGAAAGTAAACAATTTCAAGTAGATACTATTTTAAAGTACTTTCCTTGAATATTTGAGTCCTTGGAGTCCTATTGCTACTTTTTATTTTAGGAAACAAGGCAATAAAATATGCTACAAGTTGATCAATCTCAATTTTAATAAGAAAAATGAAGGGAAGAGTGAAAGAGGAGGTTGAACAGACAGCACATCCAAGACTGTTTTGTTTTCACAGATAAATTCTGCAAGTTAAAATAATCATTAAAATAAATTCATTCAGAAGCTGCTTTTGGGACAAATCCTCCCAGCTCAAAACTGACAGCAGATAGTTTCAATGCAAGCCAGATTCCTTAAAATCTGAAACTTCCACAGGGTTTAAAGCCACTCAGGTGAATTTATATAGATTATCAAGATTTACAGGTGAAACACTGAATATTCTTGGACTTCTGTTCCCACCTTGATGTTACTCCTTTGCCCAAGTAACTCACCTAAGCAGGCTGGCTCATATAAAGCAAGTAAGAAGTCAGAATTCACAAGTCATATGATATCATTTTTCAGGTTTAAGGTATGTTTGACACACCTTGCTGCTGACAAAGGTCTTCCACCTCCTCCTTCTTTGGCATTCTGCTCATGGACCAGAGGACACATGGATCTGTATATCAAAGGAATCAAGAGAAAAATTATTACTCTCTTGATTCTCTGCTCTAACAACGGGTTCTTGCATATCTGCTGGCCTCAGGAACAACAGCCACATCAATAAAGCCACTGGGGTGAATCCAAGCAGTCTGCACAGACCATCTGGTTCCAGCAGAGCAGGCAACATGATCACCACAAGACTGTCAGAAGGACAGCAAAATACAAAAGACACCCAATAGTTAAATGTGGCAGAATTCCTCTAATATTTGTGGGAAATTAATGACATCCATAATGAAGTAGGCCCCAAATGAAATCTATAATAAATGAAATGTTAATAATAAAGTTTTTGCAGATCTGAGGATTGCTTCCTACAACTGTAAGTAAGCTGTGTAAGATAGAGCAGGAAATAAAAAAAAGATTACAGAGGAGACAGTGAGGAAAAGCAGGTCTTCCTGTTAGAAAACTTACTTGGAGGTCCTTTCAAAAAATTCCTTACTTGTTATTTCACAAACTACGTTTTCTTTCTACATTTTCCTTTGAAGACCCAAACACTTGATATTCCCTACATATTAAGGGCTTTTTCCTACCTATTTCTTAGTTCCTCAACTGATCTCTATTCTCCACTTCCAATTTAGACAACAAAACTAATAATAATTTTGTACATTTTTACCTTTTGAACATTATGTTTGGGGCTGATAAGAATTTTCTCAGTTGTTAGAGGTAATAAAAATAACTAACAAGCAGTTGACTCCAAATCTTAACCAGCACAACAAGAAATGCAACCCAGCCTCACGGGTTTGATGAAAAGCAAGATAAAACAAATAATTTACAAATAATATGGGCGCAGAAACCACACCCAAGAACACAAAAACTACCTTCATCTTGCAAATACCACCTGAGTAGTCAAGAAAATTATACTAAGCTTATTTATAATAACTCTTCTTAGAAACCTGGTTTTCAGGTTATCAGGCCACAATAGTTTTCAAAGTAAGCCTCTCCCACATGCTTTTGCTTGCTTGCCTTCTCCAAGGGTAATTCTCAAATATCTTTGGTTTTCTTTTTCTTGCTAAATGAAGTCTAAAACCAAAGCCCACCATCTCAGATGACTTATTTTTTGTGAGCACATCCTGTTCTCTACAAACTAAGTATTAGAAACTAATTTTCTTTTGTATCACCACAAAGATTTTTCAGGGACTAATCAGACACCACAACAATTTTATCAATGATAGTTCTTTGATAAAATTAAAGAGAACAGCTTGATAAAATGATGCAGGTGATGATTTCATTTTGAATTGATTTTGCATTTCCTGAAATGCAGCAGAGGCCCTGGCACTATTCATCTGACCATGAAGAGTGCTGGCAGGAACTTTCCATACTAAACTTGTCAGTGAAAAACCCTGCTCCATGAAAGTACTGAGAGACCCTGTTCTTTCTTAAGTAATTGGCTGTTCAAGAGAAAAAACAATCCTTTATAAATTAAATATTTCATCCTGGCATTTCATGCCTCATCAACTACACAACTGTATTGGCTTCATTTCAGTTTTCTTTTTTTCATGTCTACTCTCCAGCACTGTTTTAACCTATTTTCCAATGTGGTATCAGATTCTTGAAGTCTCCCATCCTACTACACAGTACTCAGAAGCAGCTGCCAACACAGAAATGTAGCCACAGTCATTAGGACCTTCTAAGGCAATCAGTGAGGTGTATGCACATCAGAGGCCACCAGCGCTGGATGGACAGATCTCCTTTCTGTGATCCTGCCCAATATCCCCATTAACTTCTGGAACACATGAACTACAGCAGTCCTTCAGCATATTAAAAATCACTTGTTATTACTTTAACATTGGTGAGAAAAGTAAGTTCAAAAGCACAGGACAGGCAGCAGAAAAAGTGAATAAAGATACTCCATTTGACTAAACTGGAAATATCTAAGCTGTGGCTAGCTAGCCACATCTATCCACGATACCACCAGCTAAACATGATAGCATAATAAACAGCTTTCCAAGCGGGATTGAGAGGCATGGCCAAAGACAAGCTTGGCCTGCAGAGCAAGGCATAGTGCCAGTGAGAGGGTCATTAGAAACACACCAGCTCAGCCCAGGACCTAAATGCAGGTTGCTCTCACTGCACCTTACAGACACAACTCTATCATATATTTATGTATACTGTACAGTGCAACTACAAGGAGATACATATGTTCATGTACCTGCAGGGGAATCAGTAATGGCAGAGACCTGACCAGGATGGCTGTGCTCCATCCAGCCCCCTTCCCTGTGCTTCCCTTGGCATGGCAAGAAGGGATGCTGCTGGAGACCTGCTGGCATTGTGTCTTCCTGAACCAATGTAAAAGCTTGTTCCCAGATCAATCAACCTTGAAACACATATTCCTAAAATTATAGATACCTATTCAAATACTTTCGCAAATATTTATTTAGTATCATTTAAAAGAAAAAACAACTGACCAAACAAATCCTAAAGAATCCCAACTGACTGACTAAGCAAAACCAACTACCAGAACACCCCAACCAATTCCAGAACCTAATTGTTAAGAAAAGTGTTTCTACTCAAGATGACTTCATATGGCTTATTCTGTAGTGCCACAAGAGGACACTCTTGAACAGTGTTGAGGGTTTTTTTTAATGAGGACGAATGCTTTACAGTTATTTTGTATTCAGTGGTAAGTACAGATTTCTGATCCTCAGCAACCCAGAAGATAAGGACATGTCTTCATATCCATTCAATCTTACTTAAGCTCAAATTTCAGGCAGTAAATAATTAACATTTTGTTATTATAGCTGTTTTAAAAGTTTAGATAAGCTAACAGCTGTAGCCCCTTATTTAAGTCGCATTAGCCTTGGCTCATAGAGCTTTTTCTTATACTCTGCTCACAGCTTTTCTCTGAACATCATATAATGTATTTTGCACTTTAGCTACAACATTGTTGGAAATGTGCTGTTTCCATATGTATAAAACTCTGGTACCAATACCCATGTACCTTGTCTTTAATTGTTAGAAGCAACTAGGCATGTATACTTTCTAAAAAAATACAAATTAAGAAATATGTTTTGAGAAATGTAAAACTATGTTCTAAAAATTTGTGATTGTATTAAAAGTATTCAAATAACTGCAGTGACATAGCTTAATAATTTTTTAAAGACATCAGGTAAAAGTTTTTTAGATGGAACACAGCAAGTGCTTACAATATGTGAATTATACATTAAAACATCTGAGGTGATGTAACCCAATAATCACTTTGGGATAAATGGAAAAGCAAGAAATAAAATATCTTGCTTCTTTATAGTCAACTCCGTGGAATGAGTGTTTACTACAACAGTATGTAGAATCTACCTCCATTTTGGTCTTTGTATTACCTGTAGCAAGTCCTATGGCCTGAACATCAACAAAACGAAAAATTAGTTGAATGATAAGTTAGCATCTTCATACATACATACATACATCTTAGCAATAAACTGATTAGAAACAATAGAATTTAAGACAGCTGGTGATGCTGGTTACATTTGGGTTATATGTGTTTCCTATTTAACTTCATTTAAAAGTCATAATGAAATTGAATGATACAGTTATCCAAGCTAAGTAAGACTTTAATATCTTTACTAAAATGGTTAGTTGTTTTGGGGGGAGCAGAGGAACCTCAAGTTGTTATTCAGGGTCCTAAATTACACTTTTAAGTTTGACTTTCATCATGGCAGCAATTAAATAGGTGTAGGAGATCCCAATTACCTGAGCCTTGACCAGTGTGTCTGGCTCTGGGATAGGACATGCTTAGGTCCTCCATACCTCTTCACTGATTTTAGTTCACTCTGATGTGATACTTACCTTTAAAACATCTTTTCCCACATTACTAGCTCCTGTCTGATTCATTACAGCATTTCTAATAGGCTAAATCCACCACACACTCACCATAAACAGGAAGGATTTTGAAAAAGAAAACATGAATAAACTCATAGTAAAACAATCTCTGAAGAACACCTAGTTTATAGCTGAAAATGCCACTGTGATTTTTGTCATTCCTACTTTTTGTTTTATAATCTATATGGGAGCCAAACACTTAGATAAAAACAGCTGCAAATAGGATTGTACTCCTTACTTTGTATATCTTTGGAGAAAATATAAATACCATAATTATCAAGGCTTTCTAGTGTACATTCACTTTTAAAATGTTTAGCTAGATGCGAGGTCTACTTTATTAACACTCAGTAGTGATTACATAATTTTAGATTTGCTATATTCTTTTTTCTATGTTGCTACTTTGTGATGCATTACTGGACCTTCTTGGGGGGAATGTCTTATGATTTCAGAGTTTTGCTCATCAGTTTTTACTAAATGCACTACTTGCTGCCCTGCCAAGAAAGTACTGATAACACCAGAAGTCAATATGCAAAGTACAGCCATAAAGCCAGAAATGTTACTCAGAGGCAGCAGTGACACCTGCAGAGCCAAAATCTTTGAAACAGATGTGTCACAAGGGTCCTGATGTTTTGTAAAGTTTCTTAGAGTGTTATTATAGTACAATTGTCTATAATTGTGGGTTTTTAACAAATATAGCAAAATGAGTGCTGCAATACAAGTCATAAAAATTTGCACATATTACGCACCATTTCAGACTTTAAAAAATTGGTCATGCTGTCCAGCACACAATATTCAGGAATGAGTTGTACATGTTTTACAGATCAGAGGCTATGCTGAAGTTCAGTACAATTGTTTGTACATCCGGGTGCGTACTAAATTTGCACGTGAGGTGAAAGCAGAAGAAAGGCTTTGAAAATGACATTTTGACAGGTGGAGCTTTGTGCCTTGTGGAGGGTAATTGCCTAAATCAGAACAGCAAAGGAGACTTTGATCAGAAGAACAACATACACGAAGGAGGAAGTCATGAGTAGGTGTCTGGCAATAGAAGTTCTGTTTTCAGCTTCTGAGCTCCCTTCCCACATGAAACATGCCTGCTGTGCTATTGTAAGGGCACCTAAAATAGCACAGCTATGGGGCACTATGGCAAGGGCTGCTCACACTCTGAAAGATGAGTCCTTTCTCTGAGCACCGATAGCACTTCAGCTCTTTAGAGACATGATGTTTTATCTCATTTCTGAGGTCCCAAAAGAACTTTTTGGCAAAACCATGTGTATCGGAAAGGGCAGGGGGAACCGGCGAAGAGGATGTCCCATACATCTGTGACTGCCAAAGTTGTGGGGATATAATAATGGTCTCAAATATAGCATTTCTGGTGAGCTGTTCAAAGAAGATACAAGTCAGCTATTCTTGTTTAACAATAGGTTGAAATTTCAAGAGCAAGTTAGACAGCTATGAAGCAAAATTGACTCAATCTATTTTTCACTACCAGTTGATGTTTATTTTTGTTTTATGCCCGTTAGCACAGCAGAGATATTTCCTTACATTGCCTTTGTTATTACAGTTCCCTGGTCATATCAGAACCTCAGGCAGAAATGCCACATGCCATGAGCTAAGCAAAGCCAATAAAACAGTGGTGATGGTCACTGTGCTACTGAGTTGGGTATATCCAGTGGTTATACACCTTCTGAGTGAGGATTACAGCTGTTGGCTTAGCTCTCATGAAGAAGATTTAAGCAAACTTGGTGGTCAGAAGCCTTTATTTTGGTTTTGGCTTTGCAGAAGACCTTTTTTCCCATACCCAAAGTGTATGTCATGTGCATACAGCCCTATCTCAGGGAAGAAGAACCTGAATGTCTGAGAATCTGAAGATTTGAGAAAAACATATTAGATGACATTTAAGTTTCTATGAGACATTCATTACACTAGAAATTAACTCAAAAGTATCTGCAGCCCTATCAAAACTTCTCTTTAGAGAATTATTCAGGTGCATAATACTGAAACACAGAAAATATTTTAAAATGTATTTAGAACTAGGCTTTTAAGGACACACTACATGCAGTAGAGCTTTTCATAATGAATTTGAAATAAGATATATAGTATTATAAATGAGAGGCTTTCCATGTTCTTCTGTCTACAGCTTCTTCTTGAACTAGGTGCCCTATTCAGTCAACATATTTAATCTTTCTTTTATCAAAGAAATACTTACTACATAGTTATATAGTTATTGGGCATCTAAATATATATTTAAATCTTTATATATTTAATTAAATAGAGTCAAAGAATATATTTAATTATTCTTCAATCAAAGAAATGTGACCTATTTCACCTGGATTTCTAGTCCATTTAAACCAATGATGTTTCTTCATCTTTTGCAACAAGCAATTAGTAGGTAATATTTGTTCGTCATGACACTGATGAAGATTCCAGGGCACCACTTTGCTCCTCCAAAGTATCTGCCATCTCATGAGCTCAACACACATTTCTTCAGTGGAATTAAAAGTGAGCTACTATGGGAAAGGTCAGAATGAAATAAATAGAACAGGTAATATTTCAAGCACATGTTGAATTTTTATTTTATATCTATGTTTTGTACTCCATTGCTATATGATGATGAAATAGAAATTAATGCCTTATAAGCACTGAGATTTGGTTGGCTATAGCAGTTGGTGTGTGTGTGGTGAGTGTGGTGAGTTGTGCCACAGCTATACATTCATACTACACCCTTAAGCATCACAGGGACAAAGTAGTGCCCATGCTTTCCAGGAGTGAGCTGCAAGACCTGTGGGCAAGCTGTGAACCTTTGTAACAGTGCAAAATAGGATTGCTGCAGGGAGTTCTTCTGGCTGAGATGAACATCAGTCACCTGCCTTAAGAGAAAGAACTCCAAGCAAAACACCTTCTAAATGTCACAGCAGCTACTTCAGATTTCTGAGGATAAAGCTGATAAAGGAATCACCTCTGTAAGGGGGCAGAATGAAAACCTTAAGACTATGGGATCAGTCTTCTAGTGTGGCATTTAACAACTGTGACAGCTGAAATCCTCACAGTGTGTCTCAGACATATGTCTTTTTCCATATAAAATTACAGCTTTAAGGAAATCTACAACAAATCCATGCAAACAGAAGAGAGAATTACTTCCTTTGGGATTTAAACACAACAAAAGCCAACACAACCAAACAAAATGTTAAGATATGTACCTTGACTTCCAGATGAAGTTTCTTGCTTTCTGGTGCTTGTGATCTCCAGTTTGGTTGACACATCTGTTGTCAAGGACCTACAGTGACCATTAGCACCAAACAATGCAGCCTGATTTCTTCAAAGGCATCTCTGGCATGACATTCCAGTGAGTTGTAATTTTAGAGAAATTTGTGTGGTTATTCAGAAAGAAGTAAAGGCAAATGCTGAATTTCTACCCAAAAGTAAAAATAATGCTAGCTTCATAAATTATAGTAGGACTTCAGAATACAAACAATGTTGAGGAGCATATATTTTAATCTTACATTAAATCAGGATTGCAACCTCTTTTGAAGGCTGTATTAAAAACTACATCCTTTTAACTTAATAAATAGGTCTATCTGTACTATATAGTCCTGTTCTTTTACGTTTCAAATTGCCAGAGTCTATTTAGATTTTGGCACTTTCTATACAGTACAGTAATACCTTCATCTAAATGTTTTGTGTGCAGGAGGTAGCTTTGATTTCTCTTAGCCCCCCAGAATTATAATCAATTGCTTCATTGCAGACTGTACATTTCTTACCAAATACTTTTCTCTGTCAGAGCTCGAAACCAACTCAGTGTAAGAAAGCACAGCTTTTCCTACATAACACTGTAGCCAGACCTACAATCTCTAAAAGATTGCAGCTGTATGTCCACTGCTAGGGCCTGACTGTAAAGCCAGCCTTTTACTCTGCGTGCAACAATTTTATCTCAGGACTCTGGCTCACTCTGATGTGGTAACCAGGCAAACCAACAGTCTCTTGGTAAATGAGCCTGAAGCCGTGCTAATAACATCCCATTTTAAAGTACTTTTTAGTGTCTCACCAGCTGATGAACAAAGGAAATCATATTGAAAACATTGTAAGGGTCGTAAGAAATCTCTACCATATTATATTCCAAGTACTTTGTGACAAAAAGTATTATTTATAGAAAATCTTTCCCCATAAGAACTGCCATAACTACAGAAAGCTTTTCTCCAGTGTAATTTTATTAGGGATTCCTGCCATCATATCAACATACAAAACAATCAGGATGTTGACATATAGAAATGTGAAATTCACTGTACAAAGATAAGGCTCAAGTTACAGGTATATTTTCCCCTTACACTCCATGAAATAAAACCATTTTTAGTTCTTCCCAGAGTTGTGTTTATAAATGTTAGACAAACCACAAAGTAGATTTCAAGTACATAACATTTTACAATATAATCCAAGCACAGACAGAAATACACAATACCGTACCTATAGACGCTCCATAGTCCAAGTCTGTCATCTTTACTAGTAAAAAGCTGCTACTTTCTCTGAATGTGCCCAGCCACATCCTTCTGTGTATGACATGGTCCTGGCCTTTAAGTTATAACACTCTCATGACTTTTAGTTAAATTACTTTGATAGACCAGAGAATATCAGGAAGGAAAGTTGAGAATTTTAAAAGACCAGGTCTGAATGTATGCATGTGTGGACACACACTTGCATTTAACCCTACATAAAACTTCACTGCACTGCACAATTTTTGAGATTATGTTCTCATGCAACTGAGCTATTTTCTGACAAGAGTTAAATCAAGCATTACAATACACCTACTTCTGGGGTGCTGTAATTCACAGGGACAAGACTATCGTATCCAACTTTTTTTTTTTTTAAGTGATTAGCAGACTTTCTAGGAGGTTGCATGGAACCATGTCTTCACAGTCCATCAGGATGTCTGCTCTCACGGCCTTCAGCACTGAAAACATCTTTTCTGACCCCTTTGTTTAGCAACAATTCAAATGAATAAGACCAAATGTCTACATTTGTTCACTCTCCATTTCTATTAGGCTGAATGATTATTACCTCGTGGGAAAGGATCATTTAGCTGCAAGTAGCACAGGAAGAAATAGACATTAAATAACTAATAATTAATGATTATTCTTGGAAACATTAGCAAGGACAAACAAAGACAATAAAAAAACACAGTTGTTTAATTTAGCCTTTGTTGGAGGGGAGATGAATAGCAATCAAAAAGTTTCAGCTGAGGAAAGGAACTCCTAAGCCCTGTAACTGTTCTGTCTTTTAAAAACTGGAGAAGATTAGAAGGGAAGGAAAAATCCTCTATGAAAATTGCCATTTTAAAACTAGACACTTGCAAAGGCTTACAAGAGAAAACCAAGCAAAAGAGATTCCCTGATACTGTAACTAAAGGAATTTATTTAGTAGGAATTAGACATGTGGTTACAGTGTGTTAAATGCACATCTAATAAAATAGCCTCAAATATGTCTCCAATTCATAAACGTCTAAGCAGGAGAGAGTCTGAAGCCAAAATTCAAGTTCCTTAATTTAAATATGAAACAAGGCTGCACTAAGGTTGTGGCAGAGGAGGAATAAAAACTTTCTTATCTTAGATACAACCTCTGTGGTATATTTGAGGGCCTTCAAATGTTCTCAGCATTGACAAGATTTTACATAAGTATATTCTCTAAGCTATATTGGAATACCTTTAGATATACAAATCCATGTTACACAAAACAGCATTAGATCTTGTAACTGGGCTCATAATAACAAGGAATGAGGGTAAGTATGGTGCTATATGTGAAAGGAAGCATATTAGTATGCACAGAAAATATGTTGTCTTAGAGATTAGTCATAAAGGGCATCAAGCGTGAAGATGCATCTCCTAAAGTGTTTAAGCCTTTAACTGTGAGCCAGTAGATTATTTTTATATCAACTGTACAGCCTTATGCTTTGTTTTTTTAAAAGAAGTAGGAAAAATTTATTCCTTTTTCACCTTTTCATCTTCTTTAAGGTTTTTAAAAGTAGCTCACTCACCTACTGATCTATTTTTGGGTCCTTTTTTACTTTTTTTTTTCTTTTTTTTTTTTTTTTTTTTTTTTTTTTTTTTTTTTTTTGCTACTTACTATTATTGTCTTCCATTATGTACAATAATCTACATTTAGACTGAAGACTCAATCTTTCTCTAAACATACTTGGACTATCTTGTAAAGACTTTCTACAGAACTGATAAAGTGGAAGACAACCTGACAAATAAGAGGAAGGATCATTTCAGTTCTGCTCATTTCCTTTCAGAAATTCTTTTGCACACTCGCTGTCATTTCACTTCCCCCAGGCAGCCCCTACTGAACTTGAGTGAACTTTCTGTGTGTTTCCCAAACACAGTCCCTTTTATAGAGCTACATTAAATTCATTCATTCTCCAGCCACAGTTTAAAAACAAATAATTGGTAAAAGACTAAAAAAACCCTGCATGCCCCTCTGCATTTTTCTTACTAGTGTGTACATTTAAATAACATCATAAGTTGTCTTTTACTAAAAATTTACCAAAATATCTTAAACGCATAAAAATGTAAAAAAACAAACAAACAGAAAAACAAACAAAAAACAAAAACCCAGCATAAACATTGCTTGTATAGGCATTGGTTAGAAGAGATTGTTGCACTAAGGAGTATATTCAAAAAGGTTTTCTTTCAATATCATCAGTTTTAGAGTCATGGATTGAAAGGTTAAGGACAATGAAACTTATTGTGACCCTGTCTTATATAATGTGATAAATGAGCTGGAAGTCTGAAATGTAATTAAAATAAAGCTTCTTTTTGGTTACTGAGACGTGACTGTATAAGCTAGTAACTAAAATGGCAATTTAAGTATGTAAAGGGAACTTAAGAAGCTGAAGAGTCTGTAATGAAAACTGTACATGAAGATATGTAAGCAGCTCCAGATGGGCCCAGGGGTGTCATGGAAAGCTGTGATTAATTGAAATTTTGAATATAGCCCTTAGTTGTATCATATTCAGGTAAAATTTAAAAGCTGCCCAGCATATCACGGATGAAGTTTATTTTGCAAGCCATCCACTGCCTAAGGGGGCAGTAATATTCAATATGAAACTGCTGAAACTCCGGCGTCTGGCGGATTTCATGAAGGAAAGAGATCTGAAGGTCCGACTCCAAGAGAACAAGGAAAAGGGGGAACACAAACAACAATAGTCCAAGACCTACAAGAAAAAGTCTGGAAAAACTCTTCACAAAAGCATTCACCTCTATGTTGCCCATTAGAAAGTCATAGCTCCACCTCAGAGCTCTCCGAGCTTCTTTCAGTTCTTCCTCCTCTGCAATTAAAAATGCATTTTCATCTGCTTCAAGCTCCTCAAACGAATCGGTGTCATCTTTCTCATTCTCTGCCTTTGGGCAGGTATCAAAAAGCATGTCAATCTCATCATCAACGGGTGTGGGCAGCAAGCTGGCACTTGGATTGTATACCAGCTCTGAGATGGTTAAGGGTTCCTCTTTCATCTTCTCTTCCTGTTCAATGGCAAGATCAACATCCTTCCCAGTATCCTTTACTGGAGAGCTTGAAGTCACAGGTACTGAAACCTCCTCTTCCGTTGGCAGTTGGACACCTGAAAAAATGAGATTAAAACAATGATACTAAATTTCTTGCAGCCTGGTGGCAAAAGTCAGCCTTCCAATAGTGTATAGCACATGTATGGAAGGAAGATTCTGCAATAATTCTGCATATTAAAACCAGACTATACACAATTATCAAAAACTGGAAAAGCTTTTTGAAGAGAACAATATCTTTACAACTCTGCAGTACATCAGATCTGCTTAAGAGGGTCTGACGCAGCTATGGATGATAATAGTGTCATGTAAAGCAGAAAAGAGAACAGCTTATTTTCTACTGGAAATCTGACTTCTGGTATAAGTTAATACCAACTACATGTGTGAATTGGTGCTCTTTGGTGTATAATAATAACAACAATAACAACAACAACAAAAGCTACCAACTCTCATTGCTTTGAGATGAATGAGTGTGGTAAGATAATAGCTAAGGTTGAGAATAGAGCATGACATTAAAAAGACACAACAGCTTATCATGACAAATTCATATTAACAGTAAAAAGGACAAAAGAAGAGGGAGGCTAACACATTATAGGAGGATTAGATATCATTGGAACAACATTCTAACAGCCTCACCTGCTAAAAAAGCTCCTTCTCATATCTCTTTATTTTTTTCTGCTCATCTAGCTCTTTAGCTCTTTGCTCTAAATTTCTCTCTCCCCTTTACAGAGGAGACTTTCTTATGACACTATTCTCTGCTCAAACCCTTTCCTCTCAAAACTTACTCTCCTTTTTCCAGTCTATCTCTAACAGCAGTAAATCTGCAAAGAAGTCTAGCTGTTTACATCTGCATCAATGCTTCAGTGACTGCTGTTAGTTGTCAGTCGCAGGAGTGGAAGGGAGGACAGCTGGGCACAGACCTGCCTTACAAAGAGATGTTAAGACACCTCCTCATGGAAATTTCCCTTTTTAAGTATTCAAAATGGCCCAGGCAGGTCTCTTCCCCTGTAATTCATTATCTTTTCCTTACTCTCTAGACCTCACTGGCCATGCCTCCAGGTGAGGTTCCACATTTTGGCCAAACGACCAAAAAGACAACTTCTGCTTCATTTCACTTCATCACTGAGCAAAGCAGCTTGGGTTAGCATCTGATGTTTTTCCTTCCTGAGCTGGCTTGTCATGTGTTCTTATGGAGACAGCACATTACCAGGGACAGAGAGAGAGAGAGAAGGAGAGTTCCTTTCAGCAGCAAATGTGCATAGCTGAAATGAAAGCTTGTCCTCAATAATAATTAGTTCAATAATTTAATTAGTTTAATATTCATAAGTTTAATTTGACTTCCTGCCTAATAACTCCTTGCCTCAACTACTCTGTCCTCTCTTATCACAGCCAACTTAGAAATTCATCATATTTCAGCATGAAACTTGTTTTGTGCTGGAACTCAATTGTCTACCCAGTCCTTACATTAAGAAATACACTTGCCACAGTCATCAAGAGGAGGATACAAACCAACTGAAATGAGACAAAACAGTGTATTAACACCAATCAGAGGATCTTTCTCCTAAGTATCTTTCTCCTAAGTAACAAGAAGGTAATGCTGGATCATCATCTCACTTACTTGAGAGTACACCCACGATACTTTAAATTACAAAAGCCAAAAATGTTTAACTCTGGAACCCAGCATTGAGAATCTATACATATCTTTAGATACACAAGTACTACCATTTGATTCTCAATTCTACTTTTCAATTATTCTTAATAGGAGTAAAATTTAAGTTGAGCCACTTACTTAGACATTTCAAAACGGTTGAAAGCACCCAATTTTATTCTGCAAATCTGAGAATTCTGGCCATAGGCCTCTCTATACCAGCTTAGGTGCAAGGTCAGTAATATATATTCATCAAGTTTCTCATCACAGAGGACAGCTGCAGCTACCACAAAGAAAGGTCACCCCAATTTAAGATTCTCGAGCCTCCTCTTCCTCTCCAGAGTAAATTCCAGCTTGCATAAAATACATAGTGAACATGAACAGCATATATCATATAAACTTTCATTAAAATTGTATTTCTCTCAAATAACTGGCAAACTTCTGACTATGAGGTTAATCTGTTGATAGAAGGCAACAGAAGAATCTTTTCATGTCAGTGTTTTTCATTCCTGAATGGTTTGTATTAAAATTGTAATGTGTTGCAGCTCTGAAGCACACATCAAATTTACATTCCACTATTTAATTTCAACCGCTAAGAAGAATTTTCAACTCCTTTATTTGCTACTTAAATCAAAGTAACTGCAAAGTAAATCATTAAATCAAAGTAACTGCATTATATATCAGTCAAATACTAGTGTAAATCAATATTTGAAAATTTAGAATGAGCATTAAATGCTGCAGCTGCAAGCTAATTTGATATTTTAAAAAATTAAATATATAAAGTTGTTCTTTTTGCTCCTTCATATTCTCTGTAGCACCACAACATTTTTTAAATCAAGGACTGAGGAAAGAACAGGGTATTCACCAGAGTCAACATAACTGATTCCAGAAGAGTTCCAGTCATGTTGCAATATATAGATAACTATGTTAGGCCATTCATATTCTAATGGTTTCAAAAGACATAACTGTAAAATCATTATGGTAAATATCATTTACAAAGCTTATGCAGGCCTAAGTATATCACGTTAAAGTACCAAAATTCCACAGTAAAATGAATATTCTAGTAACACAAATTTACGAGAGAAGCAAGCTTTTCAGGGTTTTTACTTCGCAGATAGCTCTCAAGAGAGCCAGTTACCTGAAGTAATAAAATCAAGTTAAAAGAACAAAAAATACTTGAAATGTTCCAATGGAAAAATAGAATATAAAAGTTAAAGCAAGCCTAACTCCTAATACTCTTTAATTATTTTGTGACTTTGCTGCAAATCCTTTGCTCCTATTCATACATAACAATTATTTTGGTGTTACCCTTATAAGGCTGTCATTTTATATAATTTGTTGACAAGGTTTTGAAAAGTCTACTATCTCTTTAACAATGTGGTGTTCAGATTTAAAAGACTGTGGGTTGAGAATTAAATTACATTTGAGAAGGACCTCTTTTTTCCATTCTTTACTTTGTATTTTTAATAGCAATTTACATTCCATAAATCAGAAACTTCTAATACAGACTACTGGAATATCAGGTAAATAAAGTCATGTTTATTTCTTATATTTCCACAGCAAAAGTTTGCTACACTTTTCTGGCAACTGAACAAATTTTACAAACCAGGGATCTCCTTATCCTAGGTGAAACTGTATTCCTCTTCCACCAAATACTGTGATCACTCCAAACCAGGAATATTGAGAGCTGAGTAAGACATGAGATTACTGTGGTCATCTGCTGTGAACATGAACGTGCAGAAGTCTGAGAGTTCTGACATAAAAGCTGTCAGCTGCTAGTATTTCTACAGGGGCCAAAAACAGCAGCTGAGGATTAACAAAATGAAGGGCAGCTCTTGCTCCACCATTCTTAAGAAGCTGCAGCTGCTGGACGTACAACATCATAGAAAAATGTATCATCTGCTTATTAAAAAATTCAGTTGACACATTGTCTGTTGGCTGGATATCCTGCACATGGCTTTTCTTACCAAAAACACAATTACACACTTGTAACAGCCTTTTATATTGGAGAAAGGAACAAGTGTGAATATACCCTCATTTTAAAGAGAGAAATGGAAAACTAGATATGGTCCAGGGAGAACAGTGCTAGGAACATTTCATACATGCGTGTATACAAAAAAGGCCAGCCAGGCTGCAATTAGGAGAAATCCTTCCTGTCCTCTTTATTCTTCCTCTAGAAATATCGTGTATCCTTTGCTTATTTTCCATGTGGTCAAAATTCATTTGTACTATCAATAGAATGACCTTTCAGAGAGGAGAAGGAGATTTGCTCACATGAACAAAGTGCCTGAATGTCACAAAGAAAATGTAGAAAAATGAGACAGACTCTAGAATTGCACTGAATTTAAATATTTCCCTACACAGGATCTGTATCAAGCAGGATTTGCACCACAGCCAGACCTCCTGCCCTCAGAAACAGGAGGTCGCATATTTGTACCATGCCCACATCCCGTGCCCATAAAAGACACGTGTTACAGCTTTGCAAGGAGAGTTAATCAATGACAGTTTATAGTAACTCCTTTCTAGGCAGTGACCTGGCTTTCCTGCTGGCCATTGCTGTTTGCTTTAGTCTAGTGGGAACTTCTAGAAGGGAGCAAAGACCTGTCCCAGGGGCCAGTTGCACGTTTCGTGGTATTACAACTCACCTCCCAGCTGTGTTGTGTCACGGTGTTCAATGTCACGGCTAGTACAGCCACTGCAGGCCACTGCTCTGCTTTTCACACGCCACAAAGGGCACCCAAAGCACAGAGACAGAAGCAGAGCAGAGCATACTGCATGAGCAGGCATTCTGGGGTGCCTGTCTTCAGTCTCCCTTTGGCCTGGAAGGAGTTCAATCCAGAATTGTTGATCCCCTTCCAGAAACAGGATTAAGCAGCAATAGGACTGAAGGAAGCATCAGGGACAGACAACTGTGTATCACAGGAGCAGGAATGAAAAGGCAAGATACATCTATCAGCAGTTCAGAGAAAGAAGGACCTGGTGATGGGACTGCAGGGACTCAGTGTCCCACACCACGCCAAGGACAGTGAGGCTGAAATGATCCAAGTACTGATGTGAAAGCTTAGCACCCGAGCAAAAAGGCAAGTGGGACACTTCAGCATTCCCACTCAGCGTGGGTGACACCTCCTGGCACGAGTCAGCATTGTTCTGAAAGGGTCAGCGGGGTTCTCCCGAGGAGTTACGTCCCATGTTAGGAGCCTTCCACAGGCTACCTCCTGTACCTTGGTGCTGGTATACGTATTTTATATGCTAAGGTTTTTTGTTTTTCTGTTGGGTTTTTTTTTGCATGTTTACTTCAAAACGATTAACATATTAGGAACAGTACTACAAAATCAAGGTGTTTAAGAATGAATGTAGTCCCAACATACAAATCTCTTATGATTGGTGTCATCATATTAAACCAACAAGATGTGTTGCATTCCAGTATTTGACCTCTGAGACGAAAGAATACAAAACACATGTCAATAATAATGCTTTTTCAATTTTGCTACTATTTTTGAATCCAGGGAATTAGGTGCATTCTCACAGATTCTACTGTTTCCCCCGAGTGGTGAATTCAAGAAGCAAAGACAACCAGGAGCTGTTGCTACTCAGAGACAAATCACTGCAAGAAGCAGTTTGTCCTGTATCTACTGCACTCACTGCTTTCTAATTTTCAGATATCAAAAGAGTAACAATATTTTAATCTTTGCCAGAACATTTTCAATTAATTCTTTGATTAAAAACTAATTTCTGAAATGAAGACTCAATGCAAAGATTGATGGGTTAGTAAAAACTGAAATAATTCAACATATAGGTGCCCAAATATCAAAAGCAAATGGTACTACAGAAAGCATGGAAATACAGATTTTAAAATGTTTTATGACATTAAGGAAATGGACATATTTACTGATGGGGGGGCAATGGATCTTTGGCAAAGGCAATTCCTAAAAAAACCCACCACTTTGCTGTCCAAAGCAATACTGAATGCATTTTGTTCCTTGGGTTGCACTCCTCTTGTGTGTAGTGAAAAAAGGAAGATAAATCAGACTCTGCCCAAGCTCCACCTTTCTCCACCAGCCTTGGTACTATTCAGTATATTAAATTATTCAGTATCTAGAATAATAGTACCAAAGAAAGTTACACTCTCACATTCAACCATTTTGTTTTAAATAGTTTAGTTTTTTAGTCATAAATTACTACAGTTTCAAAGTATTTCCCCCTACCTTCCCAGGAAAACACAAAGGCAAAAATCTAGTCCCTCATTTGTTACCAATTAACAAATAAATCCACAATTTTCTGTAAGATAGTACAACAAATTTATGTTTTGTCTCATTCATTCTCCATTTGCAACTTTGTTCTTGTCAGTAACTTGTCCTTATACTCTGCTGTACATGTAATTTACAGTACAGTTTCTTTTCCGAGAGACAACTATTAACATAAACTAGGCTAAGAGGGTTTAAAAAAGGGGTTTGAGTAAAATAAATGTAAATTTACCAGCCCTTCTGGCTGTGATCTTGGAGCCATGCCGCAGTAAACGAACGCACACTTCCTTGTTGCAGTGGTTAACCATCCGCAAATGAATGCTTCTCTTGGTTTGGATTTTTACAAGACATTTCACCATTTTGACTATTAATTCCTCTTCTCAAAGTCTTGTAAAAGCTCTAGCCATACCAGCTTTGACCTTTTATTAAGTTCCTGCTGAGTTTTAAGAGACTAACACAAGTTGCTCTCAATGAATCAAGTGACAAGCTTCTAACATGGCCAACAAAAATATCCCAGCAGGGCACAGAACCAGAGGTTATTTTTAAACATTTCCAAATGCCTCATAATGTACAATACAAACTTTCATAGCACCCATCTCTGTTAGCAGTTGCTACCATAACAGCTGAACCACACACAGAGGCACAAAAATATCTAAGGCATCAAAACATAGCGCAGTTAAAAAAGAGGCCAGCATTCCTAGTCCCATTATTTTTCTAAAAAGCTTTAATATGCCAGTAATGTCAGTCCCCCATCACTGCCTGGAAATTATTTGTGAAACATGTAGATAAAATGGAAAAACCCTATGCTGTGCTTACAAACCTTAGTCACAAAGCAAACCAGTGAGATGAAAACATACTCATTTCTAGCCTAGAATGAAAACTGACCTGCCCATATAAAAACAAGAACAGAAAATTTTTAAGTCCGGAAAAAAAAATCTCTTTACGTATGAGGTCCACTTTCCACTTGAGGACAATTGCTGGACAGATTCTTATCCACCAGAAAGAAGTGTTGCTTCAGAAGGCTGGGCACTTCCCTATTCCTGCCCAGCAGAAATATACAGGTTCCCAAAAAAAGCATGATGCACCTATGCTGGCTGCTGATAACTTGCTCCAGCTGGGAGCTGGAAGGCAGCCATATGCATAACATCACACTATCCTAGTGGGAAAGAAACTCTTTCCTGGTGCACCAAAGCCACAGAGAAGAGACAAACTGGAAGGAGTGTACTGGTGGGGATGTAGTCTCTCATTTCCCAGAATACTCTTCTGTGATGTTTATAGCATGTTGTGCCATCTAAATCTTCATTATCTGATGTCCTTGCTCTCTTTGTACCAAAAAATCAGTGATGTGCATGCAAATATGTGGGAAAGAGAGGAGTAGGGAAGGAGTTCTGCAAGCGTTTATTTTACACCCAGATATTTCTCTCATAAAAGACATCTGCTTCAATGAAGCTTTTGGAAAACATCTTTACGGTGGCTCCCTTCCCCACACAGCCTCTATAGCACAAATATCCAGCAGACGTCCTGTTTACTCCTTTCTTTGCTAGAGCAAAGATTTCTCTCTTCCTTTCCTTCTCTGCAAGCACTTTCTTGTGGGTGTGAGGAAAGATCCGGTACCCCTTCTCTTCCTATCTCCATTTTGTAACCCCTTCAAAAGTAAGATTCTGTCTTCTGTCTCATTTTTATTCTCATAACTGTTGTAGCAACCAAAACAGGATCATTAAATTCTAACTAAAAGGGGTTGACTCTTCATTGTGTACATGGCTACAAAAACTGGAAAGCATGAATTCTTACAAAAATCTAACTACCAATGCATTCAATACATAAAGGAAGGCCTATAAAAGGACTCAAGTGTCAGCCAGTCAAGGTTGTGAAAGATTTCCAACATTTGAAACATTTCCAGATGCCTCAATAACATACGTTGCAAGCTTCCACAGCATCCGTCTCAGCTAGCAGTTGCCAGCATAACAGCTGAACCACACAGAAGCATAAAAATATCCAAGGCATCAAATCTTCGTGCAAGGGGAAAAAAGGCCAGTGTGTTCCTAGATACTGATGTTGACAAGTAAAATCTATCATTTATGTTTCATGTGACCATGCTTGTGCAAAAGAGACATGACCGTGTTAATTTCAAATCGCTCCGCATAGTTTTATCTACACATAACTAAGGGAGAAATCTTAAAATCTTAACAACTGACTCACAAACTCCTGGTCTATACTAACTCTCAGCAAGACACTATCTAAAAAAATTAAAATAGTTGTATTTACAAAAGCTCCACATGCCTCTCCTCTGCAACAAAATCTTACACATCTGAGTACTCTCACAGAGACAGACAATTAGACTGATAGTAGCAGGTGTGTGCTCATTCCTGTACGTAGATTTCCTTAAGGTTGGAAAGATCATCAAGTCTGTTAACTCAGCACTGCTGCTTTCATCACTAAACCATGTCCCCAGGCACCACACCTACACACCTTTTGAACACTTCCAAGGAGGTTGATTCAACCATGTCCCTAGACAGTTTGTTCCAATGTCTGACTACCCTTTTGGTAAGGACATTTTTCTTATATCCAAACTAAACCTTCTTAGGTGCAATGTGAGGCTACTTTCTCTTGTCTGTTCTGTCTTACCTGGGAGACAAGACCAATCCCCTCCTGCCTGCACACTCCTTTCAGGGAGTTGTAGAGTGTGATAAGGTCACCTCAAGCCTCCTCAAGACTAAACAACCCCAGATCCCTAAAATGCTCCTCATAGGACTTGTGCTCCAGACCCTTCACTCACACCAGTGCCCTTCTCTGAACATTTTTCAGCCCCTCAATGTCTTTCTTGCAGTGAGGAGCCCAGAACTGACCACAGGATTAGAGGTGCAACCTCACCAGCACCGAGTATAGCTCAGTTCTTGCTCCATGTGTAGTTGAACACATTATATTTCTTGTAGTGCTGCCGTACAGATTCTGTGGCTACCTTCTTTTACTGTCTGATTTTGGTGAGACAGTTTACTACCTGTCTTGATCACTTGGCAACTGTTTTGCAGGTGGTAGTCCATCGTCTCTGGATTTTCTAGCATCAGATGCTATCACAGCTTCACTTATTTGAGTAGACTATTTTTTTTAAAAAAGGCAAAAACATACCTCTCCAGTCACAGGATATTAAAGTGGTTTTGACAAAGTGATGAAAGCTTCTTTTCAGTCACTTAATACTTCTGAATTATTGATCTGATAACATTGACTTTTGCCTTTGGAACAACAAAAATGAAAGTATGCTTCACTGGGCCGAGACATATACAGAGATACCAAGGCTGTTTCATGTCTGTAGCACACTAAAAGCAGTTTCCCAAGACAGTTGTGTTAGTCTCAGGGCTGGATGCCTTCCCTCTCCCCACCTCCTGCTCATGCTCTTACCCTGACACAGGACCTTGGCTGACCCTCTTGATGAGCCACTCAAAGGTTGAGCCAGGCAATAATAAGACGCTGCACAGTTAAGGGGTTTTTGTTTGGTTTTGGCTTTTTTGTTTTAATTTGGTTTGCTGTTGTTACTGGGTTTGGTTTGGTTTTGTTGTTGTTTTGAATTTATTTTATTGACTGATTTGTTTGGGGTTTTTAATTCCTTCTCCCAGTTCACACTGGTATGATTAGTGCTGGTGCAAGGGAGAAGGTGGGAATCCATAGAAGTGGATGTTGGGAAGAGAGCCAGCAGCACTGTCGGAGAGCTGTGAGATCAGTTCAAGCTGCAATTTGATTATATAGCCAACTTTACTGCAGGAAAAGACTGTAAAAGCCTAAATACTGTTAACTTAGCAGCTGGTGATATTTAACAACATATAAAGTATGTAGTTAAATACCACCAGCAAATATGTCTATTAGCTCATCATAGTAACAACAATCTGTCCGATTGAAAGGAAATGTAATTTTCAAACTTATGTAACACAAACATTTAAAACAAGCACTATCTGGTGAGCATATAGCAATAAGTCACCACTTTCCAAAAATGGATTCCATTGCCTAGATTTGCAAGTGTGGTTACAGGATGTAAGCAAGGATGTATGGTTACACACAGCAA
The DNA here is from genome assembly GCA_013398275.1 of Promerops cafer. NCBI lineage: Eukaryota > Metazoa > Chordata > Aves > Passeriformes > Nectariniidae > Promerops > Promerops cafer. The sequence continues at coordinate 217,964 of VZSE01012482.1, read as the reverse complement.
GCTGTTGTTACTCTGCAGTGGTGACAGCTGCTGAAAGAAAGTACAGCGGTGGCACTTGGCTGCTAGAAGGCAAATTCTCAGATATATGTATTTCACAGCAGAGGTAAACAAGTAGCTGTTAAAACTAACAGCTGCTACTACTAATTACAATAAGGTATGCACACAGACAATATAATTCACCCTGTGCTTGCTACATTCGGTATCCAAACTCCAAAGAAAGAACAAAACATGTTCATACAACTCCTATAAAATAAAATTAGGACATACTCCCATGAAAAGGAAGATGCTCAGCTATTTGCTGTTTCCTATCGACCTAAACAAAGCAACAAAAAGATCATATTTCCCAGCCTCTGAAACAATTACCTCACTACATCTCAAGCAAGAACCAGTGTCAGATTTTGGTTGGTTGGCTTCATTTTTATTAGGACAATGGCAACATTTAAGCTGGCAATGATGTTCATGTCATTGTTTGTAGTGAATGTATCTCAAAAAGAAAGGTGTTCAATGTGATATTTAAAATATCAAGAAATAAAGAAACATATGGAAAACTTTGTTCTACAGAATAAATTCAAACTGATCTTCCAATAACATCCCTTTTGTCAAGGAAGATAAATTAAAGAAAATCTTTCCTTCCTGATCTTCAAATAATGTTCTTTTCTTCTCAAGGAAATTAAATTAGTAGACTAAAGCAGAAAGAAGGAAATAAAAAAGTAAAGAGAATCGAGAAAAACAAAACATCCAGCAGTAAACTGCCAGTTTTCACTCCTGAGTGACTGCTGACACTATTCAGAAAAAGGCACCATCTTGAGACTATTTATTTCCTAAGATCTTTTTGCCTGACAATTTAAAAGATTTTTTGAAACAGAAATCAAATAGCAGTAACTTTCCTCACAATGTATCTTGCATAAGGCTTATGCACAGTTTCTTGAGATAGTGATCATTTCTGGGTATGACGTGCAGAGGTTTAATGATGTATTCCTAATGAAAATTATTAGATGTTTTTCCATATCCCTGAGCCAGTATCACACCTTTTCCCATCTGCTTTGTAATAAATATTGGCAGGAATTGGGTAAGCGACTCACCTTCGTCTAAAGGAACCTCTTCCTCCTCACAGGGAGAAGGAAGGAGAGGCTGCAGAGGTTCCATGTTGATTATGAGTTGCTTGTTCAAGGAGGGAGAGCTGCGACTCTGGGTAATGCTGGTTCTAAAAGAATGGGGAAAACAGGGTCAGTTTGCTTTCTGGAAATAACCACAGTCTAGTAGGTCTCATCTCAGGATCATTTTGCATAAATTACTAGGCCCTGAGCTGTTGTAAAAAACTCTACACTTTGAACACTGCTTTCAGCTGTGTTATTTTGCACCCTCTGCAGATGTAAACATTTCAACATATGAAGTGTGAGAGAGGTTTTGTGCTGATTTACCTCCTTTACACTGCCTGGTTCTTTTTGTCTAGGGCAGGATTTCAGTGTGTTGCTCCTCTCCACAGTGTACAGCAAACATTAGTATTTGGATTCAAGGAAGGGGAAAGTTGTTCCGTTGCCTCCAGAACGGGATAAAGGATTTGTTACAGTTTGAGCACTGAGGATCAAAGACTAAAGCAGGAACAACTGTACCCCTGCAGTTTACAGATACAGAGTGCTCTCAGTCATGCCCACGCACCCCAGATGCTGCCTCCCACCACCCCTCCCAGCACTCAGGCTGGCTTTCTTTCTTGTCTTACTTCACTCTTAGTGGCTTTCCTGATAGCAGGTGTTGAATATACTCTGGGAAGTTTTAGGAATGTTGCTGATTTTCTTCAGTCATGATGCTTATTAGCCTAAAAATATATTACTGAGAATATAGAATGGCTCTTTTGAATATGTTATCTAGAATTTACATGATACAGGCCTGAAGCAAGAGTCCTGCAGTAAATCTTAACCATTATATTATAAAATAATTACTTTGACAAAAGCAAAGATGAAATGGAAGGGCATTCTATTTGACTTCAAATGGTATATTGGTGCAGTGCTGAAGTTTCACAAAGCTGCACAAAAGGCTCAGCTAAAATTCCACATAAACAAACAGAACAAAGAACCTATTGCAAGTCAGAAGATGGAACTATGTGTTAATGAAGGTTTAGGTAAACTTGGGACACAGGTGTCCAGCTCTTAACTCACAACACCTGTCAGTAAATATTCTGTGGGAATAAACAAGCTTTCTCAATTGACATGATTTCTTGTGCCGTAACACACGCACAAAGATACTTATAACCTTATTTGCATTCTCTGAACACTCTCTGATAACTATTTAGTTTAAATTTTCACTGTCCACAGAAGTTTTTCACTCAGATTATTATAATTATAGTCACTCCAATCCAATGGTAAATCCATAGGCTTTTTATGCAATCCCTGAACCTTTGTGTTTGTTGTAAAAATCTCTCAAGCAACTCCCAAAATACAAGCTGTGCCTGAGAGCACCCATTGGCTTCTGCTCCATACTTATTTACAAAGAAGCCTCCTTCAGGCATGCCCTGGAAGCAAAACATGAAATCATTCATTTTTCGTTTGTCAGAAGAGGTTGCCACTGCATTAATCGTGCATGACGACACACTCCAACAGATTTTCAGTACACAGTGCTTTAAGAGTAATATCCAAACACAAAAATACTGAGCAGTACCTTCCTCTGCATGTTTCTTTCTTAATGCAACCATGGTACGACTGAATTGACTTTGAGGGTGAGGGCACAGGGAGGAAAAACCTTATATAGATATATAGATATATGTTTACCTTCAATCAGATATTTTTTGCAAATGTTTTGCTTCTGAAAAACCATCATTTCCTATCCCCAAACCCTCTTTCTTTTTTTAAAGAAGTAACTTTTAAAATTAACTTTTTTTAAACATGCCTCTTTTTTTTCAGCTGAAAATCTTCTATACTTTTTGCCTGCTTGTGCTTTTAGAAGGCTCAGCTACCTCTGTCTCCCATTTCACAACCTGAGCTATAAAAGCACCTGAAATCATTATATTCCTTAGTCTTTCTCAGAAACTGAAATTGGAGCTTCCCTATTGTTATAAATGCAAGCTATGTAAGAAGGTTAATGATAAAAGATATGCATTGCTATTTATGGGTGTTAAATCCATATGATGTTGCTTTATAAACTTATTTGCTCTTTGAGCTGTTTCTTTATGTACACTAAGTTTTAAACTATATGTTTGAAATACTTCTAAACATAGAAATCAAAGAAAAGCAAACTACAAGATAAAAAATAAATGTATAAAAATCTTTTATTTTCCAGGAAAAAAGAAACCCCTTGGAAAGTAGGCAATAAGCTATTTCCTAAAGTGAGCAACTATTCTCATTTAAAATACAGTCGTGTGCCCAAGTATTTTATACTGCCTCTATGCATCTATATTCTGCCTTCTGTGTTATCATTTAACACATTTTAGACTTTCACTTACCCCATTTAAAAATTTAATCTGGAAAAACATGTTTGAAAGCATGCCTGCATGGCCTAACTATTAATTACATATTAGGGCTGGACAACATATTATAAATATTTACTGCAAATATATTCCCATATTTTCGTAAAGACAATCCACTCATCTCAAATAGACAGAATAGCAATATTCAATTAAAAGTAAACAAAGCATATTCCCCCCAAACATGAAATCACAACAAAAATAGGAATATGGTTGTACATTGTTCAGACTGTTAAGTAACCTGTTTTTAAAAAAGATTTCAAATAGTTTTCCCTGATGGCCTCCTTCTTTTCTGAAGAGCTTTAATCAGGTTCTTAGTAATTTTTACTGTCACTACAATGAGTGATAAGGACCTGAAAGCATTAGTTTGCTCGCAAAATCTAGCAGCTTATTTCTTACAAGCCAAATTTTCCTCCAAAACAAAGATTGTCTAATATTTTTCCTCTTTACTGAATGAACTTCACACTTTTTAATCCGACTGCATTATGGAAAAATTATGAAGTATACTTTGAAACATACCCATAAATATATATCAACCAAAAACTTCCAAATCAAACAAAAATCTAGGAATGAAATTAGACTGTACTTTTCTGTCAGGATCATATAATAGCAGTTTATGCCACAACACAAAAAATAATAAAAGTTACCAATCTGACTGATTAGTTAAACCCAGCTTCAAAGCAGCACAGATTAGATTCTCCTTTATAGGAGACTTAGGTCTGAATTTTGTAGCATTGTCAGGCATATATATCCCTGAGGCTTGCATGAGTAATTGTGGAAGCTCAGAATGACAACCATTGCACCTGATAGAAAAGGAAAGAGAATATTTCTGTAGAGAGCAATAATCCTCCCTAACTCTAATGCTGAATGTCAAGACATACCTGTGAACTTCAGGGGGTTCCCTCTGGATTTTAGAGCTTGCCTCCACAACCTCTTTGGCTACTTTTCCACTGCATAAAAAGATGAAATGAATATTCAAGTAAATACTGAGATACTTGCCAAGAACTACATAAGAGTGGACAATTAAGTTACATTAAAAAAAAATTAAAAGAAAGGGAAAAAAAGTGCAATGAAGTACATACATAATGTCCCAAAATAAAATTGTGCTGACTACTTGCCCACAAAGCTACCAAAGAAAAAGCAACTTTTTGTAGTAAAACACCTCGAGTGGAACTGGACTGCCTCTTTATCTTACACCTGGTTCAGAGCTGCCCATTGGCAGGGGGCATAAAATCTCTGCACTGGTCACATATCCTTGTTTTCACAAAAGCTGCCCCAAAAGTGGAGGAGCTATCTGCTGGTGGAAATACTCTTGACAGAAGCGTCTGTATGAAAACTCCTGCTTATTTTTTAAGTGACACTAGAAAAGGCAATGGAAAGAATTTCAAATCTTGACATCAACTAGGCATGAACAGACCCTCCAGCAGGAAAAGCCTGGAATTTGCCATGAGTAATTACTGACATTTTCTTACTTCCTGAAATGATTACCATGAATAAGAAACAGCAAACACCCACCTATATCGAAATCTACTGCCTTTAAAAAATATCTTGCTGCTGGACATTGTCTTGATCTGACTGGACTTTGCATACCTTGAAGAAAAATAACAGGGGCTGTCACCTTGTCAAGGAAATGATAAGCAAAAATGAACACGACAAACGACAAGATTTGTTATCTTTATACCATAAAGTGATATTAAAAAATGAGCTTTTCAACTTTTTTAAGGCCTTTATATAAACTAGACTATGAAGCACACATAAAATTATTCAGACAGCATAGAATGACTGAACATGAAACAAGTGATTTTCATGAAAATAAGAAAATTAAATGCAGACACTTGCTGCATCTCTATGAATTTTCTTTCCCAGGGTGAAGGAAAGACCATGGTATACCAAAAGCTTCTAGGACATGTGTCCTAACACCACCTTGTTTGTGGGAAAATATGGCTATTTCTGCTTTTCCATTAGGTAAAGACAGAAATAATAAAGAGAATAACTTGTCTCCCAAAGTAGGTGCTTTTCCAATATCTCTATTCTGTCAGCTTCTTAGTAGCCTACATCACACCCTACTGCTTCTCTGTAATCACCAAGTACACAGCAACCTTTTATCACAGTCTTTTATAACAAAGACCGTGGAAGAGTACCTCACACATGCCATTTCCCTGATGTTCTCTTGAAAAATGGCAAATTGATTTTGTACGGAGTCTCTCATTCCTAGACCATAGTAAACAACTTTCCATGGTTAATATATACTTGAATAATTGCAGCAGTGACCCCTGGACTAATGCTTTTCAAAGTTTTTCAAAACATGTCACGTGATCACGACCTTACCTTAAATTCCAAGTCTCAAACTCTTCTAGGAAGAGGAGAGGACCAAATTTAATCAAGGCAAAGTGTCATTGCCGTGAATTATTTACACAACCTGACTATGTCTGCTTTAATCGTATTAGAACATCTTTCTGGTATTATACAGAACTTAAACAAATGGCATTTATCTAATGCTGCTAAGTAACAGTCCCCACTGTACAACTCTATTTCTCTGAAATATGTGAAAACATTTCGTGTTTCAGAACTACTGTCTTAAGGCTTTACTTACAGATAGTTTTGGCTTCAGTTTCATGTTGGAAGGATTATTGTTATTCTTCTGCACTCTGCATATTAAACATTACAATTTTCCAATCTATTGTTCACATCCCTAGCCATTGAGTAGCATTAACAATCTTCATTTTATTAAAGAAGTCCTCTTGAAAGACCCACCGAAATTGAAACAGGTGGGCATAACTTTAAGCAATCATTGTTAAGGAATAATTCCACAACATAAAGTAATTTGGAAAGTAAAAAAATAGATGAGAGAAACAGCATTGAACACACCAAAGTCAAAGAAGAACGAGGGGCAGGAGGTGCTCCAGGTGTTGGAGCAGATTCTGCCCTGAGGCCAATGTAGAAAACTGTGGGGAACAGGCTGTCCCCTGCAGCCAAATACAGAGCAGATATCCTCACTACAGCCCATGGAAAACCCTGCAGCAGGCCCACATGCCCTGAAGGGAGCTGCAGCTCGTGGAGAGCTCACACATGAGCTGGTTCCAGGCAGGCATTGTGGCCCATGGAGAGGAGCACAAGATGCAGCAGGTATATCCTGAAGGACTGCAAGCCCATGGGAAGGACCCATGCTTGAGGAGTTCACGAAGGAGATTGGAGTAGAGGAAGAGTGTAAGATGGAAGGAGCATCAGAGAGGAACTCCAATCCCCATTCCCCATCTCCCTGAGCTTCTCAGGGCAAGGAGGTCATAGAGGAGTCAGAAATGAAGGAATAAAGTTGATCCTGGAATGAAACCACCTTCCACCTGGAAGGGTGGTTTTTGTTTTGTCTCTGTTGACAAATTGAAATAGAGTGAAAAGTTTAAAAGGAAATTAAATTAAACTTTTCCAAGTCAAGTCTGTTTTGCCTGTGACAGTAATTGGTAAGCAATCTTTCTGTCTTTATCCTAAGCTATAAGCTATTTTATCATACCGTTTCCTCTTGACCTGTTGAGCAGAGGGAGTGAAAGAGCAGTTGGATAGGCATCTGGCATCTAGCCAAGATCAAATCCTCTAAACTGTGTATTTGTGACCAAAACCCAAATAGTTAATATTACAGCCATTTAACAACTAGAGCAGAGAGGTGATATTCCTGTGAGTCTCCCTGAGACATTTTTACATTGAGCTAATTTCTACTCAAAGAAATTAATTTCTCTTCTTTAGGTGGAAATTATTGCCTATTCCCTATTTATTTCTTGTAACATAAAATAAAACTACTCAAACACCATGCAGTATTTTCCTACGTAAGTCTACTTCCAATAGAAAATGCTTTCAGAAAAACTTCAAATTACTCTTTATTTATAGACTATATTTAGTCTTGATATAGTCTCAAGCACAGTAGATGTTGACATGGAGAATTATCAAATGCATTGTGCCAGCTCCTACTTCCTGTTCCTTTTTCTATCCAACTGATATATTCACATTTTTCCTACTTCATTTCTATTTACCCTTACACAGCCCCCTGGTGTGGCTATGTGCCAACACAGAAACAGTAATATTTATAAAATATGCTAGAGGCTGTAAGGAAACACTAAGTAGCAAGAATAAAAGCTCCATGCTAGAGGGAAGCATCAATAAACAGATCTAACAAAGTCAATGAAGGGCAGAAAGAATGCAGAGGAGTTTTTAATGAGGAATTATTATTAGGCTGTCTTTCAGGGAATAGGGAAGTAGATACTACTTTTTTTTTTTTTGTCTTTACAGGCTTTTTATGTATAACAAGATCACAGGTATCTTTCAAAATGTATCTTAGAACATTTTCCTTTCTTCCTTAAATCATTAAAGAGAACTGTTTACTTTTCAATCAACTCTTACTAAGCCTGGGATTTCAAGTGGAAGAACAATTACCTCCTGGCAGAAGAGCCCAGAGAATCAGACATAACAGATTTTTTCCTCCATTCTCAAGATATTCCACAGCAGGGCTAAGATTAACAGCTATGTTCCCAGACACAAGTGCAGTACTCTGTCCATCCAATATCTCACTACAGAGCAGCAAAAGCATTGTGCTGGAGCCAAAACCCTCCTGTCTCATTTAGATTTTAAACAGTTTCTAATACTGGCTTGAAGTGGAATAATATTCCCCATTAACTCACGTATTTTCTGTTTGCATTTTGCCTTCTGTTAGTTAAATGGAACATTTCACAATGAACAATCTTCCACTCACATGCATTTTTTTTTTTTACTTTTAGTATAGATAATGACTTCAGGTGTACATACTTGTAAAAAGCCTGGTTCTCCACCCCACACTTCCAAAGATGCTTGCAGGCTGCTGGTGTAGAGGTATGAAATGACAGCACAGCCTTCTTCTAATAGGAAAAGAAAGCAAATGAAAGCCGTGAAAATGTTGAATTCTCAACAATTGAAATAGCTGTGCCTAATGGCATCACCTTTAACCAAGTTTTCCTGTGTAGTGTAAATCTGTGGTTCACCCACAGATGTCAATCCATATATCGCTGATATTTAAACTGCCTAGGCAATTTTTTCAGAAACAAAAGGAGATGCTTAGAGGGGGGAAGGGAGAGCATATGTACAACTGGCTTTTAAAACAACTGTATAAATAGTCAAAATCAAAGGAGGGAAATCTCTGTGTTCAATATTCTACCTCACACTGTTGCTGCACTACTTACCACCTACCTCTCCCTCCTCCCTACCATTTGATGTTCTACCATCAAAATCTCCTTGCAACCCTCACGCGCAGTCCTGATACCTCTGGCATTATTTCCTTCCTCCATTTTCTTTTCTCACCTCCATTCAAACCCATAACCTTAGACTATATCACTCTGACTAGGGAAAGAACTGATTATGAATGCTGTAGGCAAAAGTCTCTAGGATTTCAATGACAAGAGCCCAGTGATAGGACTCCTAATTACATGAGACAGACTCTAACCTTTTCAGCTCACCAAGATTTGAGGGTGGGACTGTAATTATCAAAAAAATACCTCACATTGATCCAGGTATCAATGCTTACTTGAATTTGCAATCATATACAGACATCTTCTGTACTTTAGAGTGGGTGCGTACAGCTTTAGCACTTAAAAATAGATTAAAACTTGTCTCCAAAGGCATCCAAAACCATGAACAATACAGATAGCACAGTACGAATATAAAGCGAGAAGTGTCTCAACCCTTTGCAAATTAGACATTTTTTTCAAAAATTACTCACATTTATTCATATTCTATATTTTAGTTACAATATTAAATACAATTCTTGATTATTTAGAAGTTTGTTTATTTAAAAAGATATGTCTTATACAATCTTAATCAAATACAGAAGTTCTGTAAAAATATTACACATAACCTCTTTCTGAGCTCCAAACACATAAAATGTCTTCCCTTCAAATTTTAGTTTATAGACATCACACCTAGAAAGAGAAAAAATATTTAAGTATAGGGAAAAAAAGATAGATCTACAAGTAAGAAAAGTAATTAGCATGTAAGTTTCCCTGATTACCAAAATCAAGCAGGTTATCAAATGACAAAAGCCCTCAACAGGCCTTACAAGCTATAGGACAATAATTATTAAATAGTTTAAATTTTTTAGAGAACATAAGCCCAGAGTATTTCCTTTACATTCTTACGTACCTTCAAAGAATTAACTTTGTCTACTGGAAAGTGAAGAAGAAATTAAGGGTAGACAGAAGCTTATATTTATATTATATTTATGGCACAGATTGTAATTCTTCTTATGTCTTAAAATCTTACAATGCCTATTGTAATTAAATTAAGGGAAAGATAATGTTCTTTTCTCTATACTTATTTACATGAGGCTTCATATCAGACATCTCAGTAACTGATTACCTATTATAGAACACAACAAGAAGAAAAAGAAAATGTTTGACAGCACTTGCTATAGAGGGGATTTTTGAGTTGCAAAATCTATATAAAAATTTAATTTAATCAAGGTTGAGTGCTCAATCTACATATGGAATAACAGTGCACCATAAAAAGGCAATGTCATGCCTCTGCCTAAATTGTAATGGAAATTTTGTCATTACCAGAGTTCAAATAGAGACACTGTTGTTTTTCACAAATTTCCCTAAGGGTTTTGGATGTTCAACTAAGAGTTGAAACAGGAATAATCTTGGAGGCAATGACAATGCTATAACTGAAACTTCATAACAAGAGTTTTCCTTTTACATGAGAAAACTAAAAATCATTGAGAAAGCTTTTACACTGAAAAGAAAATCTCAAATACAAATTTGGGTTTTTATTGTGTAGTGCAAATTTCAGCTAAAATTAGTTACAGCTACTAGCACTTACTTCTAGGCCTCTGAAATGGAAGATGCAGTACATAGTGTTCAGATAAAACTTACCAGACTGACCTTTCAGCCTCTGTAGTAACACTGAGACAGTTTATTGTCTTTTCCTCTATCACTGGAGGAAAAGTTTACATATTAATGCACTTAATAAATATGCCTAGATTGCCAAGAGGACACATTATCCTCAAATAGCATGAGAAGCTAAACTCTGTGAGATTCATTTACCACAGTATGGTGGACACATGCTTGGCAAGTGCTACTCTCTCCTCAGTGTGCCATGGGCTGACATTACTGTTATATTTTCCTTCGTGCCAAAACCAGAAACCACTGAAGTAGTGTGACCATGGCCACCTGCAATTAACCCTGGGGAACTATAGTGTAAATCCAGGATTGCAAATGGATGGCTTTTGATAGGCATGTCCCCAGAGCTCCATAGGGAGCTCAATTGTACAGACAGGACTACACTGATTTTACACTTCTGAGGATTTCAGGTTATTCAACACTCATGGAAGTTTCCACAGATTTGCAGCAAGGAGCCCAGCTACATCTTTTTTTCACCTTCTGCCCATCTTGATCCCACAAGACAGGCTGAGAGCTCAGAGATGGAACAGTCACACCCAAGTAACTGTTGCTGGCATGCTAAAATGAGATTATCAGGGCCTCAGCATGACAAATCACTTTGCACCACACTGCTGAGGGTGTGGCCAGCTGCACTTAACATCATCTGCAGGAGCTCAGTTTTACCTCTTCTTCAAATGTGGCTGACTGAGGCTAACAAAGTAAGTCCAGGAGTTCAAATAAAAGAAAAACCAGACAAACCAAGGACAATTGCATAAGTTCCCATTTCTTTAAAAAAGAGACTAAAAAAAAATTCCAAGGCATTCTCACCTCCACCTCCTCTGCTTACCAAATAAGTTCTTTTATAGTTTTCAAATTGAGGGTAATTAATAAGGAAATTGCAATATTTCCAAGAGTCAAATAATGATTAAGGTGGACTCTTGTAAGTATTCCAGACCTCTCTGCCAATAAATCTCACTGGTGATTTACAGCATAGCTGAAAAACTTAATCTGTTTCAGCATTTGTAAATTATGTTGCCTAATGAGCCCTGTGGAATAATTTTCACTGGGAGCTGAATGAGATCAAATTGTTGTTGTTGTTATGGTTGTAGTTGTAGCTGTTATCTAAAATCCCTTAAAACAGAAACATGATGGGGCAGGAGATGTAATATTCACATGTTTCTCCTTAAAGACAAAAAATGCAGGTGCAGATGGTAGGAAGAGAAGACACAGGAGAAGATATGCTTATTTATTTAAATATTCTTACATTATATGCTTACCATTTTAATAAATGAATTCTTTTATTCCCCTGGAAAACTACAAATCCTGCAGCTGTGAATCCTAAAAATGTAGTTGTCCCGAATGAGTCCTTGAAAGGGAAAAAGAAACATAATGACATAACTTTCCCCTCACCCAATGAAGTATTTCTTACTGATAGCATAAGTTGTTACTCCATTCTATATTACATTTATTTTGTTCTCCTCTTCAAGACAAATTTTTGCCTTCAAAATGTACACATCTAAAGGAAAGGACAGCCCTTGGCAATAAAGACCTCATTTATTTCTAGGCATTTGAGTAACAATATCTTATGCTTCGTTTCCATCTACCTGTAGTTGACGACAACAGGGACTCCTTAAGTAGACTTACCAAATTTATTGAAAACATACTTCTGTGTATGTCCCATTCTCAAAAGCAGGACTAACTACAAACCAGGGATTCATATCTGCTTCAACACTGATGTTTTTTAAGATTTCACAATACATTGTTCTTCTGCAAGGTGTCGTGTTAGAAATACTGCTGACAGACAGCATTTACTAATACAAGCTTCTGTTTTGTACTCATGTACTCTTCAGTACAAATTAGAAGAAATAGTGGCCCTTGCCTTTCAAATAGAAAATTTTTAAAATATAACTCCACAATAAAAGTTCTGACATATCATTTTTGATTAATGATTGAGATTAATTTCATATTAACTGGATTTTCTGTCCATCCCAAGTTCTGTACCCTCATCTTGTTAAAGATAATCAACTTCACTATGCCTTATGTTTTACCAACAAAGTAAAGGGGAACAGAAACACAGATGGTTTTGGACCAGCAGCCACAGCACTGAAAGGAGCATGTCATAAGGAGCCTGCAAAGAACCTTGCTTTGCAAGTTCACTTCCAGAAGACAGACAAATTTTCCTTAGGCATGGGTGATGAACCTCTGATTGTCCCCCACACTACAAGTCCTGCCACACAGGTAAAGAAGTAATTCTGGGCCAGTTATGCCTCAGTTTCTGGGATGCTTTTTGAAAATCTGCAGTATAGTTTAAAAGTAAAGTTTACTACATCACTGACTTGACTAAGCCCTGAACCATACCCTGTCTTTGACACAGGAGCCCCATTCCTGTCAAAGGAGATACAAAATCTTCTGCAGTTTTGTGTTAGAGCTGACTGCTTAAGGATGCTCACCACCAGAACAGCTAACTAAACAGTACTGCTGTCCCAGCAGAAGAGATAATGCACGAGCCAGAGCCAAAGCAGCAGTGAAAACACAACACAAGTCTCTCTAAAAATAAACACTGCAGATTATGCAGATACAACTAAGTAATTAAAAATGCATGCATACAAGGTAATCAGAACTGGTACTTAAGACCACCTTCTTATAGAGGACCACAAAATAACAAAGTGGGAAATGGGAATGGGAAGTGGGTTCTCCTCCTTGCACATTTGGCTTCCTGTCCTTCCTAAGATTTGCATATTTTGATGGTGTTTGAAAAACTGCCATGGACTATCAATGTGTTGCATCTTCTTGTCAAAATAATGGTGAATCCTGAAAATCTTGGCAAACAAAAAAATATTTCATACCTGGAGTAATTAAAAGAAACCTTTGCACTAAATGCAAAGAAATTATGGACTATTATCAGAGTTTATGCCACTACAATCTATTAGATTCTCCTGTGATGTTCTTCTGCTTCCTCTGGAGAGACCTTTTTTTTTGATGGATACAGAAATGTTAACCAGTCAGTGTTCTTCAAAGGCTTAAGCATAATACGTAGTTTCAGGGTAGCATTTTTAGAAATTGCTCCCAATTTGTGCCTGGATAAAAACCAGAGCTAAATGAATTCCATTACTGGCTTTTAATTAAATGTTAGTAAAAAGAACTGTTACCTTGCAAGGATGAGGATCAACACCATAAGTTTCCAAAGAATTTGCTTTAAGAAGCAAGTTAAATTCAGCAACAGCTGGGCTCTGACCTCTGAAATTACAAAAGAAAAAGGAGTTTGACAGCAAAAATAAATAGGAGAAAAAGATGTTTTGACTGGAGTGTTAAAATGCCTAAAGACAGGGAAAGGAAAGTTTTTACTGACATTCAAACTATTTCAGCCACGTTTTGTTTGTAATAAAAAGATAGAAAACTTTTCACATCTTTTCTTCTGCTGAATTGTACAGTGCCCAATATTTTTGGGTAAATTCTGATTTTTTTTATAAATCCTGAGATAACAACAACTAACCAGAATTCTCTAATATTCTGCAAGTATTTCTTGTCTTTTCATATACCCTCATGTCAGCCTAAATATGAAATAAACTTCAGCATCTTTTTTCCACAAACTCTTGTTCCCCATTTCATTTAAAAGGATTGTGCATATTAACAAACATTCCTTCCAGTGCAGGGTATAAATATGGCAATCATATTACACTGCCTACTCAGATGTATGTCTAATTATAGCAGTGCCTGCTACCAACATGATAGCTCAGAATCTGTCAGCATTTCCATTTATACGCCCCTATTTTTAGGGTGTCTATAATGAACAGTGGAAATCCTGAAATGTGGCATGAAGACTTGGGGTCTAGAGTAAGTTTTATCTGAGTTTTGGTAACTACTGCCATTACAATAAGCTCTAACACAGCTTTACAATGCCTATTTGAAAGTGAACTGTTTCAAGTATTATTTCATTCCTGTATCTGTATGACTAGAGTACATGATTTTGATAGATAATACGGTTTTATGACAATGAAGAGTGCCTAGGACCTTTAGAAAGACAGACCTCATAAATACTTTCCATGCAAATTACATTAAAAAAACCAAAATTTTTTTTAAAAAAAGAAAGAGCCATAAACAAATTTTCAAGGAGCACAGCAATAGTCATAATTTATTCTACCCCTCAATTTTTTTGTGAGTTGAGCCTCACACTGTGACCAATTAGGAACTGACATTTAATACTTCACTGTGTATTGTTGTAGCATAATTTTCCTGAAAGCCTGTAATTCCCTATCAGGTAGAAACCAACAAGTATTGACATATGATATCCAGTATCTGGCCCAAAGTTCAGTTTAACAATTAAAACAACATCTAGCATGCTTGTGGGCATCAAATCCTATTTTGAACACAACAGGATGATGACCTGTGGCAATATAAGTGCCAATAACCATATCTTTTACAAAGTTTTAAAATTGCTCATTTTTACTTCACCGATTATCATCTCCTAGTCAACCCTACGATATTTCTTGGGCTTCTTCAATATTTATTTGACAATACACAACCTTCACTTTATTTCAGATCACATTTTTGTTGATGTTTTAATTCTAAATTTAAAAATATATATTAGAGAAGAAGTGGCCTTCTTTCTCTTTCCTGTTTTGGTCTCTTTCTCACTACTTGCCAGTGGGGAAGAGCGTGTATTCAGGGGAACACAAAAATTACAAATGTGTATTTACAGATTTAATATTTAAGGAGAAAGCAGCCCAAGAGTAGATGGGACCAATGAACAGGCCTTAAGGATATTGACACAGAATTCAGAGCAGAACTGGCCTCTTCCAAGCCCCAGGGCTTTGGTGGTATGGGAGCCTACGGCTGGAGAGAGATGTCAGCATCTTTGTTTCTTCACACGTGAAAAAAACCAAAGAATCTGGCTCACATAGCTGAAACTGAGAGGTAACCATTCTGAAGGCAGATGAATGGCAGCTGGATTAAAAAGGCTCTCAGTCTTATCTGTTATTCTCACATGTTAGCTGTCAGCTAACACGTCACTCGAGTATCTTGTACGAAAAGACCTAAGGAACCCCTTGCGACTTTTAAAAATACTCACTGATCAGCACAATATTAATTGTTATCAGAAAATTCAACTTGCTGAAGAATGCATTGAAACACATGTGCTAATCAATGCCATAGAGAAGCCTGGTTTTTCCTATTGTTTTTTCCAGCTAGATATACCAAAATCTGATCATCCAGCACTGGAACCCTCTCTATATAGTTCATTATATGTCGGGTATGTGTTATTAATTTGTACTGCTAGAGTAGAGAGATCCATGGAGTTAAATATCCAGAAAAAGGTAAAACTTCCATGTGACTGGTAAATGTCTGATGTAACAAATGTTAGAAGATGATCAGTTTGGGGAAGACAAAGAGCTGCAGTGGGAAATTGCCAAATAGCAGCTACCCAGACAGCTCTGAAACTGCTTTTGTTCTCTGAAAATAGACAAATAGGTAAGGCACACCAGATGCTGACACAGACAAACAAAACACAAAAGAAAGATGGCAGTTCTTGAGGGCTGCAAAGAGCTACAAGCACTGGGTGTAAAATTAATAAAATACAAATTTACACAGCTAATATTTAAGGAGAAAGCATCACAAAAGTATCAATCAAAACACAAATGCTTATTTTTCCACTCAGTTTTTTGGTAGTTCTAATGAGCTTTTTCTCCATTTTAAATACTACTAAAGCATAACTTTATGTGTCATCACAACTGTAAGACCATAAATGACTCCTAAAAAGAAAACAAGTTTATTTCGTGTACTAGTCAACTGCATTTGACAGAAGTAATTAACTAGTTTGACCTAAATTTCTTAAAATAGTTATGTTGCATAGTGAAAAGCCAAACAAATAGTTTGGTTGCTTATTAGATACTGGGCCTTACAAAAACAAAGGATTACAAAATGCATTTTTTTATCCGCCTCCGTTTGCTGGTACAAAGGATAATCAATGTTCTGGTTTCAGTGGACCAAAAAGTGACAAGTAGTTTGCAACAATGTGGTTTGGGGAGTTGGAATATTCAAATGGAGAAAAAATCTCAACTTGCTATTACTATTAAAGAGACATTTTAAAAAGTATTATCAGGCTCCCCTCCCCTATAGCCTCTGCAACTATGATGATTTTGTGTTAATCAAGTGAAACAAGCTGTGGCATTTGGGGGAAAAACAGCAGAAGACGTGGTCAAATTTGATCTTATCCGATTACAGACTAATCAAATGGCTACAGTGCAAAGCCTTAAAAGAACATCACAAAGCACAAGAGTCAAGGACAATATCAAATGAAACGATCCTCATTCATCTCTTATCAAAGGATTAATATTTAAGCCCTGATAATATGCTTTTTGTGTGTAACTAATGAAATTTTTCTTACTAAATAAAAATATAACTAACAAATCCTATCAGAAAGTCAATGGGTTTTTTTATCAGTCACTGATCTAACATTAGATATGCCTTTGATTTGCTTTATTAAAAATCCCTTAAGCTTTCTATATGCAACAAACAGCCCTACACAAGAATTTATAGTGTACTCACTCATGCAAGAGTTTCACAGTGGAAAAAAGGGGAATATTTAGGCAATACATATTTGCTTTTTTGGAATGCAGTATTCTCAGGAAATTCTGGTCTCTCTGTGCATTTAATGCTCTTGACCTTATTTCTCAGTATTTATTCAGCATTAAGGAAAAGATATATTCTCTTTCTATACGTTACAGGCACTACAGCACCCATCTGTCGCGTGGCAAAGATATTGAACAGAACCGAAAAAAGAAATACAAATGATAAAAAGTGGATTATTTGTGCAATTAGATCTCCACAGCCATTAGCTATGAATTAATGATTCAACCTCTAGGAATCAAACAATCCAGAAGTTCCTAATAAAATTTTAATGAAACAAATACTTCAATAGAACACTGAGAAGTATGCAACACACTCTGTTTTACCTCGAGGCTCATGAGAATTTGCACTAGAGGATGTAAGAGCTCTTTTTATTCCCCACAGGGCAAAGAAGCTCAACAGGGAATAACTTACAGGGTGTGTCACAGTAATGGTCTACTTGCTTCACGCACTGACAATACCAATTCGTTCCAGAAGTTTCTCCCCTTCATACCTTTCCTTTGAAGTATGTATCTGTTACATACTGAAGTCGTAAATCTTAATGCAAGTTAAGGACGAAATAGCACAGGATTGACGATTAACTCCTTTTGATAAGGACCATGTAGCAGAAACAGCAAAGAGAAAACATTTTCAATTCTATTCTCATCCTCTTGGTTCCTGAGTGCCATTGGGGAGGTCATTTGATTTGTCTGCTCTGATTCTCTTACTGACTTATAAATTGCTGTGAGATACTAATGTTAACAAACTAGTAATAATAACAATTACAGTCCACCCTTTTGCCTCATCTCTATGTCAAGAAAAGGTACTTGCTGCAGAATACAATAGCAATACTTTACTAGGTTATGTCCTATCTATGTTTAATTTCTGGATATTTGCAGTTTGTAAAGTGTATTCATATCTTTTAATAGAAGAATAAATAAATATGTACATAATGATCTGGGCTCTAGAGACATTACATATTCAACTTCATGCAAACCAGGAATACCAACCATAATGCTTTAAACAACACAGGTTGTCTCCAACAACCACTCTTTGCCCTGCCCTGCAATCCTGGACATATTTCACTGTGATCTCAGGAGAGACAACAGTAACAACTTCAAGAAGGATGTCCTCCTATTAAATATTCTTGCTGTTATATCCCAGAGCTTGTAGAGGACATCTCCAGGCAGAACTGAGTTACCTGGGGCTCCTTTTAACCTAAAATAATGCTAGAACTCTGCTAAAGAATCAGTGCATTTAGCTGCACTTACATTGAACACAGAACTGCTTACCACATGAACAAGTTTTTGCTGTTACGGCTTTAAAGCTTTTTACATGTAGCTGAGACTCCAATTGTTATAAAATTACAGTGCTAATGGTCTTGATCAGCTTTTACTTTAAGCTCAGAATATTTTGGCAGATAGTGGAGATGTTTTTAAATAAAGTCTTTTTGCTACTATTTTTAGTCACAATAATGGTGCTATGTGGCATTGAAATAAACCTGCCACGATTGCTAATGTTTTAGTTTTAGTGGAAAAAAATACACAATGGTGGTGATAATCTCAGAGAAAAGCACTAAATGATGACACTGGTAAATGAAATTGCATTGTAGGCTGTAGTTCAGTTTATCAGAATAATAAGACCAGACTCAGCACATTGCCCAAGCAGCAGTGCAGTTCCCCAGGAACTGCCCAGCCTGGCACAGGCAGAGGAAAGCCTTTAAATGGGTCTGTATATAGAAAGAAGCATTATCATCTAGGAAGTAACTGAATTGCTGAAAATTGCTGAAATATACTAAACTTAGAAAGCTGCAGAATGCTTAAATATCAATTTTAACTTCTACTGTGAAGTTGTTTTTACTCTCAGACAGAATCTGACTTTAAAACAATAATCAAACTCTTTTAATGAGTCTATTAAATGTTTATGGGTTCAATTTTACAGCATGCATGCTGTGATGATATGTGCCACTCTCATAACTCCTTTCTACCAGAACATTTTAAATCACTTTTGTGCCTTCAGAGATCAGACTGAGATAGTATCTCTGAAGTCTGTGTTCAGACATTTGTATTTCAGTTTTACTTTCATAAATTGATGCTGTGACACAGACAGCTTTAAGTGTATTCAAAGACAGAATACATTTACAGAAGAGATGCAGTTTTAATTTACCTAATATTAATTTAAAATGTATTCCCATGATATTGAGAAATCTACTAAGCTTTCTGGTTTTATTATCACAGTAGATTAATA
The DNA here is from genome assembly GCA_013398275.1 of Promerops cafer. Lineage (NCBI taxonomy): Eukaryota > Metazoa > Chordata > Aves > Passeriformes > Nectariniidae > Promerops > Promerops cafer. The sequence continues at coordinate 198,764 of VZSE01012482.1, read as the reverse complement.
TTTTTGGTCCAGACACACCTAGCCCATAAAGTCTTCTCCAAACAGAGAAGAGGTGAGGAGGGAGGAGGACAGCAGAGGAAACAGTTCCTCACAGCTGATGAAGAAATATGTACATTTTAAAATTTCACACAGACATCAGAAGATATCAGTGTGTTAAGTATGCAGAACCTGAATCCAAAGCTCACCATGAGACAGGCAACTACTAGCATGATAAAAACAGTGACATTTGCAGATCATGATTATGACCACTCTTCCCAGGGAATAATGAAGAAGTATAAAAATGCAGTACATGTGCAAGTGCACATATACACAAGAAAAATCTCTCCTAAAGCTAAAAAGTTATCAATGTTGCCATAAATTTTATGACCTTTTCATCTCAAGCAGATTATCCTTTCTACTGAATACTTCTTGGAATTATATAAAAAGAAAAATCCCATGCATTGATATATCTTTTCAGTTTTTCAAAAGAGAATGGGAAAGACAACTCTTTTGTCTGTGAAGTTCCTTTCTCTAGATTACTGCTACAACTGCTTCGTCCATTAAATTCCCACTCAGGGAAAGCTGTGCCTCATCATATAGCTTCTGGAAATATTCTCTGTACCATGCAAACATTAATCGAACAAAAAAACATCTTGCTCTCACTATTTTCTAGTTACTGAAACCAGAATTACAAGAAGAGTTCCTTGATTTGAATTGGTTTTAAGCACACTTCTGGTCAGAAGTAGTATTGCTCAGAAGAAAAAAGCTTTGAGGAAATCAGCACACATGGAATGCTTCAGGGAAAGGACTAGGTGACTGCATTCCAACGATCTCTCTGATTCATCCAGATTACAGCTGATACAAATTCTGGAGTGAAAACACTAGGAAAATGTAGCAGAATAGAAACAAATTATTCACCTGTTACACCACACACAATGAAGTTTTAGTACTTATAGCATTAGTTATTTTTGAAGCAGTAATATTTGCCAACATATGGCCTGATAGACAAATCTAAATTTCTACACTGGGAAACTCTGAGGCAGCACGGAATACCAAAGCTGAAACAAAGAGGAAATTGGACTCAATCCTCCAGAGTCCTCAGTATATTTTGTATAACCAGGAACTAAAAAGACCTTGGGCCATGAGGCGTGGAAGGCACGTATCCCTGCAGTAGCCCAAGTCCTGCTCTTTTCCAGAAATCCCCCTCAGCTCCACATAAACCTCAACAGATCCTTGATTCCCAGAAAAGTGGCTTCTGTCTCCTGTAACATGACTTGCAAGTTCTGAAGCATGCTGTCTGTCCTTTCAATTGAATTCCCTTCGTGTATACAGGGCTGTTGGATACCAGTGTGATTAGGGTAGTACTAGAAGCTAAATATAAAGTGTACATGAGTGGGCCACCAGCATTACACATAAAACCATATAATATGTACTTTTAATTGTAAGAAGCACCTAAATGAAATAAATCCACCTTATTCCGGACTTGCTAAATTGTAATTTAGTTTTAGTGCTTTTTAGTAGATTCAACCTATCCTGAATTTCAATGTATTCAGCATGCAAGAAAGTGTTTAATCTTGAATGAAATGATATTAACACGCACAAAGAAAAGCATTTTCTAGCAACCGTTGCCAAGTCTTCCAGGACAGCCTCCCAGATCGAACTCAGACAGTAACATTTGTAGTTATGCTCGCCAGTGGCTCCGCTGACAGCTGTGCAAGAGCTGGAGAGCCACATCAGTGGAGACCAGGATATCCTGTGCTCCTGCTGGCACCACTGCAAAAGCCACATGGGAGCTGATGGGATGGCTAAGGCAACACAGCACCGGAAATTGAGAAGTGCTTAAATCCTCACTGAGTAGTTACAAATGTAGATGATGCAACAAAGGATAAAAATGTTATATGCCTTTCAAAGTAAACTTAAACAACACTTCTCATTTAGCTTGGATCAAAGACAAGCATTAATTTGCTAGTCTGATTTTCAAGAAAATACTCCCTTTAGCTTAACACTTTAAATGGTTTTTGAGATAGTTATTCTCAGAAAATGGCAGTGATTTCACATCCTCAGAGGAAAATTTCCTTCTGCCAAAAGACAGTCTTTCACTTATGATTCCTGAAAAGCATTTGATACACAAAGTAGAGACAACAGCCTATTCAGTAATACTCAAGTGTCTTAAGCCCGCATCCACACTGGCCACCTAAGGGAATAAAAAAACCCTTCTATCTACCTATATGAGGTCAGCATTGAAAACAGGCATTTGAACAGGTCACGTAGCTTTGAAAAAGTAAATATTTGCGGGGAGCTTTCAGGTAAATTCAAGGCTTTTTACATAACACTTCCATAAATACATGGCGCAATATTTCATATCAGAACTAAAAATGGAATATTAGTTTTCAGATGGGATAGAAAAATGCTTGACTTTCAGGCAATGAGTTCTTCTAAAAAAAGGAAACAAACAAAACAAAACAAACAAACACCGTTCCCCCCCCCCCAAAAAACCCCACTGAAAACCAAACAAAAACCAACAAACAAACAAACAAAAAAAAAACAGAAGAAAAACCCTACCAAAACATTAGTCTTATAAATATAAATTCCTTTGTTAGGGACATATGTCAATATTTCCCTTAGAAATCTCTGTATTTTTCAGTGCCTAGCCTCTGGGACCTCTGGCTGAAAGGTATCTTTACAAAACTAGGGAACTTTATCAGAGTAAGAAACAGTGTTAAAGGACATAAGACCTGATATCAAGTTCATTAGAAGGTATTTTTGTCTTCTTTTGTCTTGTTCTGTACCCTCTCCTCCCCTAATGAGGGAAGAATAATTAATTAAAATTCAGAAGACAATCACAACTCAACAAACCCACCATGAATTTCTGTCCGTATATTTATATTTCTGTACATTTATACTTTTGCAATTAAGTGCAAAAGAGGGTCACATAATGAATTACATTTTACTGAAATCCAGTGATGTTCTCATAGCCAAAACCAATAAGAAATAATGACACCCTGTCATACATCTGCTTTAAGTAATTAAGAGAGGCTTCTATATAACACCCAATGGATCACTGGAAGCTGTCACAGTACCCTACTGTTGCTTCCAAGACACTCCTCTCTTGATCTTCATCTTCCTTTCTAAAGCTAAACTCCTTGATTATTCTGTAGGAGAGAAGAAAAGATGGGACCAATGAACAGGCCTTAAGGATATTGACACAGAATTCAGAGCAGAACTGGCCTCTTCCAAGCCCCAGGGCTTTGGTGGTATGGGAGCCTACGGCTGGAGAGAGATGTCAGTAAAAGAAATTATCCTTATTTTAAAATGTTAAAGTGCAGGCTGGACTGCTATAAAAAATGTTAGATATAAACCATTTAAAACATCATTTCACTGAAAGAAATACAAAGAAAGTATATAGGTTTCAGGAAGGAAAAAAGAGAAGACATTCTAATACTGGCAAGCTTATTGTCATAAGTGTTGCACTTTACTTGAAAAATGTATTTTATAGGCTTCTGGAAATAAAAAGTGTTTTAAGCTTTAACTCTCCTGAAAAGGAATTTTTCTCCTTTCTTTGAATATATTAAAATCTGAAAACAGAACACAAGGTAAGCAAGTGCAAAGGACCTTGTAATCTTTCAGTAAAAGCTGTCCTTCTAGTTTATGTAATTAATAATTTGGTTTCATTGGATTTTCTGCACATCCTATGCCTTTCCCCACATTCTGAGGACTATCCCCAGCTAAGCAAGATGCCGAGGGCCTCACGAAGTCTCCCTCTCGACACTGCATGTCATTCACTGAAAACCCTGAAGAGGGTATAGTTGCACAGCTCACTGCTCCTTCTCTCCTGAAACTCATTTAACTTAAAAACCAAAAGATTGACTAATCTTTGCGTTTTGTTACAGTATTAAAAGTTTAGGACAGAAAAAAAGAGCATGCAGAGAGTTCTGGATCTCACCTCCTTAATCTTCCAAGGAAGTTACTTAAATACATTTCTGTGCAATTCACCACTATGTTAACCACCTACAGATAAAATAACCTAATTATAGTTTCAGTCAGGTCAATATCTATCAAGAATTTTATAATTGCACTACAGACAGAAATTTTCTGAGCAAAAAACATGTGCTACCTAAATGAAAGATGTTATTCCACTAATCAACTAGAGCAGCTCTGATCATGAGAGCTGTTCCCACTAACAAGACCTACATTTCAAGCAAATGAAGTCTGAATTACCAGCAGACATGCAGGAATCAGCTATGATTAATGAAGGTCAACAGGCAAAGAAAACCCCCCAAGCTGAAACCACATTTTCAAATACAGCCTATCAAACACCATATTGGTAGAGCTTCTATTGTAATTCATGGAACAAAGCCTCCCAAGTTAACATCCACTACTTGGAAACAGATGAAAGTATTTCTTAGCTGTCTCTTTACCAAACAGCATTTTAAATTACCTGAATTCATTTTTATGCATTTCAGCTATTTTCTTCTCAAGCTTTTGTGACTGCTTGGGAAAAATCTTAAAGTCGCTGATGTAATTCTCCGGGTGTTCATCAGGGTCATAATCACCAAGCTCAGCTGAACAGATCCAAAACACAAAACATTAATTCGCAACATTAATTATTAGGGAAAGAAGTCAGTAAATGCAGTGTAATTCAAGGTACTTCCACGCTCAGTAAGAATCCAGCATATCTCAGGAAATACTTCTTTGAGGAATTTATATTTAACTGAAACAACAAAATCCTTATAACTATCACTTTAATCAATGAGTTTCAAGAGAAGTTCAATGCCTTAGTAACTACTGCATTAATTAGCAATACTGAACTATTTTCTGTGGCAGAAAAACTCCCTGTAAAACAGAAGCATTGGCAATGTTCCCCTTTGAGTATCTACTATTCTGGTACCAGGCAGAACTAAAATAATGCACTCCTGATTCTCCCCTTTTTCACATGATTTATCTGCACTGGCATGGACTAGCCCTAATTCTGTTCTAGCAGAGAAACACAGGCCACAGTGTTAATCAAGGTACCAGGCAGAATTTGATTTATCTTCTAAAATGTGTCTCTTAGGTACTCACACCTGACATTTGGTGTTCTAATTTTCTGAATGAGCCTCATTTAATAAGGCTTGGGCTCAGTTTTGGTTTGGATACACTGCCTTGTAATGCATTAAGAGCTTCATTCAGCTTAAGGCAGAATAAAGGGAACTTTCACACATATGGTTTCCCTAACCAGACATATATGTGATTATTCCTCTCAAGGAATTCAAGACATCTATATGAATTTGGTCCTAAGGAAATGATGGAGAGTGAGAGGTGGGAGGGAAAAAAAAGATAGGGAAAATAAACTAAAATTTCTTTCCCCTTGAATTACATCTTCTGTTTTTGTCAGAGATTCCATCATCACACAGGTCTTCTTTAACATGAAAAAGGGCACCAAATTACACTTTTTCCTGCTGAATTCAAACAGAAAAGGCTACATTTCCATTCAGGTTTCAGAATGAGTTTTTCTTCTGTGGTAAGTGGAATCTAACATTGCTGCCATGCTTCTTCATTAAAATGCTAAGATAACTTATTAAGTTTAATTTTTTTTAAGCTCCACTTCATTGGCTAACTGGCTGAATTACTTACAACTCTTCACAGTGCATATCAATACAGAGAAACAGTACTACAACAACAAGTTACTGGTAGCTCTAGTCACACAAGTTTTGCATTGCTGCTTTGATAGAACCAACATATGAGTGAAGTATTTAAAGAAGCCTGCTGCTCAGACTTACCTTGGACAATACAGGCACCCAAGTAGGCAGCATCAGAAAAGGAACACAGCAAACGGCCATGGAAAATGTCCCTTTTTATTTGTAGATATAAGAGGTATCTGAAATATAATTTTAAAAATTAAGAAGCAACGTGCTATCTTTATGTAACAGATTTAACGTATCGGTGTGAAACCAGCTGTGCAACTATTTTGGATCTTTCTCTTGTTATTTTAAATGGCAGGAAAAAGAGGCAAAACACAACCACAAGAAAAAAAAATAGAGGTAAATCAATTTTTTTTCAATAACAGTGAAATAATAAGAGCAAAAATAACAAAAGCCCACTAAAAAATGTCATAGAACATGTTTTATTTAAAATATATAGCTATTACAATGCTCATTAATAATGTGAAATAAATTATGGCAATGTAAGCTTGTTTGAGCACCCCTGTTCTAATTATATACAGTTTTACACAATGAAATCTTTCTCTTGCTGTAGGCAAAATACCACACTGACCACAGTGGAGATTTTTTCCTTTTCTGTTTTGTTTGTTGGTTTGTTTGTTGTTTTGTTGTTTTTTTGTTTTTTTTTTTTTTAATCTGTAAAGAATCCCAGATGAAGTTTGAAGGCAGACATGACTTCATGAGTTAAAGATCCACAGGCATGGGGCACCTGCCTGGCAGGGAGGGGGTCACTTCTCCCATTTATCTCTTTCCCTAAAGAACAGGGAAGAAGAAAACAAAAGTTTCCTTCTACCTGTCCTCTGACTTCTACCACAGGGGATCTTTAAGCTTTATTTCTAATAGCAAATGGAAGGCACAGCTTCAAGGTCAGCACTTTCTCTTCTGCTTTCTCCCCTCCAGAGCAGCCTCCCATAGATGGATCAACCCACCATTTCAGCAAGTCACTCACAGCTTCCTTCCCAGCACCCAGCAGGTTACAGCCAGACCATTCAGCCACTTCATCCCTCTGGGAAAATAAACTGTTTAAACATTGTTCCAACTAGACAAAATCTACCATCTAGAGGGTTCTATCAATACTCAATGGCTTCTGCAGACTGTCAGGACATTCCTTGACACTGCCAGTCCTCTCCAACCTTGAGCAACGTATAGCACAGCCAATAAAAATGTAGTTTATGAGTAACACCAATGTCAGAAATATTTTGTCCAAGTTACCTGCTCATATCATGAACCTGCTCATATCATGAACTTTTCCATCAAGAACTAGCCTGGAAATACTATATGAAGGGCAAGAGACACTTTTCTCCTTTCCTTGGATTTTTACTGAATACAATAAATGAGATAGAGTTATCAATAAGAAAAGGAATTTTCTCTCATTGTAAACACATCTCTTCATTGAACTACAGGATCTACAGGATTTTTTTACTTCAGGGAATTTTTTTTTTATTTTGCAGCACCATTTTTTCTTCCCCCTGTAATCAATGTCCAGTAACAGCTCACAAGCTCACTTCCACATGTTGGTACTGCTATTCTACAGGTAGATCACAGAGGAACTACCTGTAGTAGAGTGCACCAAATGCCTCAGTGAGATGAAGTAAAAATTCTTAATTTGCAATGACAGCGTACCAGAAGAGGTTCAGTATATATGTAAATACCATATATAACTTGGGCAGTTGAGCACCCCTACACAAAAAATTTTGGTAAGATGTTCCAGGGTGAAAAAATAGGATGCCATTCTCCAGAGTGACCATTAGCTTGAGGCCAAACTGTGTTCAGCTTTTAAGTAGTCCCAAAAAAACCCACCCAAGGTTTCAGAGCATGGCTTGTTGGCCAAGCTGTGAGGTCAACAGATCAACATGTGTCATTTCTAAGCAAATAGTTTGTTGCTGACCACAATCAAGGATCCTCAGTGTCATTTGCCAACAAAACCAAGCTGTGTGGGGGTCTGTCAACATAGCTGGAGGGACGTGATTCCATCCTGGAGGGCCTTAAGAGGCTTGAGAGGTGCATCTGTGGAAACCTCATGAAGTTCAACAAGACCAGCTGCAAGGTCCTGCACGTGGATCAGGGCAATCCAAAGCACAAATGCAGGCCAGATGGAGAATAAATTGAGAGCACCCCTGAAGAGAAGGACTTGAGGATGTTGGCGGATGAAAAGCTCAACATGACCCAAGAGTGGGCAATCACAGCCCAGAAAGCCAACCTTATGTTGGGCTGCATCAGAAGAGGTGTGAGCAGCACGTCAAGGGAGGGGATTCTGCCCCTCTGCTCTGGAGAGATCCCATCTGGAGTAGTGCATCCAGCTCTGGGGTCTGCAATACAAGAAAGAGGTGGACTTGTTGGAACAAATCCAGAGAAGAGCCACTAAACTGATCAGAGGGCTTGAGCACCTGTCCTATGAAGACAGGCTGAGATCTCCAAAGAAAGAAGGGCAGCCTGGAACAGGTCTAAGACTTTAGAGTTCTTTCAAATGAAGAAGATAAATGTATTTTCAATTGAAAGGAATTTTTGCACATTTTGCCGAAGGCTTGCTAAACTTCAGAAACCTTCTGTAATCCTGATGTCGTAATTTATGCCCCAGGTCAGCAAAAACTCATGAATGTATACCTGACTCCTAAATTCAGTAAGGTGTATGTATGTACTTAAAACTGTATACACTTACAGAAATAACTTGCAAAATCAGATCTGATTTTGCTTCTTCATGTGTCCTTCCACCACAGCTGTTTTTTTCCAAGCCCTGGCATATCTTTATAACCTGATTTACAGCCCTAAGTATTCAAGCTTAACAAGAAGCTAGTAAACTTGTGCTTCAGTGCTTACACTCACAAATGTCTCTCATAGGAATAACCTCATTTCCATCCATTATCTGTTTGCAATACAGATGACTCAACTTCAGGTCGGCCAAGCCTTTTCTGCCATGCAGATTAAGGGTCAGTAATATCTATTCTTGTTTTTAAGCAGGCATCATGACCCCCAGAGACCATGTTGCTAGCTGCTTAACAGACAATTTATCTATTTTAAGATGTTCAGTGAGGCAAGAAAGCTTTCCCACAGCCAAACTTTGTGATTTGGCCACATAGTGGTTTTTTATTTTGTTCAAGTCACTTCACACAGTTTATTCCCACAGCAAACGTATCTCCCAGTGTTGTTGCTGTCTTTCCAGCTGACAGATAGGGTCACTTCCAGAGATCCAGAAATTCTTCAAAAATTGTTTCTCAGCATGGTGTCTGACTTTGACTCACTACTGTTTTCCATGGTACGGTGTGTACTCAGGTGCAGAGTGGCAGAGGGCAAATGAATATGTTTACAGTATTCCTGGAGTGGGTGTCCTTCTACTCAGAAGAATTTTTGTCTTCTTTATGCATATTATTCTGAATACCAACTTTGCGTTTTGTCTTCCACAGTAGATATCATGAAGTACACTGCAGGAGCACCAGTTTCCTGCCAAAGCATATGAATCTCCACTAAACACTAACTACTACATACAAGTATGTAATATCACAAATAAGAGAACATATTTTCCATGCTTTACAGAGCCATGAAGAGAAAAATGCTGAACATGAGCCAGCAGTGTGGCCAGGTGGCCAAGAAGGCCAATAGCATCCTGGCCTTTATCAAGAGCAGTGTGTTCAGAGGGACTAGGGAAGCCATTCTCCCTCTGTACACAGCACAGGTGAGGCCACACCTACTGTTTTGTGTCAAGTTCTGGGGTCCTCACTTCAAGAAGGACAATGAGGTGCTGGAGCGAGTCCAGAGAAGGACAAAAAGACTGGTGAAGGAGCTGGAGCACAAGTGCTACAAGGAGCAGCTGAGGGAGCTGGCATTGTTTAGCCTGGAGAAGAGGAGGCTCAGGGGAGACCTTATTGCTCTCCACAACTGCATGAAAGGAGGGTGCAGCCAGGTGGGGCTTGGTGTCTTCTCCCGTGTAACCAGTGACAGGACAAGAGGACACAGTCGTAAGCTGCACCAGGGGAGGTTTAGGTTGGGCATTAGGAAGAATTTTTTCACAGAATGGGTGATTAGACTTTGGAATGGGCTGCCCAGAGAGGTGGTGGAGTCAATTGTCCCTGGACATGTTTAAGACAAGGCTGGATGTGGCACTCAGTGCCTTGGTCTACTGAACATGGTGGTTTTAAATCATAGGTTAGGCTAAATGATCTCAGATATCTTTTCCAACCTAATTGATTCTGTGACAGAAGAAGAAATTATATTAGCTAAAATACATTGCTTACTTATTTGCTAATACTTGAGAAGTATTTTGCTATCTTTTAAAATAAGGAAAAGTCATCACTCTTTAAATCATCAACTCGGGGTACAGCAGCAGCAAAAAACAAAGTCAAGAGAATGTTGGGCATCACTGGGAATAGTATTGTGGAAAAGATAGTGGGGCATTTTGCCACTACTTAAAGCCTTGAAGTAATCACACCTTGAATTTTTTGCCTAGCCCTGGTCCCTGCAGCCTGAGTAGGACATAGCTGAGCTTGATTAATAGAGAAGAACTAACATGAATGAGAAGACAGAGCCTCCCTTACAGGGCAAGATTGACTAAGGGAGAATAAGAGTGAGTCTTCTGAAATCATGATGGTAGTGAGAAAGGCAAATACAGAACAGCTATCCACTGAATGCTGCAATACTAGAGCTAGGGGAAAATTGGTGAAATCAGGAAATTGCTAAAGAGAGAGGAAAGAAAGCATCTGACATAGCAGATAGTGAACCAACTGCCTCAAGACGTTGTGAAGAAAAACAGTATTACCAAGTATAAAAAAAGAATGATTACACAAATATGAACAAAATATCCAGAAAATAATACTAAAATAAATACGCATGAATTTAAGTGTTGAATGTCCTAATATAACAATTCAAAAAACCCTTTAGTGAATTTGGATGGGAAGGAGATCATCTATTAGTTTTCATGTTTTTCTGAAACAATATGAAAGTTCCATCCATGATAGCATGGCTTAAACCCAGCTCTCCACTTGTCAACCAGATACACATGACAATAAGCATGCCACACCGATGGCAGTAGAGCACTTGCTCTTTTAACCATCTGATCAGTCATAAGCCAAATTCTAGCAGAGGAATTAGAAACTGGACGAATATCTATCATGATTTCAAAGCATAATCTTCATCCAAACACAAGAAAAAGGAAAATTCTACTTCTTTTAAAATATCTAACACCAAAAGTAGTAGGAATTACTTTGTTAGCTTATTTGAGAAACGGCATGGCTAGTTCTGTGTTAGCAGGCACCTGTAGAAAGAATCACTCTTCTTGTTCTATGCCTTTGGAAGAAATGTACTAATGCTAAGGACTCAAAACATAATGAAGGTGTCAGTACTCCATATCTCCATTTTGAACTTATATCCCTCCTATACTGCCAAAATCATGGATACCTAGTAGTAAAAAAAGCCCCAAAACACCCAAAACTACTCCTTCAGAAAGGAGTACTTCATTTTATGCCCTGGGGTGGGGGCTGGGAAGATGACTTTAATAACAGCTTTCAGTAATCTCAAATCTCTGACTTCTGCGGTCAGGATTATCACTGCCACTTGCATCTAGCAAGACATGGGTTTGTCCTCCTGGCTTTAGAGCTGATCAGTGCCTGCATTACAGTCATGGTCTTTCCTTGGGAAAAGGGAAAGGGGCGGTAAATTACCATCCCAGTGAGTTGCTTGACAGCACTGGCTACAGATATTTTTATCTTTATTGTTACATAATAATTAATTTCACTAATGAGTAAAGCAGACAAAGGAGTGTAAAAGAATTATTTTGGCTCCTGGCTACATAAAAGTCCCACCACAGCACAGGAATAGTTTTTTCTGCAAAACACCATGACTGGACTGCATCATGTCTGCCATTCTGCCTTCCCCTCAGAGGACCACAAGAAGAACTCTGAACATGTACAAGGTCTCTTCTCCGTCAGGCACAATCTCCACTAGTAAAACCATGACCCTTCTTGGTAATTTTTTCCCCATGCTGAATGTTATCTGCAAGCCTGCGGTATCAAGTGCTCTCACTAACAAAACACTAACTTTTAAGATTTATGCTATTCAATCTGATTGTGACTGCAATACTATTAAAACTATAAACTCACTTGGCAGCTGCCAAAGTGGCCTTGACAAAGCCAAATGCTGATTTAAGTGGACTTTCATCAATATGAAAGCACAGCTATGACTGCACACTTCAAGAAGAGCAGAACAGGGTACCAGGTGGAGCAGAGGTATTCCTAAATGATGTATGGAACAGGGCTAGCAGTGCAGGCCCAGCTCATATGAACTCACCTTAGAGCTATTAACCTTCTGCACAACTTTCCAACTTGCAAATTAATCACTTGACATTCAGGCACTAAGAAACAGATCCATTCAGGCATTAACAACCACTGTCAACCTCAACTGGCTTTGTGCTTCTGAAGGGAAAAGCACCAGACCCTTCCAGCACATGGCAATATCAAGTACAGCTGATTGAGACTGGACTAGACAGACACTGAGTGTGGCATGTTTACATACTCCAAGTCTTTGTCATTTTATATGACTTCCAATTAAACAATTTTTTCATCTGCTTTTCCTGCTATCAAAATACTTGTTACACTGATTTATGACAGACTAGTAATTGAAGAACTGCTTCTTGGATAAGCAAGTATAGATTAGGGAAAAAGGGCATGATGAAAGCTAGTTGAAATAATCCATCTTTGGTTAATTCCACCAGCTACTCACCCATGCACTCTTCTAGAACTGTTTTCTTTTTCTATAATAATCATGGATTATTGCTGATACAGTATTATCTGTAGCATTTTAAAGCATTCCTTGGGGACCTCAAATGACTTTATGTTCTCTCATTTTAATTATGCATAGGCACTAAAATGTAGGGATTTGAAGATGAGAGAGCATGAGGTCCTGGGATGCTTTCTTAGATAAGAAATAAAAAACACTGATTTATTTATTACCTAAACAAGAACACTGAAAATAAATAACAAAATAGAAATCTGTGCCCATGTATGATCAGTCTTTGGATCCATCTGTTCATATTCCCCTGATTGTTCACATCTTGTTTATGTACAGCATCTCAGGCTTTCCCAGCTGTGGACCCTCTCAGGGCTCTGAGCTGTGAACAAGAGCATGGAAGAAGGGCACAGAGCAAAGTATCTGTGCCTTTCATAGAGTCTGCTGGGATGCTGTGTATGCTGCAGATTGAGTGATTTCTGCAGGTAAAACTTTCTTCACAGCAATTTTATATCTTTGCATCTTTGCCATGCCAGTAGAATAATCTTGGGCATTATAGTGAACTATAGAATATCCTTTTTTCTGCACACAGTTTGATGCACATAGCAAAAGAAAACCTCTCCCCATCAAGCTATCATGTTTTCTGGAAAAACAATGGGAATTAACCAAAAAGAATTCTTTTTCTTTTTAAAAAGAAAATTAAGAGAAAAGGAAATTAACAGTAATACCAAAACTGTATGTATTCAAGTCCTCTACCCCCAGTCCTGTCAGGCTACATTGCAAATGCTGATTTAAAAAGAAAAGGAACTGAAATTATGTTTTACATGTTGTGTGGCAGAGGACAGGGGAGATGTGAAGATGTGGTGTCATATTGCTATTGCATAACTAAAAAGCTGGAGCTTATTACTCTCATTAGATACGCTCAATGATGGTAATTTAAATGCTGTTTTCTAAAACAGAAGGACTTTGTCCTGACTTCACACCATCTGTAAGTGACAGATAACCAGACCTAGAAAGCCACAGATGTAACATTCAGAAAAGCCTAATATCCTCCACATACTACAGAGGGAGCAGAAGTCAAACCCTCAGAAATGGACACAGGGTAAAGGAGTGTATTGGGTTTGCATGGCCAAGCTTTGATAACAGTGGGGATACAGGGTGGCTTCTGTGAGAAGCTGCTGGAAGCTTCCTCCATGCCCTGCAGAGCCAGTCCCTGGCAGCTCCAAAGATGGACATGCTGCTGGCCAAGGCTGGGCCAGTCAGAAATGGTGGTAACACTCCTGTGATAACAGATTTAAGAAGAAGGAAGAAAAAAGTGATTGCACGAATGTAACTGTGGCCAGAGAAGAAAGGAGTGAGAACCTGTGAGAGAAACAACTCTGCAGGCACCAAGGTCAGTGGAGAAGGAGGAGCAGGAGATGGTCCAGGCACCAGGGCTGAAAGTCCTCTGCAGCCTGTGGTGCAAAGCATGGTGAGGAAGCTGTGCCCCTGCAGACCCACAGGGATACAGAGACCCACCTGTAGCACGTGGACAAGCTCCACACCAGAGCAGGTGGGTGCAACTTTGATTATGGGGCAACTTTTTACAGCTACAGGCCTTCTAGAATCAGATGGACTCCACATCTCTAACAAGAGCAAAAGGATTCTACCCCATGAGTTGGCAGGGCTGATTGAGAGGACTTTAAACTATGTTTGAAGAGGGAGGGGGATGAAAACAGGCTCTGAAAACAGAGATGAGCCTAAGGTGGCAAGCCAGAGTCAGGGGTGAAATCAGCAGCCCAGCTGATGTGCATGTACACTAATGCACGGAGCACAGGTGACAAGCAAGAGGAGTTGGAACGCTGTACGGAAAGAAAGCTATGATGTCACCATGGAGGGATGACTTGCATGACTGTAGTGCTGCAATGGATGGTTACTTGCTCTTCAGAAGACACAGGCAAGGGCGGCTCTGTATATTAGGGTCCTGGCTCCTCACTCACTGGGGATGTCCCAGATGTCTGGAATCTGACCAGTGAGGCACCCATCCATAAGAAGAGCCGAAGGGAGGATCCAGGACACTATAGGCTGGTCAGCCTGACCTGGGTACTTGACAAGGTTATGGAACAGCTCATCTTGAGTGCTATCACATGGCACCTACAGGACAGCCAGGGGATCAGGCCCAGCCAGCAGGAGTTTAGTGTGACCAACTTGATCTCCTTTTATGGACAGAGATAAAGATCATACGGTCACCCACCTGGTGAAAGAGGAACAGGCTGTGGATGTTGTCTATCTGGACTTCAGCAAGGCCTTCAACACCATCTCCCACAGCATCCTCCTGGAAAAGCTGGCAGCCCACGGCTTGGACAGGAGCACTCGTTGCTGGGTTAGGAGCTGGCTGGATGGCCGGGCCCAGAGAGTGGTGGCGAACGGTGCTGCATCCAGCTGGTGGCCAGTGACCAGTGGAGTCCCTCAGGGGTCTGTGTTAGGGCCTGTTTAATATCTTTACTGATGATCTGAATGAGGGGATCAAGTTCACCATTAGCAAGTTTGCAGATGACACACGTTGAGTGTGTATTGATCTGCTGGGGGGTAGGAGGGCTCTCCAGAGGGACATGGAAAGGCTGGACAGATGGACTGAACCCAATTATATGAGTGTGCCAGGTCTTGCACTTTGGCCACAACAACCCCCTGCAGTGATATAGGCTGGGGACAGAGTGGTTAGACAGAGGCCAGGCAGAAAGGGACCTGGAGGTACTGGTTGACAGTGGACTGAACATCAGCTAGCAGAGTCCTAGTGGCCAAGAAGGCCAATGGCATCCCGGCCTGTATCAGCAATAGTGTGGCCAGCAGGACTCAGTGACTGGCCCCCTGTACACAGCACTGGTGAGGCCACACCTTGAGTGCTGTGTCCAGTTCTGGGCCCCTCAGTTCAGGAAGGATATTGAGTTGTTCAAAAGTGTCCAGAGAAAGGCAACAAGGCTGGTGAAGGGTCCAAAGCACAAGTGCTACAAGGAGCAGCTGAGGGAGCTGGCATTTAGCCTGGAGAAAAGGAGGCTCAGGGGAGACCTTATTGCTCTCTACAATTATTTAAAAGGAGGGTGCAGTCAGGTGGGGCTTGGTCTCTTCTCCCAGGCAACCACTGACAGAACAAGAGGACACAGTCTTCAGCTGCACCAGGGGAGGTTTAGGTTGGACATTAGGAGGACGTTCTTCACAGAAAGGGTGACTGGGCATTGGAATGTGCTGCCCAGAGAAAAGGTGGAGTTACCATCCCTGGAGGTGTTTAAGGAAAGACTGGACACGGCACTTGGTGCTACGGTCTAGTTGACCGTAGGTTGTGTTTGGTCATAGGTTAGACTCGAGGATCTCAGATGTCTTTTCCAACCTAGTTAATTCTGTGAGGCCTAAGGAGGCTGTGAACTCATAGGAGGCCCATGGAGAGAGGAGCCCCTACTGGAGCAGCCTGTCCTTGGACGACTGCATCCCGTGGAAGAGTGACCCACGCTGCAACAGTTTTGGGAGGACTGTTGCCCATGGGATAAGCTCACACTGTAATCTGCAGAGAGATGTTGCTCATGAGATGGACTCACATCAGAGAAGTTCACGGAGAAATGTTTCCCACAGTGCAGGAGGGGAAAGTCTCCTCTCCCTGAGCAGCAGAAGAAACAACTTTTGATGAACTGACCATAACCCTCATTTCTCATTTCTCTGTGCCATTGAAGGAGCAGATAGAGATTGGGAGGGGTTGGGGGAAAGGCATTTTTAAGGTCTTATTTTAGTTCTCATTATCCTCTGATTTTGTCAGTAATAAATTCAATTACTGTCTCAAATTGTCACCTTCTTTTTCCGTGATGGTATTTGGTGAGTTATCCCTCCTGGTCCTTATCTCAGTTCATGGACCCTTCATTACATTTTCTCTCCCCTCTCAGAGGTCTAGCTGGGGAGGAAAGTGAGAGAAAGGCTTTGGTAGGTGCCAGGCATCCAGCCAGGGTCAACACACTACAGGGACCACCACTCTTCTACTAAGGCTGACCATCTTTCTCCACTTAAAAGATTATACAAACCATTCAAAAATAAATATACACTGCTTGTGTTGCAGTCTGCTGAGCTGCCAGTGCACATGCAGAGGCCAAATAATTTGAGAAAAATAAGTTAAATCTTTGCCACTTTCTCATCACAATTTTTTAAAAGGCATTTGGAAAATTTCCTAATTAAAAATTGCATCTTCAGTCTTTCTCAAATGTGTTTCAGATGTCCAGCCTCCGTCCTCTGCTGTGGAAACTATTCCCGAAAATAAGGACAGATCTAAATCCATGTTGACACCCATTAGGATGATGAGCTGAGAAGCACTGAAGTGCATTAAGATTTGAACTTCATTGAAAAGTTGGGTTTCAGGTGGTCTATTACTACATAAGCAAGAGAGATCAAGGCAACAACCCCCATGGCCTCTGAAGATAAT
This sequence comes from Promerops cafer, assembly GCA_013398275.1. Lineage (NCBI taxonomy): Eukaryota > Metazoa > Chordata > Aves > Passeriformes > Nectariniidae > Promerops > Promerops cafer. Next base: position 181,934 of record VZSE01012482.1, on the reverse strand, counting down.
TGTGAATTACCATCTTAACACCGCCTCACTCTAGAGAAAACAGTGACCAAGGACCACACAGAACCTCCCTTCCACAGTGAGAGGCAGAAATATTTTCCACAGAATTTCTTCTTTTGCAATGACATTTCAGAGTGCCTTGACATCCAAAGGCAGGCAGTGATTTTATTTCAAAAGCAAAGCTATGGAAGCACTTGTTAATTAAAACAAGAGAAGATGAAAGTAAGTGGCTAGAAAGGTACAACATGACTGACAATATTCTTAGTTGTCCTTAGCAGTGCAATAAAATGTAGCGACAGGCAGGCATGCAGCAGCAGCATCTGTTGCCCAAGGCACTCCTGGCCTCCGAACATGAAGTGTGCACATGTTTTCAGACTACTACAGGGGTTTCTTTCTATAATACACAGACATAGTGATAACTTCAAATGGGTCATTCTCCACCTTCATTTTCTGAAAAGAGTTTCATCTGTTAAACCACAGAGTAACTCAAGGATCACAGTCAAGCCCAACCTATAAAAGGTAGGACAGAAATGAAGCATCAGTAATCTGAGGGGACAAGTCTTAAATTTTCTTCCTGCAAGTGATGTCTAAATCCTGAATCTCTACCCATGTCACACTGGTTTCACAGAAATCAAACCCATAGACACAAGCACAAATCCATAGACAAACCTTTAACCCATAGACACAAAGCCTCATGTACTGAATAGATTATTTTTTTTACATCAGCTATTTCTATGGAAGAGTAAGAAAACTAGTTGTTTTTAAGAAATGTAAGTCTCTCTGATGTCTCTAAGATGCTTGATTAAAGATTTATTCCTATAAAGCTTTTACAAAAACTGCATCAACAATAATCCACATGAGGGATTAACCACAGGGTTAATTAATGTTCTGAACTAAAGAGTGGTATGGCAATGTGACAGAATGTCTTAATAGAATGTAACTTAATTTCATTCTTTAAATGGGGACCACAGGCACCCATCAGATTTCCATCCAGCTGAAGAAGTGAGAGAGCAGCTCTGACATGCATAGGCACAGAAAGTAACAGAAATGCAAAACACTACTACCCTCACTCAGCTGACTGTACATACAGCTGCAAAGTACACCCTTTAAGCCAAAGGGTGACAAGGTGACATTATTTTTTTTCAGAACATCTTAAGAACAGACAGCAAAAAATATGATTGTCAAGTGAACACAGCAGCTCTAGAAAAAAAAAAAAACAAAAGGCAAAGAAAAATCTACCAAGAAGCCAACTAGTCCTCAAGGTTTCATGACTGTCCTCTGTCAAATGCTAATGATTATTCTGCTGTTTGAATTTCACCAGTGATTGCAATTCAAGGAAAAGAAAAATAACTCCAGCCAATCTAGAGCATCACCTAGAATCTGACTCTCTGCTTTGGTCATGAAGCAAATTCTCAGAGGTGGATTACATGACTGCACTTCACTTGCTCATTTCAGGAGCATTTTCTGTGTTTTGCTATTGTGTAAGACATACAGGCAGCAACGAAGCAAAGCTTCCCAAATAACAACATTGAGAAACTATTAAGATGATCAGATACAAAAACATGTTGAATTAATGATGTCTCAAATTATTTCTCCTTTTTAAACTCTTAATGGTATTAATTTATATAAAAGACTGCAACACATTTTTTACACAACTTGACTTTAAAAATTCATTTGAAATATCCCAGCAAAGACTAAAACCTACTCACAGTACAATACACATCAGTTAGCCAATTCTTGGTGCTTTGCATTTTAGTAAAACTTATCCTGGGAGGATATCCAAGATTTTTTAAAAAGTCAACTAATTTAGACTCTTGAATGAGAAAGGTTTATACAATCACACCCTGGATCACAAAAGGTAAAATGTTCATCCAAGGACAAACAGTGGAAAATAATGAAAATCCACTGACTTCCTGGCTTACAACCTGTTCACTCAGCTGAACTGCTTCAGTATTTCATTCAAGATAAATAGCTATAAAATAACGGCATGCTCCAGCTGTTCTATACAAACTACAGACGTACCATTCAGCAGAGCACAAGCTGTTTCTGAAACTTTCAGTGTGAGGCCAGTGACAATGGGATCACCCACATTCATGAAGTGGCTTGTGAGCATAAGCACATGCAGTGCTCGGGGAAAGAATCAATGAAGAACCTAAGGCAACCAGTGCTGAGGCACTCGGTACTTCTGCAGCGCGCGGCCAACAGTCAGCAGCGTGGCGGGCTCACTGACAAGGTGGTAAAGCAGGCGTGCAGTCCCGCACAGCTGGTACAGAGCTCAAAGGAGATGTTACTTCCCTACATTTCCCCCCGCCCCCCGCACATACTCTTCTTGGAAAAATGCCCAGAGAAACAGAATATTCACAATGGCCAGTTGGAAGGACAAAGCTCCCATTCGTTAAGTACAACTGAGCTGTTGTACAACTCTGTTTTCACAGTATAAATTTCAATATTCTGACATAAGCAGCAAGAATTCTAACCCTCCAGAGCAGCTGTACTTGAAAAATATGAATATATAGCACCTCTACATCAGTTTGTTAAAGGTGTGACACTACTTTGAAAAGATTATCTTATTAGTGATCCTAAAAATACACCCAAGAGAGAATTAAGTGCGAATATACATAAACGTGTTGAAATAGTTAGGGCTGAATTAAACTTTCCAGATTATTTCAGAAAATTAAAAAAATGAAAGAAAGAAAGAAAGCAAGCAAAAGAGNGTTTGGTTTGGTTTGGTTTGGTTTGGTTTGGTTTGGGAAGGGAAGGGAAGGGAAGGGACCCTTTGCACACTGTAATATGTACACAAATAGTTTCTTTAAAGTGAAATAGTGAGATCCCTACCCTAGACAACAATCTGCCTGTTCTTGAACTTGTTAGCAATGCATATTAAATGCACAGACCAAAAAAAGAGAACCAAAACAAAACACAACAAAAAATACCTGGTCAGCTCTTCCTTAATCTTCAAGGGCTCATGTGGGTAGAATTTCACTCTAAAGCACATGGTATATGGTGGATGAGCTGAAACATTATAAAGAAAAAGCATTAGAACCATAGCAAACAACCACTGCATAAGCCACTCTGAAGGAGTGACCCTAAAGTCACTTACTAATGGTTAGTTTAGGCAGAGATTCAAACAAGAGCATTCTTATATATGCTTTATTTTGGTCTTTTATGGCAAATGATGAGCAGTAAGTAATGATAATACTACAAAATTGAAGAAGCCATTTAGTTAATGAAACTAAAGACAGTAGAAATATTTCTGTTGCCAGTATTTAATAAGATTATAGTACCTAACTCTGAGCAATGGTATCAATACCAGGCCTGACGTACTTTTAAATAGAAAAGAAAGAGGGGGAAAAGAAAAGGGAAGGGGAAAAGGGAAAGGAGAAAGAGGAAAGGATCACAACAACAGGAAATATTTCAATTTTGCAATCAACGCCTCTCATGCACTTTGATTCAGAGCAAAGTGTAGATCTATAATATTCTAGTTAGTTTTAAAATATTTCGGTCTTGGTATATTCTCAATGTACACAGTCAATTTAAATTTCCAAAACCTTGAAGAGATGGTGCTTTTACAGCAGGAAAAGGGAAGGCAGGAAAAAAAGGGCAAAAAAACATTACAGAGAAAATGGAACACAACACCAGGTGAAATCAATAATTACTTTTTTAAATTGTAAATTATAACAGTAATTAGTAAGCTACCAGAAGATTTTACTGTACCATCTTCTTAAGCTTACCAGTTACAAGCCTATGGGCTTGTATAAATTTCATATGGTAATTAGTTCAACAGTCATGATACTCTTCAAGCTACTCTGACTGCAGTATTTACCCATATGCTGCAGTGTTCCAGAAACACATCTCTAGATATCACACAGTTCCATGTGATGTACAACAGCAATAGAAAATAAAAATGCATTACATCTTTAGTTATGGTTGGTATCGTTTGGAAGGCCCAACTCTTCTTGAAGATAAAGGAATATTTTCCTCTTTAAAAATCTCACATTGTACTTATTTTAAAGTCAGCCTCAATAAAAACTGCTGATTTCACTTTTTTCCCTTGTTTAAGTAACTATTCATTTAAGACACAAGGAGGAATTTCAGAAGGGATGGGAATGGAAAGATGAAAAACACAGGAAAAGGAAAAAAGCAAGTTATCAATAATAAATAGAAATTAAGAGGAAATGAAGAAACAAAAAAGCCTTAATTGTTCTCTAGAGACGGTTTGAACTTTAACACTTTTCAGATCTGGGGAAGCCCTCTGAAGGCTAGAGAAACACTCAGTCTGTTTTCTGTGGGCTTTGCTGTCTTGGATGTGACTGCAGCATTGTCCTACAGTGACTGGAAACAGTCTGCAAAACAGAAGACATCGTTATGTCTTCCCTGCCCTGTAACAGCAAAGTAGAGGGTAAAGAGAATGCCCAGAAAGGAAAGCAGCGACGCAGAAACTCACTAAGGAGTCATGTTGCCTGGACAAAGCAAAAGATAACTTAAGTCATCTTAAATTATTCTGTCACTTCTCAATAGCCATGTTAAAACTAAGCAAGGGAGGAAAGCCTGTGCTTTTGGAATACCGGTCTACCTAAAAAAAGTGACAGAATTCTGAGACGACCTGTATTAAACAAGCAAGAGCAGATTTGAATTGGTTTGGAAATAGCAGTGCAGATGTAAGAATAGCTAATGCATGGGTCTTCAGGGCCCTAGCAAATACCAGCCTACTGCAAGCCTCCAAAAATGTACTGAATTTTACCCAGTTTTCCAGATGTCATTTAAAAAAATTGAAAATTTGCCTGTGGTAAAAAAAAATAAAGAAAGAAAAAAGAGTTTTGTTAGAAGAGTTCCATTCTGGCAGTATGTGGTAACCACATAAAAGTATCAGCTGCCCTATATGGAAAGAGTATCACAGTGAGGAAATGGCAGTATACACTGCACTATAAAAATAGCCCACATTCATAGGAAAGGTTAAAGTAGGAAATGTTTTACTTGCAGCAGAAGAACAGTATGTGACAGAAGTACACACCAATGCACAGGACATGCAGATTTGTCAAGGCAGCTTAAAGCCTATTTTGCAAATCTTTTCCTAGACTCAAGCTCCTGTAACAATATTCCTCCTCAGCAGTGCAGCAGTACTGTACAGGTCTTCTGCAGCCTGCTAAGCCAAGATCCCTTCTCTATTGCTGTTCAAGAATGGAACAAAAACAACTTGCAATTTGAAATGGTGAAAAGAATATTAACCTATCCATCTAATTAATCTCTGGAGATAAGAGGGTTCCCTGCAGTTACAGAAGGAGATCCTCTTGTTCTGTTTCTTATTCTCAATTGGAAAACCAGCCACAATGAACATTTGAATGGGGAAGGAGGAAACCCCAAAAACTATCCACTTTACTCTCCATCTTAATTTTAAGGTAGATCATGAGCCTAATGTTGTTCCAAAGAGACATTTGCTGAAATGTAAACATTTAACAAGGCCTTTGTCTTATAGATTTTATCACACTGGAGAAATACACAAGGACTTCATGTTCTCTCTTTGGTTTCTCATAGTGGAAACCAAGACAGGCATTGAATTTTATCAGCTCAAGACATGTGATTGTCAAGCCAGATAATTTCTCAATTCCTTGAAAGTAAAATTACTTTTGACCACTTACATATTAAAATGGAAACATTAACAAAAAAACCTTCCCAAAACAGAGAAGAATTTGCAGAAGTACATTTCATCAACACAAAACTAGCAAGCACATAATCATAATAGCTATTTCTTATAAGCTTTTTCTTTCAGAGGGTCCTTTATCTCTCAGATAAGGGGCAACTGGCATAGTGAAATGCCCAAGGCTCTGTCAGAACTTCCTACCATCAGAGTTCACTTTCTCACTAAAAACCATTCACAATTACAATAATTTCAAAGGACTTTAGTGTGGAGAATAGTATTGACAGCAAACTCCATTGAAGCAGAGCCATTAATTTGCCAGTTTGTATGCCAACAGTACATAAGAGGTGAAGGAAAAAGTACAAATAAAATCATTTAAGTTATATTAAATGCTGAAACAAGTAATGATCTAAACACTCATTAAGGATCTACACACAGAGCATAGTTTTCCAGGCAATTGGTTGTATGTTTTTAAACTTTATTTCACTTACATTTAACTAAGATGCAATATTCTGTGTACATCAAAGAGGAAGGATCTCCCTAAAGTACACTTAAACCTACAACACCACGACAAGAACAAAGAGGGATATGGGAGATGCCTCCCTTTGTACAGACATCAGTAAGTAAGGGACCTAGTCTCACATGAAGTATTTTTAAGCAGACTACAAAAAACCCCACACATTCATACTACCATTTTCTTCATAGAAAAAGAGTCTGAGAAAAAAAGAAAATATTTATATGTGCTGGTTTGGGCTGGGGTAGAGTTAATTTTCTTTGCAGTAGCGGGTATGGGGCTGTGTTTTGGATTTTGCGTTGAACACAGGGTTGATAATACAGAGAGGTTTTTCATACTGACACCCTGGTGAGAAGACTATAAGTGCATGGGAATTTGGGAGGAGACACAGACAGGACAGATGACCCCAACTGATCAAAGGAATATGCCAGATGACACGGATCATGTTCAGTATATAAAGTAGGAGGAAGAAAGAGGAAGGGCAGACTTTTGCAGTAATTGTCTTCCCAAGTCAGTTACATGTGGTGGGGCTCTACTGTCCTGGAGATGGCTGAACACCTGCCTGCCCATAGGAAAGGTTGAATGAATCCCTTGTTTTGTTTTGCTTGTGTGTGCTTTTCCTTTCCCTATTAAGTTGTCTTTGTTTTAACCCATGAGTTTTCCAGCTTTTGCCCTTCTCTCCCCGATCCTGATGGTGGGGGACTGAGAAAGTGGCTGTGTTGGCTGGGGTTGAACCACAACACTATGAAAGATGAAAATAGTTTTTAAAAGCTGTTGAAAAACTTGACTGAAATTTTACAATTGTCAACCAAATAGAGAAAGATGGAAGAGTCTCAGCTGGCACTTTTTGGAAGGTTTGTTTTTCACAATCTCCTTCTCACCAAGCACAAATGCTACCTTCTATAATGCAGCACTGGGTTTTTTTAATTTTAAACATGAAGTACAGATGGATACTGAAAGCCAAAACCAGATGTTAAAATTATCTTCATAGTCCTGAGAATGCAATATTGCAGAAAACTTCCTGCATCTCTCCTTGTTGTTACATATTCTCTGAACTACAGTATCCTACAAAAAGGTAGGGAAATTTAAGAAACAAACAAACAAGCAAGAAAAAATATTACACTCAAGTAGTCTTCATGTTCACTGGTTCTGCAGAAGTATCTCTGGGGAACTGTTAAGACATATGCAGTTGTTTCCATATATCCGTTCCCTTTCCAGATGAATCAGCTGTTTGTCCATACTCCTTGCTGAGCATTTTTAAGACAGGCAGAACATTACTCAGTGTTTTTATGCATAAGGGATACCTGATCTCTCATAAATCTCAAATTAGGGGTCTCCCACATTGCACTCATTAGTTACAGAACAACACAGGGCAAGGTGGATTTTTGTCAGGGGTTTATAATAAAGCATAAAATGCCATTATTAAATCTTCATGAGGATCATAGAACACACAGCATTCAGATAGTGCCTGAAGGATCACACAAAACTCCCGTTCTCATTGTATATGTATTTATGAATCTCATATTTGATTAAACTTTTCTTTACATTTGTACTGAGATCCCCTGGTTCATTCCACCTTCTTTCAGGTTTTAGGACAGCGTTAGAGAGCATGGAAATGAATTGAAAAATTCCAATGACCTGACATGGGAAAACATCCTTCTAGCATTACTCTTTTATATCATAGAATCATAGAGTGGTTTGGGTTTGAAGAAACCTTAAAGATCATCTAGCTCCAACCCTCCTTCCATGGGCAGGAACAGATTGCACTAGACCAAGTTCCAATCTGGCCTTGAACACCTGCAAGGACAGGACACCTATTACCTTTCTGGGCAACATGTTCCAGTGCCTCACTACCCTCACAGTAAAGAATTTTCCCCTAATACGTAATCTGAACCTACTCTCTTTCAGTTATGTAAGGCAACAAGAAAAACATGGAAATTTAGAACTCCTGCACATCAGAGCAAGAGAAATTATTCTGTTCCACTGTCATCAAGAACAAAAGCCATATATTTGGATATTTCCCACCAAGCAGGTTACAGGAGAGCTGCATATTACTAGGCAGAATAATCTTTAAAACTAATCAAAAAAACAGCAAAAGAGAAAGTGCATGGGAAAACTCTACTTAAACATTAGTGCTGATGTGACTCAGGTTTTACATCACAACATTCCTAGACAAAAATAAGCAAGAAAAAATATAAGATTGCCAAACAGAGAACTTTACTGCCAGCATTTGGGAGAGAATAACACTATACACAAAAACATGCAAAAGAACAGAAAAATTTCTTTTAGAAGTTCTTTATCCTGAACCACTAAGATACAGCTTCCTTAGGCAGCCTTCCAGAGAGATTTCCATCACACTATTAGAAACACACTGCTTGCAGCTGCTGATCACGGGTCACTAATTGGCTTCAATCTGTACAAACAAGACTGGCAGTGATTCAGGACATTTCCCAGAAACTGAATTTTTCCCTCTCAGGCAAAATTAGTGGTAAAAATGGCTGAGGCACACACCTAGACTTTACATATCGTGTTAAAACACAAACATTACAATCACAATGGAAAATGCAAAGGTAGATGTTGAGATAAAAAAGATACCACGCCTTCATTCTTTTTGTGTGGCACCAGAACACATTTAAATATAGTTTCATACGTGATAAGACAAAATAGAAAACATTTTAGAAGATTCTTCCTGTGAAGAATCTAAATGTGAACTTAGAGCAATTTTTCCCAAAGCCAAAGAAACTAAAACTGGAGTACATCACACAAGATCCTATGGACACTTCAGAGCTTCAAAGATACAACATTCTGTTCCACCAACCAAAATGTATTGTTGCCAGATTATGAGTTCTGTACAACCTAACTATAGAGGGATTATGCCTGAATGATTCATGTACTACTGAGGCCCATGAAGGCTAATACCTACTAAAATGAATACTAGAATACTTCTACTCGTCATAATTTTTCTGCTCCAAATATTTGTCAATATTGAGCTGCATGAATAAACAGACTGAAAAACTTGGTGCTGTGCTGGAGGAAAAGGAAGCTTCCCACAAATGGTAGCTGAGGTCAAGAACACAGAATTTTTGAATTTTTTTTCTGCATGTATGCAAGTGCTTCACAATTCTATGTAAATCTAAGCATCCAACTGAATTTAGAACTTTTTGAGTCATTAGTATTATCAGAGAAAATTATTCATTGTTTCCTGAAGTCCTTTATGCAATGAAATAAAAGGAAACATCCATCTAGTACAGTCACTGTGAAAAGCTTTCTGCCATCATTTCTCCCAGAAGTCATGTATACATAACACATATGCTATTAACCAGTCACTTCATTGCTTCAGTTTTTAGACTTCCCACCTTCTACTAATTTCAGTCCTCACTTGTGCCACCTGACACTGGGATGTTTTGCAAATGAGTATCAATATTTTCTTCTTCTGAGTTTAAACATTTTCATAGTAAACTGAATATTTTTAGATCAAATATGATCTAAATCATATTCCTTTAGAAATTCCTCATTCCTTTAGAAATTTTTTGGTTTTCTACATTAATATAGCCTAATTTTAGAAAAATAAATCAAAAGGTTTTTGATGCCAAATTCATACAAAAATGTCCTTGAAACCTGTGGGAGCATAACCTTCATGGATTCTACCCATGTACAAAATATATATACATAGGTTTATTTTTTTTTTCCTTGTAGGGTTATTGTAGCAACAGAAGTCCTTCTTCTGTGACATAAGAGAAAGTTAACTCACACTAGTATTTTTAAACATAAGTTGCCAATCATGTAGATAATTCAGCTTCTATGTCCTAAATCTAAGGTTGGTAACAAAAGTCCTTTGTTAGCATCTCCTTCTCTTTGGCTGTTCTTAAGACCTTTTCACCATGATAAACAACCTCATGCTAGCTGCATTTTATTTTGCAGTTTGGCTATGTATTCATTTGTTTTTAGAGTTTTGATTAGGATTCTATCATAAAAGCCACAGAAATCCTCTGATGAGGCCATCAAATCACTACATCCATGGAATTAATGGACTATCGTCTATCACATCTAGGCAGAATCAATATGCAGGAAAGGTTGTTTTGAATAAGTCAAAACATTCTCAGCACATCTGTTGGCAGAGCCTCTGCATGTTTTGCTATGCAAAGTGCACAAGAGGAATGAGCCTTTATGCTCTGTTGGGAAAAAGCATAAGGATATGTTGGATATTTGTTGGAGATACATAGATATATATAGATAGATATAGATATATATATGTATTTGCTGGATAAATGCAGGCCAGAGGATACATTCAGGAAACTGTTCTACTTTTGATAACACATTGAAAGGAAGCAAGAAATTAAGATAATTTACAATTATTACCATTTCTCTGTTCTTCCCTCTTTTCTTCCTTTACTATCACTGCTGAGAAGCACAACTTCCTTCTAATCTGATATTTTTGAACTTAATTATTACTGAATAGTACTGCGGCTAGCTAAACACTAGATATAGAAGTTCACAGTGAATATGTCAGACATATGTGTGTTGGCATATATACACATGTATGCAAATATTGCAGTATGGCTGTATTAATGGAAGAATTCCTTGAAGTATTCCATATAGTGCAGTCAACATTCAGTATTAACTGGTTTTGCATATTAGACAATCTCTTAAGCCTCACCACATTTTAAAGCAAATATATTATCTCCCACACAAAAGGGTCCTGGTACTTATGCTTAAAACAGAAAACTGTATACAAGCAATATGAGGATAAAATTCTTCATTTCATAAGGTAGGTAGGTAGGTAGGCAGGTAGGTAGGTAGGTAGGTAGGTAGATAGATAGATAGATAGATAGATAGATAGATAGATAGATAGATAGATAGATAGACAGACAGACGGATAGACAGATAGATAGACAGATAGACAGATAGACAGATAGACAGACAGATAGACAGACAGATAGACAGATAGATAGATAGATAGATAGATAGATAGATAGATAGATAGATAGATAGATAGATAGATAGATAACAGCTAAGACACAACTTCTAATGCGCCATGTCAGTTCTCCAGAATTGCCAAATAAAATGTCTTCTGCTGCTGGATATAAGCTTCTGAGGACCAAAGCAGTTTTTTTTCGTGAAGAGGCCTTCACAGGTGGACTATTTAATGGAAACCATAGGCCAGACAGTAACATTTCAAAAAGATAATTGAAATAATACTTCCAGTGTAAAGACACTTTTTAAAATACTGATCTTAAGTTCCTCCCTCCTATGGCAGAAAGCTCACCACTTAGCCCACAGTACTTGAGTTTGCTGGACAGTAACAATGATCTCAAGCCAATGCTCTGCATTTTCATGAAGCAAGGGGCAGCAGAAAGAAGGAAAACCATAAAAGACCCAGAAGCAATTGCCACACTCCATTGTTTTTGCCATCTCCCAGTGGCTGATTGCATCTGACTGAAAATGGGAGCTGGAACATACAGCTCTTCCAACCAGATCTATCATCCCATGTCTGCTGGCCTCGGGCTGTAGCCATGAGTGGTAAGGAAAAGCTTTGTGAGATGGTAAGATCAGGGTAGCAGGGTGTTTTCAGGAGTCCTTCATGTGCTAACACTGTGCTGTTTACACTGAGAAACAAATGAAGCTTATTCTAAATTACTGCATGGAAGCACAAGAAAACCTTCAGTTATTTAAAAATCAGTTTAAAAACATGAGCCTTCAAGACTTACATTTCATTTGCTTGAAGATGGACTTGTTGGGCTCAAGCCAGTGCTGGAAAGACAAAGAAGAGAGCAGAGGTTAATATGGATCACAGTAGACAAAAATAGCCTTGTAAATGTATATGGTACCAAAACTGAGAAGCAGGAATTTTGTTTCACTGAGACATGCATAAATGAGAAAAGCACCTCGATATTGGAATTGTACTGTATAAGCATATTTGATATCACCAGTGCCTGTAAAATAGATGTAGTTGAGGTAGAAATAAGACAGATATTTCAGAAACACATTTAAAGGGGACAGGCTGTAGCCCTCTGCAGTAGGCATTTTAATCTCATACTTTCAGCCATTTTTTTCCAGAAGAATGATGCTATCAGACAGTAGGACAGACTATTCAGAAACTTTAACACTGTCTCTTCATTGGTGCTGTCTTCTACATTGCTTAAAACTGAAGAATGTCTAAGTACTCTATCCTCACTCAAAACACACAGGACACAAGCTGTTGTTCTCTTCTAGCAATAATTAAAAATCTCAAGAGAAGAAGATTGAACTTTTCCAGGAAATGTTCACAATACAGACAGCTAATGTACAGTGGAGAGGTATGGATGCTTATCAGTAGGTGCATAATTTTACAGGAAAAGATGCTTTTGGCAGGAAAAGTTTCATATGTTTTTCATTCTCTTAGAAAATAAACTCAGGTATTTCTCTAACCGAAGTTAGGCTCACATTTTAGTTAAGAGCCTTAGCACATCCCCTGCTAGCACTAGCTGACCTGCTCAGGAGGATCTTTTATCAGACAAAAGAACGTGCTGGTATTCAAGTGCCACTTCTGAGCACAGCCAGCAGCTTTTGTATTAGTATTTTTCATTTAAGCAAAAATCTCCACAGTAAAATGAGATTTGTGCTGTGGAAGCAGCTGGTCAAAAAGCACAGCATTTAGTTTTAATAAGCATACTCAACACTGGAAGGCCTTGCACTAAGGGGTTTCATTTTTAACCCTTTCATTCTAGCTCTAAAACCCTTTGGTCAACTGCAAAAAGAAAACCTAGCATTTATTAAACCATATGCAATACTTAAAATATCCTACATGGGCTACCATGTCTCCTCATAACCTTTAGTAATTCTACTACAGAGAAAGGCTGGGGTAGATATTTTGTAGGAGTTGTTAATAACTGACAGAAAACTATTACTTTAAAAATTATGACTCTCAAGAATTCAGATGAAGTCAGGATAACTGCATATTAGTTTTCTGAAAGAGAACTTCTGACAAAACAATTACCTTGGAAAGAACATTTTCAAATATCTGTGGTTTATGTGCTATGGCTGCTCAGAAACTCACACACATATAGTGTACAGTAGTACTGGAGATAAGCTCTGCAACATATTTCTATTTGAAGTTCACTTATCACTGAGAGACTGATATGGAGCCCTGGTACAAGCAAAACAAAAACCCAACAACCTCAAACTTCAAACAACAGCTACAACAAAACAACAACCCTCCAATATTTCTTTACCTATTCTGTTTTCCCAGTGTCTCTCTTTTTAGGGGAAAAGATGAAAGAAACAGAACTGAATTAGCAATGACGGTTTCACTGACTTACCAGAAATATCTAGCTCATTTTGTTCTGTTTTTAGATCATACATATAAATTATTTATATGTTTCACTCTGAAGAATGGGGGCTGAGAGTTGCTCACAAAAAGGTAAAGACAATCTGATCTAAGAAATCTTATACAGTCTGCAGTGCTTTATAGATACATAATCCAGAATGAATTCACAGATAAGAAACCAGTCAAGTCACACAGATATAAAATGCACTTTCCACAGACCCAGCCCACATCCACCAGGATGAGGGCAATCCTAGATGGAGATTCAGACAGCAAAGGGGGAGTTGGGCAGTGAACAATGTGTACTGCTCCCAGGAAACTGAAAGGTAAGAGTGTCCACTATTTTCATCTAGCAGAAACACAACACAGTTTTCTTGATATTTGTTTTTGAAATACCAAGCTGGAATATCAGCACAGACCCGATCAGCATTTAGAACTGTTTGGAAAAGTTAATTACCTATTATAACAAAGCAGAGATTAAAAGAAAGCCAATTTGCAAATATGAAAGCCTGATACCAACCACGTGAATAATGAAAGAGGGAAAACATGGATGAAATTCCTCAAACCTCCAGGAATGCAGATTTACCTAACACATCCAAAATCAAACATATTTCACTGAGACCTGACCTTCATGGGTTAAAAACAGATTGAAAAGACACCAAGCAATTAAGCAATCTAAGCTTTCACACGGAGGTCATGGAACTGACAGGCAGTTTGTACAAGCTCAGATTTCTGCTGTGACCTTCTGTTGGTGGAAGATTGCAAACGTGTACACAATTCAGCTGAATCTTCCAGAAAATGGAGGACTTATTTTATAATTTGTGGAGACTTTCAAGGACACAGCAATTAGGTGCTTAATGCTCTTTGACTGTCAGGGGAAGATAAACACCCAGTCATTGCTAATACTTCTGGAAATAGCCACCCCTATATTTGTTTGCATATTTCAATTTGAGTTTTAGGAAAGATTTTCCCCTGAGTACTTATATTTCAGCCTTACAGCATTGACTATTAATAATTAATACCTGTGCCTCATCTCTACTATGCAGTATCCAAGCTATATTTATTCCAAGATTAATTAGCTATTATAGTTAGGAGGAGATTAAGATTCTTATAAATTAATCAAACTGTTTCTGCAGAAACTTTAAATTGAAAAGTATTTGGTTTTCCAAAATGCTTTTTTTTCATGTAGCAATATTTTTTTAACAATTTTCCTGAAAAAAAAAAAATCTTAGATGAATGAAAATATAACATTTTGAGTTAGCTTGTCAAGATAAATTTTAGAAACATTTTATATGCTCAGCAGCAAAAAAAAGTCATTAATACGTATGCCACACTGCCTTGCAAGAACAGTCCACATATGTTTTCAAATCTTCATTGTAAGGAGTTATTGTACCCTTTAATGTACTTGATAAGACTAAATAAAAAATCCAAACAAAACTAGTCATATATAAAACTATAACTAGAGACAATAATCTTTTATTTCTTTACTAACACTACAGTGTGCAAATCAGGAAGAGAAAAAACTCCAGCAATTTGAAGCAGTTTCATTTCTTTCTCATATATTTGACATTGTAGTCCACAAAGGCTGCTTTAATTGAAGGATGGCCTATACCCTCAAACCAGCTTGGCTTTATGTGTGACAGTGCTTAATGATCACCAGAAATCTTTCCTGCAGGGGCCAAACTTCTTGTTTCATTGAAAGCATGTTAGCAACATGGTTGCTGCCCAATGGGGAAGAAAAGACTTTGATCCTAATCCCGCTAACACATTGCCAAGAATCCTGACAAGGAGATTCATGTTCAGCACTAATAATTTGTAATCTCTTTGCCAAAAGAGGTTTCAGTAGCTGCTGTGTATCTCAGTCATCAGGCAGATGCAGTCACAGAAAACAGAAGGGAGAGAGAAAGATACATAGAAGTCTTGAAGGTCAGTCATGGGACAGCTAACAAGTCTTGGTGCTTCAAGCGCCAGTGATGCGTAAGCAAACTATCACGGATATCATTTCTGGTGCTGGGATCCTAGAATATGCTGAGCATTGCCTTCTGACTAAGATTTCATTGCAACTGTATGCTGTGTTTCAGGCTAGTGCAATTTTTACTTTGTAAATAGAGCCTTCACCTCTGATCAGCCCTTAAGTGGTGCTGAGTAGTCATTAGCGAGGCCAGGTGTGTTCTTGCTTACCCACAAATGCTGAGCAGCTGATGTGCTATCAGCTTTCACAGCAAAAGCTCAGGGTGAACAAGGACACTCTGCAAGGGTAAAAGTACCATTCTAGAAAGTCAATTTAACTCCACAAACACTGATATGCTTTTAGTAAAAACACTTCAGCCTGTTTCAACCTGTTTCAAAGGAAGTCATTCACTGGGAAGGTCTGAGAGGACTGAGTTTGGTCTTCATTCAGCACAGGGCTAAGAGTTTTAGGATAAGAAGCTGTGAGGAAAGAGAAAACAGTGGCAAAATCATAGAATGGCCTGGGTTGAAAGGGACTTTAAAGACTATTTTGTTCCACCTCCCATGCCATTGACAGAGATACTTGTCACAAGACCAGGTTGCACAGAGTTTCATCCAACCTGGCCTTGAACACTCCCAGGGATGGGGCATCCACAGCTTCTCTGGGCAACCTGTTTCAGTGCCTCACCACCCTCAAAGCAAAGTCTCTCACCTCTTCCATGTCAAGAGGCTTTTGATTAAGTCCCTGTGTTTGCAAAAGGAGCAGTTAGGAAGGGGCAACTGAAAGAGGCCAAATAGCATGAATATTTATATTTCGCTCGGCCAGAAATATGTAGCCAAGTGCTTGGATGTGCATACAGTAAAACAGTATCAGAAGAATCTATAGGTTTTACAAAAAAATTCCAGGCAAAGGCTGGATTGGATATCTTTGTTTAATCAACAGAAAAGAGCAGGAGAATGGAGACACGAAACATTGCTAGAAAATTTAAAAAACAATTAATTTTATTTAAAACTCCACCCTATATTAATCTTGAAAATTAATATCTAATATTTTCCTTGAATAAAGAACAAAATCAAGGTAAATTTGCTTTAGCTTAAAAGAAGTGACTTGCATGGGATTACCACCTGCCAAAAAAAAAAAGGTAACAATATCCAAAGCTCATGGAAGTTCAGACGGGAATTAATTAGGTGGCATCTCTATACAGACACAAAAGATGCTAAAGAGCCCAGGGCATAATGTGTGTCTCCTTCTTCATGCCCTGAGGCCAATACCATTTTTTCATGGTTTTAAGAGCTTTTATATCAAGAATATTGACATTGTTCTGCTGTAGCAAAAGAGCTGCTCCTCTGTATTTTTTCCAAAATCAGGGCACCGATGTTATTTAGTGGCATGCTAATGAGGAAGAAACAAGGTACATCACTATCACAAACATTTATCTGGTCCAAAAAGGTAGTCACATACACTGGAACAGAATCACCATTTGTATGATTCTGAACTGGAATTTATTAAACAAATTTCTGAATTATCACTGCTGTGTGTTGGAGTAGCTGAATTTATCCATAGTCTCTACATCAGTTGAACATGTGGCTATAAAATCTGCATATATTGACGTACGCATGAGCCACGACATTCTCACAGACAACAGGTTCACAACTGATGGGAAAAAAAAATCTTTGTTTTTATCAATATATCTTGCAAAATTATTTCGTTTACAAGTTTACTAATCTTCACACAAGATGTTTAGTTAATAATATTTCTGCTGAATTAGTTTTTGTTTAGTACATAAATGCAACTCTACCAGTAAAAGCATGCTGCCATTTAACTCAGCACTTAGTCTCTGAAAATGGTCTGAAGCAAGCACTTAGAAAAAGAACAAGAGCAGTAGCTCCCATTGTGCTCAATGGGCTTTTTCCAGCCAGCCTCCATTAAAATTTGTTTGTAAATCTTTGTAGGCTTTTACCAATTTGTCCAAATTCCCATTTCTAACACTTCTTTCAAATTCATGACAGCTACAATGAATTTTATTACTGCCTATGCTTTCCTAGAAACTATTTATCAATACCAGTGACTTTATACTTACTTTACTTTAAAGTGTTTCAGTTCTAAGAATTACAGGGCAACTTTTCCCTGATCACCTTCTCCAAGCTATTTGACATCATATCTTTCTATCCCATTCATTTTTGCTTACTTTCTGAATCTCTCTTACTCATTCTCTCTCACTCACCTCTTTTCCTAGCCATATTATTCTCATCTAATCCATCTCTGGATGAAATCCATTTCTATTAGATATAATTCTCACAGACTTCTTTGTTCCTTTTCCAGGTCTACTGTATTATTTTGAACTAACGTCACCTGAACTGCACACAGCAAGCAGTGTTGCAGCAAGAGTTGATTCAAACGCAGTAACCTTTGTGATAACTCTGTCCTGGAGCAGAGGTTCATATGCATGGACAAGGATTAAGATTTTTATTAACCTATGGCTCAGTCACTCTAGGGTTCTGCCCGTCATACTTCTGTTCTACCCCTTGACAGAGACTGGAGATCTCCCAGACAGATCTCTTCTCCTCACTGTATGGAGTATTGCAACTCCTTACACAAAAACATAACTTCATTGAACTGAGTTTGCAAGTCATCTGATGTATCTTTCTGCCAAACTTCACCACTCTCATGTGGGACTAGGTACACATTTTTAGAAACGTGTATTAAATAGCTGCTCTTGCTAAAGCAGAGATCAGCTGCACCCAAGATTTGCTGACCCTTTCCAAAGGTCTCTCTGATGAGGAACTGCTTTACATTTTGTCTATAGGTCCCATTAAAAAAAACAACCACTACTTCACAACAAAGAAATTAATTACTGACTGACCAGAGGCTCTCATTTCCTTCCCTAGTAAATACTTGCACAATGCTGAACTACTTAGGTTGTCAGATCAAATATTCTGCCCAGGTCAATTGTAAGTGATATGCTTTGGTATACAAATGAGTCTCCCCACCATGTTTACTAGTGAAATAAATGAAATAAAATCTGAAAAAACAACCCCCCCCCGCCCCCATCTGTGTAGAATTGTCACCCAATTTTCACCATATTTAAGCTTGAAAGCAAAATGAGAATTGTATCTGCAACAGTTCTTTAGGGGGAAATTAGCAGGCATGTCAACAAATACATAGTGTCCAGTGTCATATTCCTATTAAAGCACTAAACCAGGCTCTGTGCTCTGGGAAAGTCAGAAAATCCCAGTGTACACAAAGCTACTATTCAGGATCAGCTGCATAGAGGGAGTGTACTCATACAGTAGTTTCACTAATTTGACAACTTTATTTTCAAACAAGCACAGAGCTAAAACCACTGCACTGCTCTGCTGCTCCCAGACAGCCCTGCAACACACTCACATGACAAAGCATCTTAATGCTTAAGGGTGATTATAATTCCAAATATCTCCACAGTGAGAGGTAAGACTTCACAGTTGCTTCAGGGTCCTACAAAGCCTTTTCTGACACCTCCAACCTACCCCATGGGTAGCTCCAAGGTATTTCTGTCTAACTACCACCTCATACTTCCACATTGAAAAACAAAATCACAAGCATGTGCTCAGATTGATCCACTGGGAGTGGAAAAAAAAGGAAACAAGTGTTTCCAAGTTTAAATCATTGCTCAGGTGCCCCTCTGAAGGGACTTAAAGACTATATTTACCACACTAACATCTTCTTTCTGTTGAATCTCCCTTGTGCTCAAGAACAATATCCTCTTCCAACAAGAAATCTACCCTAGAGAAGATGCTGAACAGCAGCTTCACTGTATCACTCTATTCTCATCTGGTACCTGTCCAAAAAACACAAAGAAGCTTCTCAATAAACCCGGGGTATCTGGCATAGAATTAGCCATTCTGCATTTCTACAAGTGTGAGAGTGTGACAATTGGCCTCAGTATAGTATCTAGTATATGAAAAGGTACCAGGAATAGTACCTTGAGTAGGAGAATCAATAACAGCTCATCCAGGCACAGTTCCTATTTGAAACTGTTAAAAAGTACAAGCTCCAAATAATGGTTTCTGGGTTCTTGCAGTGAGTTCTTGAGTTCTCTTTACTCTCTCGAGATTTCCTGGGTTGGGTTTGGCCTTCAGTGTTTTCTTCAGTAAGAAAAATAACAGGGTTCTATCCACAAATGTGGCAGCCTATCTTCATGAAACCATACAGGAGCTTAACACTTGAGAACTATACAGAATCATAAAACCATCAAGATACCTTTAACATCATCCAGTCCCATCGTTCACCCAGCACTACACTATAACCCTTAAATCACTAAACCACATAACTCTGCAACAGATCCAGACTCCTCCAGGGATGGTGACTCCATCACATCCCAGGGAAACTATTTCCTGACCACCCTAACAGTTAAAAAATATTTTCTAATATCTAATCTGAATCTCCCCTGTCTCATCTTAAGGCCATTTCTTCTGGTCCTCTCACTGCAGGCACAGTAGAGGAGACCAGCCCCCACCTCACTGCACCCTCCTTTCAGGGAGTTGTGGAGAGCGATGAGGTCACCCCTGACAAACCCAGATCTGTCTGCCATTCCTCATGAGACACGTTTTCTAGTCCTTTCATGGGCCTTGCTGCCCTTCTCTGGACACTCTCCAGCACCTCTAAGTCCTTTTTAAAGTGAGGGGCCCAGAAACACAGGATTCAAAATATGGCCTCACCAGTGCTGACTGCAGAGGGATGATCTCTGCCCTGGTCAAACTGGACCAAAAGTAGCTTCAAATGTTACTACAGTTTACAGTCAGGGAGAAGGCAATGTGATCCCACATAATTTTCTCAGAAAACCACATGAAGTCAGCAGTTAGTATATGAACACTAGGAACTCCTTTGTTCTCAGTATCATTAGACATAAAATGGCATACCGCAATTTACTGCATACTATTACTACACCACTGACATTTTTGAATCTACAGTAAGGCAAAGTTTCCCCAAAGGAACATCCAAATGTGATGCTAAAAGATACAACATGATGGAGAACCCAGGGTTTTTAACTGGTAGTTCAATTTGATTTTATTGTCACTGTTACTCTCCCATAGACTCAAAGACATAAAAGAAAATACAATGCTGCCTTCTGTTAAGAGTGTCATCCAGAGTTTGGGGATTTTTTTTTCTGGAGTAGAATATGGAAAACTATAGAAAAATCTTAAAGGTTTAAGTATACCCAAATATACACAGAAGTTTATTTATGTAGGAGGAAAATATTATTATAAAAGGGGAATTGGGGAGAGGAAAAAATATGTATTATTACTTACTTGAAAAATAACCTCTAAGAACACTAGCTGTTTTCCCACATTTCAATTTTTTTTTCAGACCTAAGACAATTAGCTCAATTTTCTAGATTTTTTACACAGTCAGAAGTTCTGAATGTTCTAAACAGAAATCTTGAAACATTTAATTTTAAGCATCTGAAATATTGAAACAATTAATTTTTTAAATTCTCAAACTCAGTCAAATACTCCTAAGTCAAAATGCTACATTTTAGTAGCATACTCTACATTTAGAAGACATTTTGGATGAATTAAAGCTGGTATTTTTGCCTGCTTGAGCTCCCTCATTATAAAACAAAAGGATTGCAAATTAGCTTTCAGAGCAACTATAGAACCATTGCACAAAAAAAAATTAGATCTTAATAAAATGGAGGCAAGCATCACTGCTAGACTAAAGGCCAGCAGGAGTAAATTTGCATAATATTTCATATATAGATATATATATGTGTATGTATGTGTGCGAGTACACTATATAATAATACACTATTATTTCGTATAATATAACTATTCAAAAAATCAATCAAGAATAATTCACCAAAAGCCAGAATTAAATTCATGATTTTGGCAGTTTTATTTGGAATCATTGATATATCCCTTTCTGTGCAAACACAGGGACTATGCCATTGAATATAAAATTCTACAACATACAAAATCCTACAACAGAGGCATTTGGCATTTCCAAGAAATTCAGCAAAGCAACATCCATTGCGTGCTATGTACATCAGAATCAATAATAACAACTCTCCTAAAAAAAAGTTATGCTTTCTTGTTTCAGCTCCTATTACATGTTGTTTGAAAGAACAGTCAGAAGATGGTGCCTAGTCTCTATCTTTGCCAATATTTAATATAAACTCTTTCCATAAAATTATAGAGAATTCTCCCAAAATTATTTACTAACCTGGTGAAAGATTTTTCCCCACTGCCTCCATTAGGACTGTCTCAGACAGTGTAGCTCTTACTACCTTAAGAACCAATTCCCTTGCTTAAACTTTCTTTTCTTTCTATTTTGCACTCTGATGCATGTATAATCCTATCTTCCTTGCCTTTGATTCCTGCACTAAAAGGGTGTGCTCTTCTTAGAATCATCTCACAAACAAGCTCTCCACTTTCTTTACGTTTCTAATACTGCTTCTTTCCTCTTTCCTTCTTCAGTCAAGTTGATCTTTCTTGCATACAGATATCTAGATCAGAGCAGCTGAGGTCTCATTGGGTCTAATGATATTGATACCTTCCCGCAAATACAGTCCTAAGAGGCAAACAAAATGTTGTCTGTTACCATAGCCACGTCATGCACTCCAACCAGACTAGTCAATATTCATTTTATTCATTTTCCCACATCACTTTATTTGCCTCTGGGGCACTGAAGTTCATTGTCACACACATTATTAACTGGTATAGCATGAACTATTGCTTTCCTTCAAAGTAATTGCCCTTGGTCAAATCACAAGGTTTAAATTCATAAAGAAGCTGTTGCTGAAATCCACCTACCGATCTTTACTGGGCTACTTTTTGTGTTTTGTGACACACCTCACCAAGCCCTAATAATGTACTGCAGAAAATGTGTCTCCCTTTCTCTTTATTGGGACCTTTAAGAATTCCACTGAGTCTTGAAAATTTCTTCTACTAAATTACAAGTGCACTTATTCCACGGAGCTTTGAAAATTTCTTCTACAGAAGTATAAGTACTCTTATCTGTACAGTGGCTACAGTCATATGACATTTCTCTTGTGACTCCATCACATATAATAGTTGCTATAGCTTATCTCTTTAACCACATACCTAGGCAACTACTGATGGTTTTTTGTTAGATGAATTCCAGGCGTCTAAACTCACAACTGCTAAAATAAAAAACAGTGAGGAAAACTATCACTTACCTCATAAACTTAAAACCATAATTTCCTTCGTTTTTTACTGAGCTGTCCTGGTTTTGGCCAGGACAGAGTTAACTTTTTGCAGTAACCATGAGGTGGCAAAGCCTGGAGCTGTATGGGAGTGTCTGGGTTATTATATATATTCACGTCATTGCTGGAGTGCAGAAGTAAGGAATTATTGGGCTTCCAGGAAGATGTTCATGACAATACAAGATACTCAATACAAAAATAGCTTATTTGGATGAATTGTAACATAAAAGAAGAATGTACGTTGCTTTCAACTCATCAACAAAGCATTTAAATCTGTACCAAGAAGGGTCCCTTATCAATCCTGTCCTAATTTGTGACAGAATTTAAAATAAAGAAATAATACCCAGTTAGAGAAGTTATCGATATTCTTGAAAACATGAGAGCAATTGTAAATCAGCACTTGAAAATGCACATATGGAAAGTGCAAATTTGGTAAGTCTGTTTAACAAAATCCAGCTGAAGAGTGAACCACTTGATACAAGCCACCATACTACACAGGGTGGCAACAATATTCTCTAGTTGTGGGATACAAAGGGAAATGAAAACACAAGATTTTTTAGGTAAGAACATAGGGGGTTTTTCCCTCAAATTGTCTTGTGCTGCTAAGCAAGAGAAAATTTTAGCTTCTGTATAATCTTCCATAAACTTAGCACTAAATTAGCTATACTACGAGATGTAAAACAACAACTGTATAGCCAAGATGGATAAGACAGTGCAGTGAATATAGCTAACAATACAGCTAACAGCTCTTTGAAACACAGGAACCACATATGGTATGATATAATGGGCATCACAATGGGTTTTTGGTTTTGGAGTTTTTTTCCTGAAGAATCACTAAAAAATTTTGGGTTTTATTTAAAAGATCCTCTTTAATTCCATTAAGTAAAATAACTTTCCTGTAGCTTTTTTGAGTGACTGTCAGAGAAACGCCCCACAGAAGCAAGTGTTTATTAAGTCTTACTTAATTATAGCCCAGTCCAGTGCTCCACTTAATTTTCCTATCAATTCCAAACAGGTGAACATCTCTATAATTTTTATGGTTGTGAAGAATTAAGAACACTGGTCAGACTAACTGCTAATTATTTTCACTTTAGAAGGGGGATGCAATAGAAGCTATTTGGTGTAGCTTTGCAAAGCTTTTGCAATTCTATAAGATTGAGCTGATGGTGATACCCCAATTCCAGTGATTTTTGACAAAACTAATTAAGGTGTAGCAAGAGATATCCAGCTAAATTATTCTTTTCCTCTTCAATCACAGCAGCTTCAGACTGGTAATTGTTTCCAGAGATTAAATGCCATTATATGTACCCAAGATATTTAAAATCATGTATCTAAGTCTTAATATTGAGATCAGCAGGAAAACATCGTGAAGAAGCAGTTCTGAATTTCAGTGTCTGAGGACTTCTGCTTTCTGTGTTCACAATTTGCTCCTACTCTCATACAGTAAAAGTCATTTGAAGCCACACAGGGTGTAGCAGCAGCAAACTACCTATAAAATACAACCTGCAGAATCACCTAAGAAAGGTGACTAATTACTGTACACAAAAATGCCTACAGCACAGGCCTGAGAATTTCATTGCAGAAATGCAAAGATGCTTATAGGAGGACCAACCTGAAGAACCCTCCAAAGCTTGACAAATCACATCTGTTTTCTGCATTACAGATTTTAAGTCCATATACTCTGTGATGGGTGAAACACAATGACTGCTTTTACCTGCTATACACAATAGAATTTCTTCTTACATATCCCAAAAATCATACGCTATGAGAAAACTAAAAATCCCAAATTCATGTGCACCGTCAGAGCCTAGAGCTGCTCTGTGCTGACTCTGAGTCATGCCTATAGATTCTTTTCTAGTTTAAGTGCCCAAAACTATACAAATCAGAATATACCATAATAATAATGATAATGATAATGATAATGATAATGATAATGATAATGATAATGATAATGATAATGATAATGGTGATGATGATAATAATAATAATAATAATAATAATAATACATGAAATGAGGAGAAAATTAATTTTAATAATGCCACTTTAGGAATCTCTACAGATTACAGCCCTAGTACAAATCCTCAGAGATACATAACTTTGCATCAGAACTTACATGCTTATTTAAAAAAAAATCAATTAACTTTAATTGAAAGCAAATTTAGTCAGAGATTATATACATACCCTCTGCTTCTCAGGGTCAACATATCGAATGCCAAAATAGTCTTTTTCCAGCAAGCTGTAATAGTTGCAGATGTGATCTATAAGAAACTGACCTTTGGTTTCCCTCTGTAAAAAGATATAGAAATTATACATTATGTTGAGTATTCTGAATTTGCTGTCTACAAATCTATGCAAAGTGTCAAGGAAAATGGCACATGAAATTTGTTGTTATTCAGATAAGGACAAGCTTTAACTGTTTATCTTCCCTAAAAGACTCAAGAGATTAATGATCAATACACTCCCTGCACATTCGCAGATTGCTTAAGAAAATATCATTACTACTCCAACCTGAGGAAAACTCATGCTGCTCTAATGGCTACAAATTTATAAGACTTACTGTACTACTAACAATCATATTTCCACAGATGCTATAATGGCATAACACATACTCATTTAGAATTTTAAAACACTCTGTGTTTTTTTTATCCCCCAAATTTGAAAGCAGATCTGAATGTGAGTATTCTACAGGATCTTTACAGTGACGACAGCAAGAAAGATCTGGTCCTTAATTCCCTCCATTAAGTCAGAGCTACAGTACAAAGAACAAATGCCCAAACGACTGAAAGACAGGTTTTCATCTTTGTGTTGTCACTGGATAATTATGGCCTTATCAAATCTTACTGTTACACATGATATTTAGCTAACAATCTCATTCTTTCTGTTTTCTTCAATCTCAAGAGTGTGGGTCTATTCTCCTTCATCTGATCCCTAATGTGGAGATCCTACATGAGTTTTCACATTTCTTCTGATCCAGCTAATGTGAAGGTTCATGTTGGGGTTTTTTCTGAAATATGATTTGTGTCAATATTAGCATGGGACTAAAGCTGTTTTCCTAAAACAGTCCCCTCCAAGCAGACATAGGTACTTTCACTACACAGTGGTGTCAGGTCTCTGCATTTTTTTTCCTTCTATGCATCTACCCTGGTCCTGCACTGAGACATCTCTGGTGTGGACCAGGTAGCAAGTCTCTACCCTTTGCTAACATGAAACAATTTGAATTTAGCTGTTTAATGTCTACTGAATAGAAACTACAGGACATGAAATCACGTTATATAAAAAAAAATACTTAATTGTTTTTCTCCAAACTACTCCCTGAAAACTTTAATGCTGTGCCTTGTTCATTTTTTTTTTAAGAATTTAAGAGGCAATTTAAGCTGTAAAGAGCATGGCACACAGAATTGAAGGCATAGCCCCTATATATCTCATGGTACTTTACAAGGCTGGGTATTGCTAGCATCTTCATTTTGCACAGAAGTAGCTGAGGCAAAACCAGCACCACGACGTGTCGGAGGTCATACTCTAAAGGGCACAGGAAGTGATGGCTCAGGCACCACCACTGTCTGGTGAGACCTACTCCTTCCCAAAAAATGAGACATGCTTCAAGACTGGAGAGTTAGAAAATAATACAACTGCTGAACTAAATTTTTGTTCTCTTATCTTTACAATTAATAAGGAATTTTCACATATATACAGTTGCTTGTCTTTTGGTTTCCATCATTCAATAGATAACTAAATAGAAAGCACCCTCAGTTAAGGCCCTGACAAAGAGATGCACTGCCCTTCCATATGCTGGGGCTCCTGCAGACATAACCTTGCCTGCCATAGGGACCTCCTCTCCTCCCAAATTCACTTCTAGCCACAATGGAATTGCTAATTTCTCTACAGATTTCCTTTTCCTAGATGTGGTCACCTCTGTTTCAAATGCTACTGCGTAAGTCACCTGCTTCCCCTACTTCTATTTGTCTCCACCTTCTATCTCCTATTAATTTTAATCCTGTACTCTTCCATACGCCCCTACTTGCCTGGAGATATCTCTGCCTTGTCTGCACATGGTGCTTAATTTGTTTTCCTATTTTTAAACAGCCATTTTCAAAGGATGTTAACACAATTTGTCTATTCAGTTTGTGCTCATGCAACCTCAAGCTTTGCACCCTGCATTGTTACCTTTTCCCATGTAACCTAGATGCAACAGGTTTCCTTCTGTAATTGTTTCCTTCCAGCCTCAAGACATTTAAAAATCAACTTGTTTACTGTTAAGAGTGGTTAACACATTCACTGACATTTTTGTGTGTTGTACCCAGTTGGGTACAAGTATGGGCATCCTGGAGACAACATAGACAATGCTTTCCTCAAATGGAAAAGTCCTATCAAAGACTGAAAAATACAAAAGGAAAACTGTCACTCTCCCTGTAGCTGACAAAAAAAAAGGTCTACACTTAAGCAGTCATATTTCAATTAACTGCTTTCTAACTTAAAATCTTTTAAGTGTCTGGAAAGTTTTGTGACTATGAGAGACCTTTGAAATATTGACAAAATTGCATGGTGACATTTCATTACAAAGGCAGTAGAAAAAATTACAAACACAGATGTGACATTTAAGTTGCATACAGTTTTAAATGAATCTACATCAAATTAAATAGGACTGGGAAATAACAACTATTAGATGACTCAGGTACAATCAAACATGGAAACAGATTTACCGGCAACAGTGTACAAATGAAATCCATTTTTTAAAACACTGGTAATGGGAAAACCAGACTATCCATATTTTCATGTGACAACATTAGAGGGTGTTACTGGAAGAACAGCCAGTGATACAATCTCCTACAACAAATTACTAAAGGTTCACATTCTAATGTATGAGTTTTAAAAGCCCTTTGCTTCAGTCACCTAAATAATCACAAATTTCTGAGTTCCTGAAGAAACTGATAAAAGGGTACAGCACACATAATGTTTATAAATCCAGTTACAACGTTCAGTTTCTAAAAGGAATTGATGTCCTAGTTTTCTTCCTTGCAAAATAGATGATGGAAACAAACCAAACAAAAAAGAGCAAAAAGCCTCCAAGCTAGATTCATGCTCCATCAATCTTTAAGCCTTCCATCGATAAATGGAAGGGACTAGTTAATAACTTCACCCCTGGTTAACATACCCCTTCAATTCATTACATTTTAAAAATATTCAAGATGCACAAAAGTGGGCTAATTGGCACATGCATCACATAGTGAGAGTCCTCATATGAAATTCTAGATGTTCTGTGATTAACACCTCCTAGATGCCTGAAATTTTGGAAAAAAACAGATCTTAATTGATACACAGAGGAAAATACTTGATGTGGCACACAGCACATCAAGTCCTAATTCATAATAGATCACATGACAAGAAGGATGGGCAATGGCTGTTAATTTTATTTTCTGCAAACAGCATACATAAACATTTTCTACATTTCTCTAACAATGCTTTAAATTCTTCTGAGCTTTAGAATCTAACAATCTTTTTCTATTTATTACACATTAATACATATTACCATGCTACAAAAGAATACATTAAAACCAAATTTCATTCTGATTTGTGAAAGAATCTGGATAATATAAAGAACAGCTAGTCATCCACAACAGAGCAGAGGAATGGATGTGAGTCAGAGAATAATGAATATAAAACATTGCCTGAAATTTCAGATAGTTGCCATACAGCTTTCCAATTAAGTTATCCTTAAAAAGAAAATAAACAAAAAAACCCCAAACAAACAAAAACAATCCTTAAACCCTTCTATACAAAAAAGTACTTTGCAGCAATTCAGAAAAATAATTTTATATTATATTTTAGAATGTTTGTCAGAACAGGAAAAGATTATATAATAAAGAAAGCCATTATTTCAAACACCACTGAAGAATTGCAGCCACAAACAGGAATCTGAAAGCAAAAATCAAGTCGTACATTTCAAATTTTCACAGCTCAAGTATTTGAAAATTACACCAGAGTCCACTCAGAAGTCAATTATTGTCCATTAAAGAAGATATATGCAGGCAGAAACAGAAGTCAGAAAAGTCTGTGAGAGACACGAAATGTCCTGAATTGTAATGAATACATTGTTTTCAGTGAAAAAGATACCATTAAAT
>VZSE01012482.1:111099-153188 GCA_013398275.1 Promerops cafer | reverse complement strand
AAAAAGATACCATTAAATAAACCACTTTTTTCTAAGTCTATTAATTAAAACATATCTCAAAATATATTCTCAAATGAGAAATATTTTCCTTCGCATTTTTGTAACCCATGCAATGGCTTTAAATAAAGTCCTGTGATGTAGATATTCCACACACTTAAAAATTAGGAGATTTCTATAAATAATTTGAGGAATGACCTTCTGATCTATTTAGATAAATAGACACAGACAAGATGAGTATGTTTTTCCTAAGGCTGTATTTGAATATCTGACCTTAATACCACTAAAATCCCACAACAAACCCAACGCACATGCAATGGATATAATGCCATGTAAATGACAAAATCCCTGAACACACAAGGTCAGTTTGCAAATAACAGTTAAACACTGCTTTTTAAGCTGGATCAAAAGTTTTCATTTCTATTGAAACAAATATGTATCAAACTAAACTTGCAACTGTGGCAAAAGAATTAAGCAAACAGGAGACCTTCTCTACTCCAACAAGATATGAAAACATGATTACACAGTGTCTTCCATTGATGGACTCACAGAGCAACCTGAGTTTGTTCCCTAGCTCCCGGAACTGATTAATAAACTGGAGAAATGCTTAATTTTCCCTACCAGACACACTTCTTACAGCTTCCATTTCTGCAACTCTGCAAATTTATGACTGAATAACCTAATTCCTTGGTAATTTCTCTGGCATACAGAAACTAATCCAAACAACAATCTTTGTCACTCTTGAGCAGTTTAACACATTATCCCCATCTCATGCTTGCTTTGGGGATTTCTTTTTTTATTTCAACTATCTTGATGCAACTTAAAAAACAAGGCAGAGTGTAACTTGTTCTACTAGTTTAACAATTCTCCAATGACGTAAAATGAGACCACAAAACCTTTGTGACTGCTTCACAAATCTGAAAATGAGAAGAAAACTGCTTATAGAAGTTTAAGATCTTGCATTCAGTGAAATGTTTTCCCTATTTGAATTTGCTTCACTGTGGAGTTCTGTGTCTATTTATCTGAATGTCGTCACAAGGAAGAGCAGGAATCACAAGCAGATTAAGCACAATGTTTCTGCTCTGTTATCTAACCACTGAAGTCCTGCCAGCTGTGCTTATCTCTGTCAGGAAGCCACTGACATTACTAAGAAGTGTGCAGTCATAAACACAGTATTTATTTGTACTGGGGATTTCAATCCTCATCCCATAAGTGTCTTTACTTGTGTGAACAGCTCCCAACAGTGACCCTGTGTGTAAAGCTGGTCACATACTTAAGTACTTACTTAAGCATAAAGCCACACACAAAAAAACTAAAAAACCCCAAAACCAACCAAGAAACCATCAACACAACAAACAAAGCACAATGAAACCAGCATTTCTGTCTAAATTAATGGAAAGTCAGGCTCCCAGGCAAGGCAAACATACTGTTCGATGTTGTATGTTCGTTTTCTTTGGTGTGCAACGTATTTTGAAGTTCTACAGATGTAAAAGAATTAAATACATGTATTGAAGAACAATCATGTGCTTCATGATAGAACCATAGAATGAAAACTAACCCAGGCAGAAAAATAGACAAAACCATTGTGCCTCTAAGGAAAAAAAAAAAAAAAAAATTTTAGCCACTGAAAACTGAAAAAGATAGTTCTGTTGACAATATGTAACAATAATTATTAAAAAGCAACAGAGCTAAACTGCATCTTCAACTTCCACTTCTCAGATTTTTTACTTTTCTTAGGACATCCTCTACCAGTGGTAAGATCATATTTCTTCCAGGCTTTTCATGAGAGAAATAACTTGAACCCCAACAGGCACCTTCCATTTCATCGACAATTATTCCACAGTTCAGTATGGGGCCAGCTCTCGTACACCAAAGTACAGCTGTGAAAGGATATCTGGGAGCAATTCTCTGCTCATGTCCATTTTGATAGAGCTATCATCACATTAGCATTTGTCTCCTGTGGCACAGCAAAAAAGCTCACTAAGCATCACTGGATTGGGATGTGCCCTGGAATGGGACTCATTTAATATCAACCCTTTGAAGCTGAACAGGGAGGAGAACTAAGGGCACAGAGAAGGAAGACAGCTAGGCATGCCCGGATTTCTCAGTATCTTCTAGATCAATTTTTAAGTCTTGCCTGAATAACAGAATCTGGAACAGAACCCTCATTCTGCAGCAACCAAAGTCAGTGAGGTGGAACAGACTCAACTCCGACATGGCAAAACTGGGCCAGCCCTAGCCCTGACAATATCCAACGCTCTCTGCAAATTTCTTATGGCTCTTTGGATTTATGGATTCACTGAGTCTACAAATGACAGCAAGTACTCACAAGACAGATACACAGACAAGTCTTTTGCATTTTTGTCCCTTCTTTGAAACAACAACAGGACTATATGAAAATGTTTCACAAGAATAGAATATTGAATAATGCCTTTAAAATATATAGAACAACAAAAGCATGCCTGTTTCATTCCTCAGCTAAAGTGTTATAACACTTGAAAAGGAATACCTTTCTTCCATAATCAGCATCTTACAGTATTTTATACTATTTGAAAATACACTGGAAGTCTAGTCTAGTCCAGTATAAAACATTTAACTGGAAAATCTTCTCAGTTATAAGAACAGCCAGTTATAATTTACTTCTTTTATTGTAGTTTAAGTCCCCCCCCAAAAAAGGCAACAAACTTTTGCTGAAAGAAAACAAACAAATTGAAAATGGAAGATTTTATTTTAGAAACCAAGTATTTATCACAGATTTTTTTCTGTTAACAGCGAAGAATTAATTCTATCTCTACAAAACTAAAACAAATTGAAAAAAAGGGCCAATGATTTTTAATGAAAGGCACAAAACCTACAGTATAATAAAGTAGTTGGCATTTACTTAATTATAACAGTCCTCTTCTACACATTATTTTATATTAGTTATCTCTTGAGAAGTAAATACGTTTGTTCTATACACTAGTTAATATTTCTATATCAATTAAAAATCATGTCACCATTATCTAATTCTAGAACTTAGGGAAGGAAGAATTTTTAAATCTGTCATTTAATATATTTTATTATGTATAAAAGTATGTGAATAGATGATAGAAAACAGAGAAGTAATGCCCATCTTATTTCATAGGGAATTTAGCAGTCAGTAGTGATAAAGAATGCTTCATGTCTGAGAGACGAAGTACCTACTACTACTCTTCTGGTTTTAGATTTAATTTGATAACCTGGAATGGTTACCAAGAACATCATTTTTATAAATATATCAGTCTTTAAACTCAAATTTCCAAGCCCTTAATTATCAGTGGAGCCCCAAGCTATAGATACTAAGAAAGAGAACTAAAGGGAAAAGAACCCCATAAGCTAGCCCTTACTTACAGTTTCCTTTGGGCAAGGTATATACAAATACATCTTAAAAATAAAAGAGAAAGAACGGAAAGAAAAAAGAATAATGTCTACATCGGGAAGAAGATAAAGGAAGAGCAATTTCAGGGCTGTATGTGTGAATGTAGCTGAGGAAGTTCTATTAATTTTAAATGAAACTGCATGGCTAAATGTACATGGCATTGAAAATTTACCCAGAAATAACTGCTGCAGTGAGGTCAGAAATGATGATCATTTGAGGTTATTTATTTTTCTTTAATTTGCACTATTCATTTGCAACAGATGGACAGATTTGTCCATAAGACAGCATATTTTTACGCTTTCTTAAATTAGAGGTTATTGTATGAGGATAGTGATCAAATAATAATGGATGAAGAGGAAAAGGAACAAATTACACCACAGAAAAAATCCTACAATACCAGTCCCATGCAATGAAAACTATTCTAAAAGCAAAATACTATGGAAAATGAAAAGTATATTCTACTACTCAGTAAAACCTGGATAGCAGAAGTGAAGACAGGTAGCAGCTTTCACACGATCACTTCTTGACCTCAGTGATATTCTTCAAGTAAATTTCTCTGACCCATGGGTAAGTTATAAATAATTGAAATAACTATTTGTAGTTTGCATACTGCAGCTCTCAAAAGTCTCCACCAGTATGGCCAGCAAGCACTGAGGAAACCACAAATGCAATATTCATTTACAGGGCTCATGCTCATTTTCTGTTGTGCACATGGGCATCACTTAGCCATTTAGGTTCTGTGTCCCTGAAGTGTCAGCCTCACAGAAGGCTTGCAGCATTAACTGCTCGCTTCTGGTAACAGCTTCCATTAGTGCAGCATTTGTGATACCATCTGAGGCACTACTAAATTCTTAAAAGGAATGGAGTCCTTCTGTCAACAGATCTACCATTTTATTCAATATCCAGCCTTGTTCAGCAAACCCGACTCTGCTTTCTCACTTTCATTCTTGACATCATACCACATCTAGGAAAGTGGATTAGAGATTTCAAGAACGAGTTCTCAATCCCCACCTACAAAGCAACATAAAAGCCAAACCAGGATTTTAACAAAAATACCTGATGTCCCCCAGTACAGGTGATGGTCAACAATCCTCCCTTCTGGAGGTCAACAATTCTCCCTTCTGGCCTGAATCTTCCCAGTAGTTTCAAAAGACACAGAAAAATCAGTACATATTCAAGTACAAATCCAAGTACCATTCTTTAAATATGCCTTTTCCAACAGATGCAGAGCAATCTGCCCTTATTTTACAAGGAGAGTTTTTTAAAAAGAAAAGCAACCAGAAATTCTTGTAGCCAAACAAGACACTTCCTAGAGCACAGGCAAAACAGAGACTCAGCATGATATGACACAGCTCACTTATGCTGCCCACATGAAAACAGCCAGCTGGGGGTGTTGCAAGAATGCCCCTTCAGGAGCACATTTCAAGGCTCAGCTGAACGTATTGAACCCCAGCCATGGCAAGGGTCATGCAGGAGCAAACACACCTGTGCTTCCACAGCAGGTGGGAGAAAAGGGCAGCTTGAAAGAAGCTGTGGGTAGAGCACTGAAAGTGGCACCTCAGCTGGTCCCCCTCATGCCCCTCACAGCTTGGGGTTATGCTCGCATGTTCATTGCCTCGCATGAGGAAACACATCATGAATGCCTGCAAGCATGACATGGGATGTGCATGCACTGGGGGGAGGAATGGAGGGAGAAAAGTAAGATCGTGGAACATAACCCCTAGAGAGGATGAAGTAATGCCCATTTGAAAGGCTATTAGAGTGATGTGAAAGGCTAAGAGCTTACATAATGAACAGAATATTCAACTAGATATCACAGAAATTTGATCCATCACTATGTGGATTATTCCAGAATCACAAAGCCAGCTGTGTAGTCATTGATCTGGCAATATCATCTCCAGAGCACACACAATCACAACAAGTGGTGCAACTCACAAGTAATGTCTCCTGAGAGACAAGACCCTCAATCATGGTGATGAAGTCACCAGCTCTCAGTGAACCAGCTGAAAGTGCACCTCATAGAGTAATCTCATGTGATAAGGGTCTAGATAAAAACTTCTGGTTAACTGAGGAATCCTCAGCATGCTACGCACCTGAACTGTCAGATAGACATACGATATGATTATATCATTATGCCTCAGAGGACACTTGTCATAATACCTACTGTGCATCTTCAAAAAAGTTTTTATGGAAGAGGGTGGGGATAAACAAAGATCTCCCATCTTCTGCTTATTTAGAATCCACCAACACACATTTTTTTCAGCTATTCATCTTTCTTACTTGCCTCAGGTAAGTAACTCCTTTCTATCCGTCTTTGGTAATATTTCAGTATGCTTAATCACTTTTCGCATGTGCTTTGACTGCAGAAATTTTGTAACTTCAAGGATCATGTTGGCTCATTTCCCACTCAGCAAAGTGCTTTATTCCTGTACTGTCTTTCAGCAGACTGTAGGAATAATTTTACCATGAGAAACTATTTCCAAGCTGCTCAACTAGTGCTTTACAGACACATATGGTTAAATATATTTTCCTGTCAGAAATAATTACACAGTAAAGAATCTTTCATCAGTACTTTTTCCCCCTCATAATAATCCCAGTTGTTAAATGCTTGTTTTGAAGGAAAACAAACATTAAATTTATAAGATTTGACATTCACTCTTCAGAAGAGCAAATTAATGGTAGATTGAAAACACTGGAGACAGAAGTCCTCCAGAAACACTCCTTGGGCATGGTGCCTACATCAATGCACCCCAACGGTATTTAATAAAAGCCAGCTATTGGCATCAGGAGAGGAACTCATTCTCTATGTCATACAAGTTTCTGTCTCCTTGCCAAAGAAAAAGTTCCCAGCTCACAATTTTTTTGTAATAGGGAAAGCTGGATTGAATTTTTTTTTCCTTTCTTTCTCTCTTTCTGGAGGTCATTTAGTCCTTGAAAGACATACAAATTGCTTCATTAGTAGTACCTAAAATAAAACCTCCATTTGATAGCATAGCCAGAACTACCCTTGCATTTGTAATCATCACCTCACAAAATTACAAATATGGTCTTTTTTTTCCCCAGTCTTTAAAGAGCTATTTATAAGAATACAGATTTAAAACAACAAGTCTTTCTGATTTTCTTTTAACTACCTCCACAAAAAACCCAACACATTATAGAAATTCAAATAGAGGGCTCTACAGACTTATTCCATTAACCACAGCTGCAAAAAAGAAGATAATAAAGGAATACATTTTACAGACCCCATAACTGTTTCACCTTTACTAGACTTCACTTTCTCCCTTACTGTGTCAGATTCATCTTCATCTTTCCGTCATGTGCTCAGACTTCCTGTTCCCACACACTCAGCAGAGATCAAAGGCAAGCTGACCTCACTTTTTACTGTTTCAGTAATTGGTCTATTTTCCACATTTTGCAGTTCGGGAACATACTGACACACTATTAAAATGCATCCTTTTTGACTAAGATGGAAGTCATCATACTTTTTCTTCTTAGCAGTAGTTACTCTTGTATCCCTTTTAAGATGGCCTCCCCCAAAATAAATCCTAGGATGCTGCAAATGTTTCTTTCCATCTAGTAAATGGAAAGCAAAGCCCCGAATTACATACCAAATGTATGTAACTCACTTTTCCTGACCTTACAGAAATATTATTCTGTCTGTTTTTTCCTATCTATTAGGGCAATATTTGCAATCTTTGATATTTATAAAATTTTAGCTCTTGGCTGAAACTGAATGAAAAAAAGAGAAGGGAAAAAAAGGACTGCAGATCATGTGTTTATATATTGGAAGTTTTCTGATATTCTGCACACTGGCTGGCATTTGGGGAAAGCACTGAAAAATCAGTAGATGCAGATGATGTTTATGCACACTGATCAATTTCCCTTGACCACCCACATTGCCTGTTACAACTGAACATAAAACCCATTAAAAAAAGAAAAAATGAGACGATGATGCTTAACAGGATCGCCTGTTTTCATTTTACTATGCGTAGTGGCAGATAAAAAAAACATACAGTGGAAGCTACTTCCTGTATGCAAATGAGCAGAGTTCTCCTAAGCAAATTTTTTCACAGAACGTGCCTTGTTAACAGGTATTTAAGGATCAAACTATAATTTTGGAAATAAACTCCTGTTCTAACACAGGTGATTATGGAGTTGAAGGAGACCTGGCAAAAATTATAACATACAGTAACTTTCATAAATAGATAGTACAGCTGGTTCCTAGGTCATTGTCACATCAGAAAGGTCTCTCTTTAAATTTCTGTCACATTTAGAATTGAAGAAGAGCAATAGCAAATATAAGGAAGACAGCTAAGCAACTTGAAAAAGGAGTGAGTGGCTTTGAATATTATTGCAAAATAAAAAGTAAAGTAAGATTTCTTATTGTCCTCTGAGAGTAGAAAACCTGTGCTGAACCTCTTGCAATTTGGGAGCAAACTAAGGCTACATTCTCCTCACCCAGATCATCTACACGTACCACAAGCCTATGTGAAAAAAAAAAAAAAATCTTAAAAAGAAAGAGCTAGATGCAGTGCAAAGCTGACATGCAGATTCTAAGAAGCAAAACTCTGACAGCTTTGTACCTGCTCTGCCAAAACTGACTGCAAAACCTCAGGATGAAATTATTTTATAATGAACCTCTTTTTCAAAACTGGAGAAGTTACATAAATGAGCAGATGACACTAAAGAAGAAAAGGTATCTTCTCTTGCAACTCAAGACAACTTTTGGATTTCTCTTTCTGCCTGATACATCAATGCAAAAAGAACTTTTGGGAAATAAAGCAAGAAACAAGCCAGCATGGAAATTGGTGAGAGAGCAATCAGTGTCCTTGCACCCTCATCCTTAGCCATGTGCCCTAAGAAAAGCAGCAAACAGAAGCAAAGTAGAGAGCAGGGGAAGACCACTGGGATTAGCTCAGTCAGTTAGAGCATGGTAATGTCAAGGTTGTGGAGTCATCCTCATATGAGCCATTCACATAAGAGCTGGACTTGATGATCCTTGTGGGTGCCTTCTGACTCAGAATATTCTGTGATTCTGCAATTCTCTGAAAACTTCACCATCAAGTGTCCTGCTACCATTAACCCAAACCCACCCGTGTTCACGTGTTCTCTGAAGAGCCTTGAGGAACGGACTGCACTAAAAACTCAACTGAGAATGCACCAGAGTTAAGCCAAACCATATCAGAGACACAAGACCCAGTAAACCAGGATATATTTTTCTAGAAAAGATGAAAGATTCCCTTTCCTACAAGGCGTTTCAACTCTAGTTTAGTGCAGAGATGACACTCTGCTCTTATGCTGCCCAGTCTCACCACCTAGTCTTCTCTAACCCTTCCCGGTTCTGCCCATCTTCTTCTTCACCATGCAATAGTAGGTGGCCAGCCTCAGTCAATGCAGGTAGCTATCACACATCAAGGTACCCAGCAGCCAATCTTCTGAAGCTTTGTCACTCTCTCTCAACAGCAAACAGAAACACAAATATAAATGAATATCAGCTTGCATGCTCTGAACATTGAGTCTCTACGTTGGATTATAGGCATGGCAGGAGAGCAGCACAAGTGGACAACAGTGCACAGCTGTCAGAAAGCACCATCCTACAGAAGGACAGTTTCACAGGATGGCTGAAAGGTGTTTCAGTACTTCTAGACATTACTACCTATTTAAAACTGATTTTGATGAACCTTTATGATATGAAGTGCATATTCATAGATGGCTGAAGATGTTAGTCTTGAAATATTTAATAATCTCTCACAGCAATGGCCAATAGATTAAAAATGCTGACCATCATCATGCATTTAGCTCATTAAAGGCATTTCCTTTTCTAGCTTATACTGTGTCTTTGCTACATCTCACACATACCACCCCCCCATTTTTTGTGCATGTATGTCTATACATATACATACATGCACATAATTCATATGCAAATATTAAAAAGATGTCAAGAAAAAGGACTAAGGGATTCTAACATTAGAGAAGGCCATTAGATGATTTGGCTATCTGCATAATTTGGAACATACAATTTTATCCAGTTAACGTCTCATACTTGCCAGCCTTATCTTTTGTAAAATGAAATAATTGCATTATTTTTCTACAGCATGTCTTCAGACAAGGCAGTCAATCTTGATTTAAAGCTTTTTAAAAGAGTGATTGAAAATAAACAGATTCTGATGCTGGTTAATTCTACTGCATTACAAGCTTTACAAAACGAACTTGGAAAAAACATGCTTCGGTTGTACTGGCAACATAGCACCACAGAGCACCATAATTTCCTACAAACATTGTTACTAAAATAAAATTACTAAAGAAGAGAACAATCTATCTAGAACAATCTCTTTTCATCAAATGGATTTAATGAAGGACTATGATCTATTTGACAGCATTCAAAAACTGTTATTTTAAAATGTATATATGCTGTCATATTTAATAATATTCACTCTATCACAAGCCAGAACACATTCCAAAGTTTTAAGCAAATCTTTCCTCAAAAAGTTTTAAGGTACAGTTTCATGCCTGTTTCATTGAGTTCCTAAAACAGTTACGACTAGTCAACTTGAAGCATCATATTGGGTGAAATTTTTTACAGATCAATCAAATGAAGTCTTAAAAGATACATACACAACAATCTGTCTCAAACACCTACCTTGTTTTTCAACATCACCCTTCAAAATTATGCAAAACTTCACAATCCCAAAAGCTCCTCATATTCTGAGCATCTGTAGATATTATAGGCATCCTTTCCC
Organism: Promerops cafer; assembly: GCA_013398275.1. NCBI lineage: Eukaryota > Metazoa > Chordata > Aves > Passeriformes > Nectariniidae > Promerops > Promerops cafer. Next base: position 143,054 of record VZSE01012482.1, on the reverse strand, counting down.
AAAAAAAGTATGAAAGGAACAAAAAAGAATTTGAAAATTGGGAAAATCCCCTCCAACAGCTGATGCTGAGCTAGCACCAAGGAAAGAGTAAAGGAGATGGATATCATTTTTATACCAGCACTGGAAACACCCAGTCAGTTCATGAAAGACTAATGAAACAGAAGGCAGGTGGGCAGCTTGCCCTTGGATGGAATTGTGCATTCCCTCCCATGAAAACACAGGAAACCAGATGTCAGCCCTGGCTCTGACTGTCATGATTCCTGTCTCACTGTGGCATAAATTTTCAATGTTACCCTATATCAGGAGGGAAAACAGGCATGGCTCCTCCCTCCTGGCAGGATCAAGGGAAATCCTCAGAGCCATGCACTGACTGCTTAAGCTGAATTTTATATTTGTTAAGGTTCTCAAAAAAAATCTCAGCTATGGAAACACAGAAAACAGATCCTGCTTACAGCAGGTGGCAATTCCATCCTCTTTAGACTCCTTGTGGCCACTTCAAACTCTCCTCTGTTTTATTAGAACATTCCCAGCTGACTTCACCCTCCCTCATCTGCCACTTGGAACTATGGGTTCTGCCACAGATCTTTGAAGTTACCAGAAGGCTAAAACATGGAAGATTCTTCTACTGCAAAATTATTATTGGTTAACTACATTGTGCACATGAAAAAAGAAAAACTCTGACAGATTAAGATAGAAATTCACATATTTTTCAGCTTCTTTCTCAAATCACCGAAAGAAAAATTACAGTATTCCAAAACAAGCTGTGCAGCAGAACCAGGTCTCAACCTCTCAACTGCACAATCAGGTCACAGCTGTCATACCCTTCCTTGTTTCATACCACTCTCTGCTTTGGGTAATACCAGGGGATGACAATGACGGCTCCCATTATTGCACTAAAATTGATGAGCTATTTGATCTACTCCTGACGGCATCATTTGACATAAAACTGGGCAAGAATCTCTGGTTGAACTTAAAAACAAAATTTTACATGGAAAACATGAGCCCCAAGCTAAGGGAAGTGCACACCTCCCCTCAAAACACCAGAAAGCAAGAAAAGAAGCAGACACATTGTGTAAATACTCTTTTCTTAAAATACAATCTTCCCATTTGTGGAGTAATTTGTATATGCTTGGAAAATAATAGCAAACGTGCTTTGTGATATGCAGCAAATGAAATACTGCAATCAAAACAGTTATCAATAAACTATTAGACTTCAAGAGCATCCTGCCAGGACTACATAAATGAGAATTCAACTCAGCTTTTCTCCTGAGATATTAATCTATGTCAAGGACAAAGTTTCAGCTTTCCTAGTGCCATACTCTTCTGCCAATACTATGGAAAACAAACATCTAAAGTCATTTAAATCACAGGTCTCAAATTTTAAATTGCAAAATTAATCCCTCTATTACAGAATTATATCTGATCTACAAATCAGTACAACACATTCTACTGGAATGGCTTAGTAAATCCAGACAATAAAACATAAACTGCAAAAAACTGTTTGATTTACTGTGAAGATCAACACTGCGTTCAACTGCAGCTGCAAGACAACACAGAAGAATATCTGCTGTCTGAATTCTATACCAAATGTATAAATAGCCTTTAGTCTGATAGCCTATGGCAAGCATCTAACAATCTTTTCCATTTAATAAATTTTTGTGCTTGGTAATCCAAGGTTTAATGACAAATTGCTTTGATTTAATGAATTATGTTTTGACAGTTTTCTGCCTTACCATTTGTTTTCCTATCATGTGCAAAAATAGCTGTATTACACTCCTCACATTCTGATGCTTATTTTGCTACAGTCAGGAATAAGGTACTGTCAAACCCTATTTTATTGTATTCTTCTAGCACTGAACACCCAAAGCACAGCAAGAAAACTATCTGTATTATTCAGCTTGATAATCTAATCATGCATCCATTCCATCCACTTAACAACAGTATTTCAGTCAGGAAGACAGTCTTGCTCCAGACTAGCTTGAACAATTAGCCCCTCTGTAGAGGGCAAATTCCTATTAACTTTTCATCTTAATAAGATGACTGTTTCCTGGCAATGTACAAAAACATAGGTATAACATAACTCCTCCAGAAAGGAGCTGCATTAAGGATGTAGGAGGAAATTTGTCTGGTAATAGCAGCATCTCAGTTGCTAGCACATACATGGAAAACATCTAAGTAATAAACGTACATATTTGTATTCTTTTTAAGATTGGATTTATTTACTCAGAATGAAAAGGTAAAGAGCAGCATCAGTGAAGGGCAGACATGTCTGCCCTCAGAAATATGACTAGGGAAATACACTTGCCCTTTTCTAGATACATCCTAAGTTGATAAAAACACTACTCTTGCTCTTGCCAAAAGCATCACAGCGCAAATAGAAAGGCAAACGGGAAACTTTCTTGCCTACACTGGCTTCTCAGAGAACCTCGCAGGTAACTCAAGGTCTTATTCAGACTATTAATCATGGTCCAACATATCTTAAAGATCACACAAAGGGAATATGGACAACATTTTTATCCCCCTGACAGTAATTTTTGTTACAACCCAGCACAGGCAGATGATTCCAGTGGTGAGACACCATTATACAGGGTAAGGGAAAGCAGAATCGTCACAGAAAACAAGAGGAAAAGATGGGATGCATCCAGCAACTGACTCAACTTTGTCTTGGTAGAGTTCATTGTGGCTGGCTCTACACCAGCTTTACTGGTGACAGGATGGAATGAAAAATAACATTCAAACATTCAATGCTAACTCACTTCAGGGTGTGCCATGCCTAAAGCACGTAACAGTGAGAGCGACAGCAGAATCAGCATAAAACAACATATTACTATCACCTCAGTAACACCAGCTTCTGGGCTAGCAATACAGACACTCAGGTTACCATGACAAATTTTTCATGGTTTTCAAAAATGCATGTGTGAGAAGAATGTTGATGAAGAACCTCATTAAGCCTTTCTAAATCAGTAAGTAGTATAGCTAAATATATGTTCAGATTTCACTTTTAAAATACTATCTGAAAAGATGATTTTAGGGGAACCCTCCTCCAAAAGGTCATGTTTTAAAGTTATTTATTAGAAATCTTGGATGCCACTCTGAAAGTCTCACCAGCTTTTTAAATAAAAAAGTCACAGCTTAATTCTGCAAGGGTCAATTGCTGAAGTAACTTTACATTTGATGGAGTCTGAATGAGTTAACAGTTAGGAGGAGGAAAAAAGAGAAAGAACTATGCACCACACAGCACTTTGCAGTCTCAGGCTAGCATCTCAGCCTACAATGCAAGCTGCTATTCACACATCACAAAAAGGCTCTTCCTGCTAATCTGTGGAGCTCAAATTCATACACAAATCTGAAGGTCAAATATAGAAATCAGTGCACAAATTCTCTTGTCTGAGTCTCAATAAAATTCAATGTATATGTAGCATGAGTAAGCCACAAGCCTTTCTTGTGTTTCCCTTTACACATGCTTGCATATTTTTGTTAATCTCTATTTAATTTTTCTTTCAGTTTCAGTGTGTTAAATATTGCAAAATGGCAGCACTGCCCATCACACAGACCTCCAGAGGTCTGAAACACATGCATGTATCATGCTAATGCCACATGCATCCATCATGCATCCTCAGAAGAATGTATAAGAGAGATGATAGATTAGCAAAGAGAGGATGTGCACCTAGATTACACTGCTCACTAGCATGTCCTCTGTGCAGGGCAGCAAAAACCAGAAAAACTGTCAGCAGTCACAAGACTCAGTAGTAGCACAGTGAAAGTACACTTGAAAGAGGCAGAGCAAAGGCTTAAAGCTTTTTGCCAGCACCTAACCAGCAGCTAGGATGAGTGTGAAGGTTCAGCACTCGAGATACATGTGGATGTGTAGCATCCCAAGATACACATGGATCTACCAAGGATAAACAGCTACTGACTCCAGATAGCTGGATCCCTTTAACCTACTTGCAGCAGGAGCCTTTGAAAACTCTACTATGTTCCCAAAGGCAAGCCAGAAAAAGTAGGTTTGTTCTCAGTATCAATTGTGCAGTCATGGGAAATTACATCAGAGCACTGTTCAGAACAAAGGTATGAACAGGAACCAGTAGAGCAAGAGGAACAACATCTTCAAGGCAAAAGGATTGAGTAAATTATGCAATGAAACAGAATGATTAAGCCTAATTTCTTCACTCTGCTTTCATGTAGACCAAAGACATCTGTGTATTAATTTCATTATTATTAAGTTTAATTTTAAAGTTTTCTAGAGATGAAAAAGCTAATTAATTACTGCTCCTTTTATGTTCATTAGTTCAAAGGTAAGCTGACCGACAAGTTGGATAAATCCTAAATATTTTAAAAGTAGCAGGGCTTGAAATTTTCTTTGAAATTCCTGAGGAAACTGAGTAACACAACAGATCTCTATTTTGCACAATCCTTACACTCTTTGATCTTTCTTTCCAGGAAATTCCAGTTCCTCTTTATGTTTTAGCACACCTAATGCTACCAAAGACACTTCAAATGAGAGAGTGCACATTCTAAAAACTCAGCCTACAGGAGCTTGATACTGATTTTCTTTATTTAAAAATTTAAAGGGTAAGAAAGCTCTTTGTATTTAGCACTTTGATGTATTTAGCTAATCCATCACTGAATATTTATTGAACAATCATTGCTTAAAGTCAAAAAATAAAGCCATTTAAATAAAATAAGAGGAACAGAAAATCCACCATTTTGAATCATCTAAATGAAAATCTAGCATTTATAATCAATTTTTCCTCTGGTAAACAAACATGAAGCAAATGGGTTTTGCATGTATAATCCATACAGTAAAAATAGCAAATGAAATGCTTTGCCATCTCAAAGTAACATTCTGACCACTACTGCAGCCATGCCTCCAGGGCACTGCCACTAACAGGAACTGCCCCACTGCTTCACACAGCTCAGAGATGATCTTACAGCTTCTTCCTTAATTCTCCTCTGCATGTCATTGCACAAAGAGGTAACAGGGAATAGCACCTGCTCTACAGCTCATGGCAATTAAACACCTTCCTCTGATCTCAAGAGCAGGTCTCCATATCTTTCACTGGAGACTTGATGCTTGTAAATACCTTTAAGAAAAGCAAGAATAAAACACACACACAGAAAACAGCAAACTGACAAACAAAACAACCAAAGAAACCCCTACAACAACAACAACAAAGCAGGCCAGGAAACTGAAAACTAGAACAAGTCAAAATAAAATAAACAGCAAATGCAAAGCCACACAAGTATGGGGCAGATAGAATTCTACTTGGATCATGCTTTTCCCTGCTCATTACTTGTGCCTACTCATAGCAGGAAGGTTGGATTACAGGGCATTTAAAGGTCCCTTCCAACCCAAATTATTCTATGATTCTATCATGCTGTGATGATGATCTATGTTAAGGATCTCTGCTTATAGCAGAAGTGACCATCAAGGACAGGTAAAAGAATTGAGCTGTCTACTAAAATCAAGCACATTCTTCCCTATTTCACTAACCTGCAAGAGTAACATTTTCTTCCGTGCTCTTTTAGGCAACATTTATTATGGACAGCATTGCTGCCAGCATGGCCTCTTTCCACATTTTCATGCTCTATTATTACTGAGCACTGGCACTGACCAGTGATGACTTGACAGTGCTTATACTTATAAAAACAGAGGGAAACATAATTACAGTATGTATTTACAAGTGGAAATCAGAAATACTTGTTCCTTTCATAGGTACTGACAGTTCCATGTATTTTTAAAGATCACACCAGTGATCTTCCAGGGGAAGTTAAAAATGAAAATTGTGTAAATAAGGGCTAAAGACGAGTTCAAAATATACAAGAAAAATCAATCACAGATATTTCTCAAATGTTTAAGACCTTGTATTGAATACCAGTGAACATAAAAAAGCAAAATGCCTTATTGGGGGCTCTAGAAAGCCTAAAGCAACACAAATAAAGGTGGGGCAGAATTCTCAGTTTATGCTCCCTCAGGGTGGTAAGATGAACAAGAGAGAAAAAAAATAATTAAACACCTTTATGATTCATCAGAGAAACCCAAATATTTTCTTGGCAGGAATATTTCTCCCTTTTCATGTTCCCTTCTCCTATCTACATGTGTATTCATCATTCTGAGCTTGTCTGTACAGAGAGATTGTTTAGTATTTCCTGCAACAAAAAAAGAAAAAAAGAAACAATAAGGTGATTTTTAATCTTCCTGCTTACAGGTTGTGCACTAGATTCCCATTGATCTGTCCTACAGTTCACAGATTTACAAAGTAAGGAGGTGAAGCCATTCCTGCTGACAGAAACTTTTTCTAATAAAAACATAAATATAAATTTTTTAAAAAGGTGGAAATGAGGCTCACCTCATTTTAAAAATTATTACTTAATTAATGGAGATTTAAAATGAATGGGCAACTACTAAAAAATTGAACATGCAAAGAGTAAAGAGTGGAAACAGTCTTTATGTACACCATTGAACACTCACCACTTGGACTTCTGTAAAAGTGGTTTCCTCAGAGATTAAGTGCTCAGCATTGCCTCCAGCTTCAGCAGACTGTGAAACATGAGCATCCAAGGTAAGAGCAACGTCTAGGACAGTGTCCATTTGAAGGATCTGTATGCATCTTTTTGCAGAAGCCAGGTAAAACAACATCTCCACACTACATTACCAAATCGGCCATATATCACAACATTGCAAAAATGTATGAAAAAATTCTACAGTCCCTCATTTTAGAGCCTAATACATGCCTCCACCTTTGTCACGCAACACTTCTGATAAATATTAATAGACACAATTCTCTTGGAGCAGCTTTGTGATGGTAATTAGTATAATGCTTCCTATTTCAGCTGGGAAAGTAAGGTATTTTGATACAGTTGGAGGAACTGAGTTTGAGAGACTGAGACTGAGAATTTTAATGGCTCCTGGTGACGGCAAGTTCAATACTTTGCCCACATAAGTATACACACTGAGAATCTGTGAGTCTCCAGTAGCCACAGCCACAGTACTTTTAAATTTGGGGTTTTTTCCTCTCTGAGGGGCTTTCCTAAACTTAATTTAAGTGAATTTTCAGAGATACTCTCTCTACAGATAAATCTTTCCTTCACTTCTGTCTCCTCTACAAACCAGCTCCCAAGGAGCTGCTCAAATATTTCCAAGAGAATGCCAACAAAGACAAGTATCTTGCTTGGTGGTGTAGACTTATATTTGCTGTTCACTTCCTCTGTGTCATCCTTCTGCATACCAGTTTTGGATCTGACCAGCTCAGTGCTACAAGGTTGTTAATACTATTTAAAACAAGCCCAAACAGACTAACATTTTGCCAAAATGCCATTTTGTGTGCCCATATGACAATCCTGCACATTTCAACACCAATCTCCTAGCAGAAATACAGTGTGGCATCAGCCAACAACAACACATATAATATGACTATTATTCATCTGTAAGTCATTTTTCTTCAGAAACACGCATGAACTAGGAATCTAATCTTGGTAACAAATACCAAAGAGGTTGCATTAAACAGGAATAAAACAGAAGCCCACTGTTCTTTAAGGATGATAGAGGCATGTGTCCCATTTGTCTCATACACTGCTCTCATACAAGCTCTGCCAAACTGTTTGAGGAGAAGCAAGAAAAGCTTCCCACCACTCATTCAGCTTCCCACTTGCATACCAATTTTCAAATGTAAGCATGACAAATTAACAAGTGTGACCCTTTACTACAGTGATGCCATTCAGTTCATGGAGATAAACATCTCTGTTTTAGATAAATGCAAACTCTACAATTGCTTCAAATTTTACAGCTTCCTTTAAAATAAAAAGTTAATTACTATAACCAAATATTTTACATATTGTAACAGAGGACCTTAGCACAAAAAAAAAACTCTATAAAAGTTGATATAAAGAGGCAAACTGCATTCCTAAAATTACTTAAATAAACTTTCAGAAACTAATATTGGTGCCTAAAAAGAATAAGTTCACTGATACAGCCGTGACATCAGAACTCAGAGACTTGTTTACATGTTTTAAAATACTTAGCTTCTTTCACTCCACACAATTTGTCTTTTTAAAAAGAATACTAGTATGGAATTTGAAGACGACTTTTAAAAGCAGGATTACTGTACATTTTGCAAAAGTACACACTTGTAAATTATCCCAGAGGGAATCAATGTGAAGCATGGGGTGGAATCAGGGTGTGCAGTTCCACATCAGTAAGCATAAATTTCTAAAGGGACGTGAACAGCACTTTCAAATCTGTAAAATCATTGCTACAGAGAACCAACTGGATTAAATTTTGTGAGAGGTCAGTAAGAACACATGTAAAATGGAAGCAAAGACAAGGTGGCACAACCATGACTTTGAATTTTGCAGCTTGAGGGTTTTCCTTTAGGTGAACTGCTCAAAAAAATGCACACAATTTATGCTTTCATGCAGAACTAGAGGAGCAAACATATTCACCTACACATAACTAAATTCTAAGAAGGGCACTGGTATGCTTAAACATTTATTAGAAGTGTCTCTCAGGTAACTTTTTTAGCTATAGACCCAATGTTGATAGTTCCTTCATACGTATTTTTCTGCCTCTAACACCAATTCTGAATACAGTTAAAAGTACATCACACCCAAGTGAAAAAGACAGAAATGCACACGGGAGTAAAACACACAGTGTTAGCACTAATCTCTCTCAGTCAGCAGTTCTGCAATGGATCACATCAGTAATTACCTATTAAAAAGGTGCACTACCTCTTGATCCTCCTAAACCAGTGTCTACATATGCTACAGAAGGTCACTATTACAGACTTCTACAGGAAGGAAACTGCAAGTTCAAAAATGCACAGTAGATAGAGCCAAATAATCATAGAATGGTTTGGCTTGAAAAGGACCTTAAAGATCATGCCATGGGCAGGGATGCCATTCACTAAATCAGGTTGCTCAGGGCCCCATCCAACCTGGCCTTGAACACTTTCAGGAATGGGGCATCCACAGCTTCTCTGGGCAATCGTAATCCTAAATCAAGCACTTACTCAGTCTCTCATGCTTTGCCAGTGAGGTGGTAAACAAAAAAACAGGTGGTAAACAGGTGACACACGCTGGCCAAAGGAACATTCCGCAACACAGAACATCTTGCACAATGTATAAAGTTAGGGAGTTACCTGGAAATGGGTCTGATAAGTGTTTGGGAATGGTCTGGCATCTGTCAGTGGGTGGTGAGCAATTGTATTGTACATCACTTGTTTTCACTTGAGTTTTATCCTTTTTCTAACAAAATAAAAACCCCATTAATTTTATATATTTTACTTTGTTTTAGTTGCTTAACTGTTCTAATCTCAACCTACAAGTTTTCCTTTTCATCTCCTTCCCATTTCACCAGGGTGGGGGTGCAGTGGGGGGTGTGAACAAGTGTGTGCCTGATGCTTAGTTGCCATCTGGGCTTATATGATGACAGTCAGTTAAGCCAGTCATATAAAGATACGGAAATTTGACAAAAACTAAAATTACTTAAAACTGAAAAATATAAAGTGATAAAAAGTGATTAAGTGATAAGTGGTAAAACACAACGTGTGTTCAGCTTTTCTGCTTGCAAACTCCACCTCATACTTCAAATGTTTATACTGAGAAAACGGCACCTTGTTTAGTTCAGTATTTGCTAGGACTTGAATTTTCTTAGATAGATGAGCAGTACAGCCAATTTTAAGCCAGTAGCAGAAACTTGAATTTCATCCAAGCAATCATTTGATTTCTGCCAGAAAAGTCCCTTTCTAAGTTTCTGGTGTTTCTTTACTTGGCACTGCATTGTGCTACTTTAATGTATGCCAAATGTTGGATCCCTTGCTGCTGCTGCTGGTGTAGCATTCGCTCCTAAGAGAAGGAGAAGGTGCAGCTGCTAACAGAAGATGTTAGCAAAAACCAGGTTCATTATCCTCCTTCTTAGCTCCAGTATTTTCCCATTACACCGTCCTCTTAACTGGAAAATCAGGAAATATTGCTGCTAAATTATCATGGTCTCAAGTGGCTATTGTATATTTTCTGAGAAATGGCATTGCACTATGACTTCCACTGTTCCTGAGAAGATGTGGGAGAAGAGTTCAATAATCAAAACATCAGAAAATCACTTATAAACACACTGGAAACTGCTTTTATTTCAAAATTGGTCGGTTGGACTACTACTTCATATTCTCGCCTTTGTAATTGCAATATACTTCTAGCTGATATTAGCATCTGAATCTAGAGTGAGTGGAGATTAACACAGCATGTCATTTGAAAGCTGTGATTATAAATTTCCAGTTGGAATGCACATTTGCTTTGGTTCCTTTAATTCTGCAAGAACAGACATAGGAAATAATGTGAGGATAGGAGGAAAAGAAAGTAGAACTGAAAATAAGAAATCTTATGTTATAAAGTCTATTGCCTAGTGGATATTGCTAAGAATAACTGTCAACCTAAAATTCCAGTATTATATAAATATCTTTAGGGATTGTAGGTGTTCCAAACTGGTTTCTGGACTTAAAATCTCAAAGTCCAGATATACTGGAGATAAAAATGCTGATACCAAACAGTCCATCAAAAAACAATTTTTAAAACAACTGTAGATATGAAGCCTTACAGTCTTAACATTTTTCTTCTTTATAACTCTGAGTATTACGGTCAAATGTATATGACACTGTTAATCTCACATTTTAAACAACTTTCCATTTTCTTTGATTGCTTTGTGGTATTTAATACATGCCAAAGATGAAGGGGAGAGTCAGAGAGAGCAAGAGTGTGCGCGCGCGCGCGTGTGTGTGTGTGTGTGTGTGTGTGTGTGTGTGTATGTGCATGTGGGTGTATGTATAGGGAGGAGGAGCAGACACAGTTTTAAATCTGGAAATTTCTTCCAGACAGAGGCACCTCTGTTGACACCAAAGAAAGTTATTTAGTAAATATTAAATTTATAATATTTAATATAAATATTATATGATATTTTATGATATCAGCACGTTCCTAATTATAGATATTTAAAATCTAAATAATAATCTAAGTATAATCTAATACTCTAAAGTTGGACTTCTAATCTATCCAGTATGTTAAATTTCAAATAATAAGCATTAGATGTTAGGATCAGATCTCTAAAATTCAGCAGTTCACCATACAATATGGAAATGTGTCTGTATTTGTTACCCTTGTCCTGCTGGAACATCCTTAGACTGTTGACCTTTGAGGTACTTAGTATTTTAAGATTTGAGTTTACTGTGATATCTGTTAATACCAATACAATGGTGATTATGAGTGGAATTGGTGACATGTTTTTTTAGCTTTGTTGCATATCCCCTAACTGCTGTTCTGAGGAAAGCTAAGTTCTAATTGCTTCCACTGGAAAGGAAAAGGGGGAGGGTAAGAGGAAAAACCAATGTAATTGAGGTTGATTGTGAGAACTATTGTAGTGGTTCCACCATAGATTGATAGCTCTTGGAAGCGTAATACAAGAGGAATGTTTGTTGTACTGAAAATTCTGTTTTTCTACAATCCTATGGTGGTAATATTTAATAAAAGTTGCTGAAGGTGCTACATACAAAACTCTTTTAATATGGTAGATATCATTTTTCCTGTAATCAAAATTACTACATGTTTTGGATGTATCTTGTATTAACCAACTACAGTACCTCAAAATTTAAAAGGTGCTCTGCTTCATGTTAATATTATTCCTGAAATCACCATTGACAGAAACAAAGTTCTTCTTTGAAAATCTCAAAATAGATTTTCTCCTTTTCTTGGCTAGACTTCATCCAGTATTTTGAAAACTATTTTTAGGGTTTGTGAGAGGAATGTTCTACAAGCATTCATCCTCTTGCCTCTGTCAGTTCTTAAATGTGCGAGTCAGGGGAATTCTGATGTGGCCACGCTTCTCAGATGATTTGTTTATGCCTTAGGGTTTGTATACATGTGAGCCTCACAACGTGTTTGTGAAGGAGAAATATTTCCTGCATCTATATGTACAAAGAGCTTTTATGCGTATAAGTAATTTACGATAGCTCCTGAGACTGTAAATGGGAGCATGGGGGAGGAGCCCAATTATATCTTTAGCCTAATTATATTTTGAGTTTCTGTTTTGATGTATTTTTAATCCTGTTATTGATTGATGTAGATTAGTCATTTTGATGCAGTACGTGTCTTCAAAGATATTTCACCAGTTGGCTCAGAAGTTGAACCACTGCTTGCAGTGAGCTGTTGCTGGTGCACAGCAGTAGGTTCAGGAATGTTAAACTTGTGAATTAAAATGAGGTATACTAATCAAGGAATCACCAAAACATAGAGCTGGTACTTCACAGCCTCTTTGTCCCTTAAGCTTTTATACATAGTTCATCTGAAAAAAACTACTATGTTTTGCTGTCATGGAGGGGAAGGGAAACATCACCCCCATTTTTAAAAGGAAGATCTAGGGAGCTACAGCCCAGGAGCTTCATCTCTGTTCCTGGGAAGACCATGGAGCAGATCCTCCCTGAAGATTTGCTAAGGCACATAAAAGGCGACGAGGTGATCCAAAGCTTCCATATGGCTTTACTAAGGGCAAATTGTGCCTGACCAGTAAGGTGACATTCTTGACATGGCAGCAAAAATCAACACAGGAAGATCAACAAATGTCATCTGCCTAGAGTTCTGTAAGGCCTTTACACAGCATGACCTGATTATCTCCAAATGGAGAGACATGGATTTGATGAATGAACTATTCAGTGAATAAAGAATTGACTGGATGGACACAGGCTCTACATCCAGTTGTAGGTCAGTGACAAGTGGTGTCCAGTCACTCTGACTGCTGCTCTTTAATGTCTTTGTCAATGACACAGTGAGATTGAGTGCAGCCTCAGCAAGTTTGCAGATGACACCAAGCCAACTGATGCAGCTGACACACCCACAGGACAGGATGCTGTCCAGAAAGGACCTGAACAAGCTCAAGAATTGGGCTCATGGAAATCCCATGAGGTTTAAAAAGAACAAGTACAAGGTTCTGCACCTGGGTCAGGGCAACCCCCAGTACCAAAACAGGCTGGAGGATGAACAAATGGAGAGTAATCCTGACAAGAAGGACTTGGGGGTGCTGGTGGATGAGAGGCTGGACATGACCCAGCCATGGGCACTCCCAGCCCAGAAAGCCAAACGTGTCCTGGGCTGCAGCCAAAGCAGCGTGGGCAGCAGGGAAGGGAGGGGATTCTGCCCCTCTGCTCTGCTCTGCTCTGCTCTGCTCTGCTCTGCTCTGCTCTGCACTGGTGAGACCCACCTGGAACCCTGCATCCAGCTCTGGGGTGCCCAGCACAGGAAGGACATGGACCTGTTGGAGAGAGTCCAAAGGGCAATGAAGGTGATCAGAGGGCTGCAGCACCTCTCCTGCAAAGACAAACTGAGAGAATTGGGGTTGTTCATCCTGGAGAAGAGAAGGCTTCAGGAAGACCTCATTGAGGCCAGCAAGTACCTTACGGGGGCTGATAAAAAGAAGGGAGAAGGACTTTTTATATGGGCATATAGTGACAGGAAAATGGGCAATGTTTTTAAACTGATAGTGCAGTTTTAGCTTGGATGTTAGAAAGAAATTCTTTACTCAGACCGTAGTTAAGCATAGGAGCACAGTGTCTGCCCTCTTCATCCACTCATTAGGACGATGTAGACTGCAATGAGGTCTCCCCTCAGTCTTCTCTTCTCCAGGCTGAATAGACCAAGTGACCTCAGCTGTTCCTCACACGGCTTCCCCTCAAGGCCATTCATTATCTTAATAGTTTTCCTTTGGATGGTCTATAACAGTTTAATGTCTTTCTCACATTGTGACACCCAAACCAGCCCCCAGCACTCAAGGTGAGGCTGCCCCAGCTCAGAGCAGAGCAGGACAATCCCCTCCCTTGCCCAGCTGGCCATGCTGTGCCTGATGCACCCCAGGACAGGGCTGGCCCTCCTGGCTGCCAGGGCACTGCTGGCTCATGTTCAACTTGCCAGGACCCCCAGGTCCCTTTCCATGGCACTGCTTTCCAGCATCTCATTCCCCAGTCTGTCCATACATCCAGGGTTGCCCCATCCCAGATGAAGAATTGGCTCATCTTTGTTATACTTCATACAGTTGGTGACTGCCAATCTCTGGTTTGCTGAGGTCTCACTGCAGGGACTTTCTGTCTTTGAGGGTGTCAACAGCTCCTCCCAGTGTAATAGCATTAATTATCAACATTAATTTCTTACTGAGTCCCAAACAGCACTGTACCAGCTACTGAGCAGCAATTAGGTCTACCCCAGCCAAAACTACTACACTGAGATTCCACATTCAAATTATTTTCCTCTCCTTATCACATTTTGAAATAAATCACTTGATTCAAATTACTTTGCAGCTGGCGACAGTACTTAATTGTACAGTACTGAATTTCAGTACTATAGTTTCACTACAATATTTAAGTGCCCTGAATACTGTTTTTACGCACCATTGTGATACAACTCCATAGTTGCCATGTACCATCTTCTCCACAGATTTGGTCACCACACCAAGGCCTTTCACTTAATCTTAATAGTATATCTCTTGCCTAGCAAACAGTATTAACCATGCCTTTTGAGCTAGGCAAAAGGAGAGAATTAGCTCATGTGAAATACTGATCCAATAAGATTAGTATTGTTTTTTGACAAGAATTACACAGCAGATTCTGTCTTTTGCTAGCATGCAACTTGGCTGCAGTTAGGCTGGTCATGTCTGTGGTTTCCCATATACTGTATTTTATGTTTCTGTTAAAGAGAGAAGCTGGCTACTACAGACACTTGACCTGCATACCAGCAGATCTGCCCCTGCTGGAAATGGCTCTTCCTATCACCCCACTGCAACAAAGGGAGGTGCCATTCACACAAGAGGGAGGAGTCAAGTTGACTGGGAAAACAGGCTTCTGAAAATTGCCCTGAAGTTAGGAGTTGAATTTTAGCCAAGCATTTTTTCACAGCTTGCAGGTGCAACTTTTACTCATGTACTACTAATCAACACTAAAAGGCTAGTTCAGATGGGATATTGGAAAAAATTCTTCATCATGAAACAGGCTGCCTAGGTACGTGGTTGAGAATACCAGCCTTGGGGTATTTTAAGACATGTGGACATGCCACTTAGGGACATGATTTACTGGTGGACTTGGCAGTGTTAGTTTTATGGCTGGACTTGATTATCTTAGAGGCCTTTTTCAACTTAAATGAGTCTATAGTTAAATGCAGAAAATGTCACTAATGCAGTTGTCTCATACTTTAAGTATGATAAAATTCTTAATTGTACAAAGCACTTATTATCCAACAAGGGAACAGAAAACTTCAACTCAACAGTCCAGCTATTAAAAAAATAATTCTGACCCTTTGAAAGATCCGGAATTCACTGGCAGAAGTTAATCACAAAAACAAAAGTTGCAACCTACCATCTGTTATGCTTCTTTAAAGCTTTACAAGAAGGTGCTTTTCTTTTCAAATCCGGTTTCTGATCATAGCATCACTTTCTACATTCTCCTTCATTTCTTACTTTTCTTGCTCTAGTTCAGTCATCATTCTCTTTCCTTCTTTCCATTTTCTCCAAGACTTATCAGTAAGAATCATTACAAATTAATAAAAAGAGACTTTACAAAGAAAGCACAAAATATATAGGCATACGAAAGCAAAAGTGAAGGTGACTGTCAGTAAGAGTAGGCTGAAGTTTTATATTTTGACTATAGTGCTGTAATATGTTGTAAAATGACAGCAGTATCTGCCCAGCACTGCAAACACAAAAGTAAAACTACTACATGCACAAAGTTCATTTATTTTGAGATTTTTTCCAAATTAATTCTTCAGTGTTTTGAAAGCAGTGGCTGATGCTGTTTGCTTACTCGTTGCTAGTGCTTATGGGTTTCCAACATGTTAAACCAGGCATAAAATTATTTTAAATGGCAGATTCTGGTCCACAGCCAGCTTGTACGTTGTCAAGGCTCCACCAATGGCCCAGATATGCAATGCCTTCTACATTCCGACAGGAAATTCTTCCCCTGCCCTCCCAGGGCTTTGGGAAGTAGCTGCAACATACTGCTTAAGTTCCCAATTGCTTAGAAAACATGCAGTGCCTTTTGGCATTGCAGAGCTGGAATCAGCACAGAGCAACTACTCCCTGATGCCTGCCCTTGTGGACAGTGAATTAATCAAGGTCTACTTTCAGTAGACTCAAATTAATTACGTAGTTCTTTGTTAACTGTGATATTCACAGAGTAAATATCTCAATGACCAAGTCAGTGTGATTCATAAAATAATTACAGATCATCATGAAGATATGAGATTTTCACCAAAGCCTGTGAATGGTGCTTTGGGGAGTTGGTCCTTGTGAGCCATTCCAGTGGTGCTACAACCAGCCCTCTAGAAAGAAACTTTCATAGTCTCTCTACAAATCACCTTTTATGAGAACTTGCATCAAAATAAACAATTTGCCTTCAGTGTGTTAGGAAGGTACATCTCAGCTTCAAAATGAGTTTGTATGCAGGGAGAAGGAGAGATGGGAAGGAACAGCAAGAGAGCTCATCTAGTGACAGATTGTACAATACTGGCTTCAAGTTGATAAGTCACAATACCGTGCTGAATGAGGCAGCAGCAACTGAAAAGACATACTTGTAATTGCAAATTCAGAACCAGTCCAGGCTCTGAAACTGGGCCATACGAGTCATTAATTTCCTCCACAGAAGCAGGTATTATGTCAACTGTGCAACTTCCTATGGTTGGTGATTGCCCAGACCCCTGATTTGTGGAGGTCTCTCTGCAGGGCCTCCCTGCCCTCGGGGGAGTCAACAGCTCCTCCCAGTTTTGTATCATCTGTGAACTTGCTCCGTATCCCTTCCAGTCCTGTGTCCAGGTCATTTATGAAGATGTTGAAGAGCACAGGGCCAAGGATGGGGCCCTGTGGAACCACACCAGTGACAGGTTCCCAGTCTGATGTCACCCCATTCACTGTAACCCTTTGTGCCTGACCCGTGACCCAGCTGCTCACCCATCCCATGATGTGTTTATCCAGCTGTGGGCTGGACATCAGGTGCAGAAGGATCCTGTGAGAGACAGTGTTGAAAACTTTACTGGCTTCCCTTGGTCAGCTGGGTGGGTGACCTTGTCATGAAAGGAAACCAGGTTTGACAGAAGATTAGGCTTTGCTCTCAAAGCTGTGCTGGCTACGACCGGTGACTACATTAACCTTTAGTGTTTTTCAGTAATTCCCAGAATAATCTTCTCCATAATTTTACCAGTCATTGAAGTGAGACTGACAGACCTGTAGCTTCCAGGGTCCTCCTTTTCATCCTTGAAAATCAGGACATTTGACACATTTCAGTCAACTAGGAACTCTTCAGATTCCCAAGATCACTCAAAAATCACTGAGAGAGACCTCACAATGACAGCAGAGAGTATTGAGTATTTTAGTATTCTCAGATGAATCCCATCAGGCCCCATAGATTTGTAGGGATCCAGCTGGAGCAGCAGATCCCACACAACTTCAGGATCAACTGAGAGTTTGATTGTCACACCCATAGTCTTCCATCTCAGGATGCTGGGACTCCAGAGCCCATCATCAGTGCTGAAGACAGAGGCAAAGAAAGTATTTAACAACTCTGGCTTGTCTGTGTCCCTGTTCATGAGGTGACCATCCTCATTCTGCACCAGGTCAATGTCATTTCTGCATTGCCTTTGGCTATTAATGTATTTTTTGAAAACTCCTTGTTTTTCCCCCCACAGTTTTGGCCAGCTTCGACTCCAGCTGAGCTTTGGCCACACAAATTTTCTCCCTACAGTGATGAGCAGCATCTCTGCATACTTTCCATGTCACCTGACCTTGCTTGCACTGGGCTTACACCTTCCTTTTTTGCCTTATCACCGACAGAAGATCCTTGTTCAGACAAGCCAGCCTTCTACTTTGTCTGCTTGACAGGTGACATTTGGGATCCGCAGCTCATGTGCCCTTCAGAGGAGGTGCTTAAAAAATGACCAGCACTGATGCACCCCAGCACCTTCAAAAGCATTTCCTACAGGACCTCACTAACTAGCTCCCTGAGAAGCCTGAAGTCTGCTCTCCCCATGCCCTGTCACATTTCCCCATTTGCTGTCACATTTCTTCCTGACAGCAGAAATTTTAAACGCTATTGCTTCATGGCCACTGTGGCCAAGACAGCACAAATGACAACTTCACACATGAGACCTTCTCTGTTAGTGAGCAACACAAGAAATCAAACCCTGAACAGGCACAAACCAAAGAATTCCAGGAAGGATTCTGGTGGATTTGATTCTTCATCCACAGATTGACTACAGTGGAAAATACAGACCTTGCAATATTATATATGAATGTGAATACTTTGCCTTTTGTGAAGATCTATTCAGCATACAATTTTAAAAAACGGGCCAACAATTGAGAATAAAAAAAAAAAAAAAAATGAAGCAAATGCCTCTGGATTACTATGAGTTAGGAATAAATTAGAGAACTTAGATTAATATAACAAGATTGCTTACAACCTGGCCAAGAATTATCCATAAAGCAAAGAGGCAAAGGCTGAATTTCACCAATACCATGTTAACCAAGTTTCAAGTATTCAGTATGGCTTAAACCAATCAGTCTGTCCCATTCCTGAAGACTCTTTGTACCCTAAGTGTATCCCCAGCCATAGTATAGATACTATAGGGAAAAAGCTTCCAAGACATACTGTTTAGCTGAAATAAGAAGAATAATATTAATCTCACACTGAAAAAGAAATGTCCCATGGATATCTTTTGGCAGAACTAGCTCACTACTCTACAATAAAAGTGTAAGCACATCTTAATATTCAAGCTACAACTATACCTTGAGGCATCCTATAATGACTAGAATGGAAATACAACAAATTTATATGTTGTAACAGGACTGCTGCCAACTTCAGATGCTGGAAATGGCATAAATAGGACTAAAATTGTTTTGCAAGCATTCTGTAGTCCCAAAGAAAGAACACCTGCCCAGTGAAGCTGAAAAGGAAACACATAAAGAGGATGAAGTCAGAGAAAGCTCTAATATTTCTGCACAAATATAATCTTGTCCTTGTTGCATCAGCAACAAAGCAAGTCCTTGGGGTCCCAGCTGCCCACCTCATGGACAGAAAGATTCAGGACCCCCCCAGCTACACACAAATTCTGCCCCGTAGACACCTCCACTGCCTAATAGAGGTGACATGGCAAATTATACCTATCCTGTCTAGCCCCTCACCATCATTCTCAGTGAACTCCATCCTTCTCCAAGCTATTGATGAAACACTGTCCTCTGTCTCAAGGCAAGGAAGCAGCCAGACCTGCTACCAGCCAAGGCAGCAGAGGCCACCAGGGTGTGGTCAGTAGCCCTGGTGGCACAGCCACAGGCTACCACTGTCACCCCTCCATCAAATCTTGAGGCACAAAGGGATGTGTGAGGTACATGTAGCAATGCTATGGTTCCTGTTCTTAACACTACATTGCTAAAAACTTCAGCAAGAACAAAACCTGGGTCCTGCCTCCATCCCAAGGGACAAGACATCCTTATAAAGAGTGGGTGTGCAGGTGTGTATGAGGAAATGAAAACACTCTCTGCTCAGTGACATCACAGATAGATAGAATCAATTCAAGACCAGAGATGTTAAATGACCGAGGCTTTAGTTACAGATGAAAAGATAATGGGCCAGAAAATTTCTGTTTTAAACTATCAAGAAGCCAAATAATTGAGCTGAAAATTTCAGATAATGATGGCAGCTTCCAGCCTTCAAGGATTTTCAGAATAATTTTAATCCACTAGTCCTAAATAAAAAAACTGCCCCTAATTTTTTTTTTAAAAAGCATTTTAAAAATAAAAAGCAGATAAATCCATTAGAACATGTGCTTTCCGCATATGGCTGAGACATACCTCAGTGCAGAACTTCATATTCATGCACTATATGTGGTAATACTAGCAGTGGATGTGGGTAATACTATCTGTCAGTAACACTGCTTGAGGAAGGATAACTTTGCTAAATTATGTTGAGTTCCTTAAAAATTAAAAGTTCTCCACAAGTGACACATATATGCTTTCTGCTTTTCTCCCCTCAGACACATATGGCTTCTTTAAAATAAACAAATAAGTACATTGAAATCCACAAATAAATAAGAAAATGTTTTTTCAACCAAGTAATAAAATATACTGATTCCCATTTACGTAAAAACCTTTGCTGATACAAGGACATCTTTGTGATCAGTAATTCAGCCTTTAGTACTACTATATAGAATTCAGCCAAGTACTGAGCAGGAATCAGAAATATGTTCATAATAATCCCTTCTATACACTATGCTTCATGAGGAATTGCATGCCCCAAAATTTCTCTCTATTTAATTGTAACAGGTGTGTTTAGAGACTCATGCTTAAATACACTTTACTAGCTCTTTCATACAGGCTAAATTAGGTTTGTGAAAACAGAAGAAGCTAAAAAACTTGCTCTTAAATTACTTACAAAAATCATATTATTAATGGGATTGATTACTCTTGGTTCATAAGCAGAGTAAGACTTGTATCTTCAAAAACACTGATGCCCTATTCTTAGAAAATTATTTATTATTAAAATGAATTTCCAATCTAACACGTCTCTCTCCTACAAAATGCTTTCAAATGTCATTTTATGATAAAAAGAAAATAATACAAAAATAGGACTGATACACTTTTGTGACCTTTCTTTCAAAAAATATTACCTACATTGAAAGATCTATTTCAGTAAATGTGAATACCTGAGACCTTTATATTTGTCTCCTCCTAAGCACAACAACTAATTAAGGAAAACACCACCAACATAGCCTTGCAAATTCTCTTTAAATTGATAATTCACTCTGATTTACAGGCCAGTGGCAGGAGTTCCCAGGAACATAAAGCAGTACAGCAGCACAGTCAATACACACACCAGCATTCTCAGCCCTGACCTACCCTGCACCGTGCAATCACTGACTGCAGTCACAGACATTTGCATTTGAAGGCAGAATTTAGCCCACAAGATGAACTGCAAAGGTGGAAATATTTACAAAAATCCCTCATCAGGCATAATTCACAGTAGCAAGGAATGATCTTCAGTTCCAAACTAGTCAGGATTTTTGCTTGCTAATTTTTGTCAGGAAAACCTGAAGCGAAACTGGTACTTCAGCCATTACACACATCAAAAACCATTGGGCAAGTACACTTGATTTAAAACAGCAACCAGGAAACTACTGACACATAAAATAAAAAATTCCATTTTAATATTTGCACTTTTTCCCTTTTGATTAGTTCTCTGTAGTGGCTAATCTTCAAAAATGTTATCCAATTTAACCATGTCATTATATTAAATATACATACCTAATTATTTAGGTAATTAAATATCACCAAGCCTGGATTCAATACTTCCATTTCCATTTGGAAGACTTCCTAAAGCTAGACATCATTTCCATTTGTGTTCTGTTTTAACGGGATGGGCACTAGAATTCAGCTGAAAAATAAACAAAATAAATGACTACTAATTAAAATTAAACTATGACTTGGAAGTGAGTTGGAGGTGTGAATTATCTACAGCCCTACTTTCATGTATGTTCCCAGGTCGATATCTTTTTCTTATAATTTCTTCAGTTCTTATCAGTTTCTGAAATTTGTACAAGACATTAAGGTGAACCATCTGTGTAATTGTTCAAGGAAAAGCTATTGCTGTAAATATTGTATATAGAAATACTATTAAAAACTAGACATCTTTTCTAAGGTTTGTGATTTTGGAAAGGGTTGTATTTTTTTTTTATTTGGTACTATTAAACAATCTAAATTTCAGATTCCTCTAGGTATTTAATTATTTAATCCTTCATATTATTCAGGGAAAATGAAGCAAAACATTTATAACAAATATTGATAACACTCTGTTATGACAATAGGACAGTTTGTAAGTTTCCCTTTTTCCTTGATTGTGACTCAGAATTGCAGACTGGACTAACATCATCACAGGAAACTCCAGCTTATTTTCTGTTTGTATCAGGCATAAAATTAGATTTATTATAGTACATAAAGCAAACAACCTCAGCATTCTGAGTACTTGAATAAGACTCTCTTTGTGAGAACTATGTAGCCTTACACAAATTACTTATTTGGCCTGGCAGCAGTTCAGAATTGTTGCATAAAATTAATTTTCAAAGCTCACGTGATGCTCATGTGATTTAGGTAGTGAATCCTCGGTTTCTTGAAGAAACATTACTGAAGATACTAGGTGTAACATTTAAATTAGCTATTGTTCTTGCTGGAAGTCCAAGACTGTCTGTAGGTCAGCAGATCTGGATACAATATTCCAAACCTTTGTTAACTTCAACACAGCAGGCTGAGAAATCACTTACAGCATGTTTAAAAAACTGTAGACCACCACGAAAATGAAGTCACGCCTCTGAGAAAATGACCCTCTTCAGTGTAAGCTAACAAAACTGTAAGAATGCACGTGCATCTCAGAGCAACTGCTTTTATGTACTGTTCATATGCAGAGTCCAGATTCCAAGCATAATTCAGGAAATAAAGGTGACTTATGTATAATCCATGCACCCTCAACATATCCTCCACCATGTTGCTTCCACTGGCTGCCTTGGAACCACTCGGTTTCACATGCACATTGGAGTAGCTTTTCAAAAAGAGTAAACCATTTCTCCATACTAGAACTGCTAGATATAAATTTCTGTTTCTCCCCCTGAGCTTTCCAAGTGGTTTGCACCTGAAAACTGATCTGTTTCTTGCATGATGTTTTGCATTGAAGATTTGCTTCAAGGCGATGTTGCTAACTGGTTAAACAAATGCAAGTTGTACACGCCTTAATCTAAAATTTTAAAAATTATGCAAGCTCTGTGTATTCTTCATGGCATGGTTTTGCCTAAAGCTGATGCAAATCATAACCCTATTCCCACAGTAACATAGATTAGCTGTAAGGCACTACACATAACTTCTAACTTCCCTCCAAATCCACTCTGCTAGGACTTGGACAAGCATGGATCCATCCAATTAGTTACTTGCTTACTTAACTGGCATCAGTGCATTTCAAGGTACCTAAAACCTCTGTGCCCTCATATTCAAAGACATTGGCTCAATTAATTTTTTTGTAGTTAATGAACATGTAATCTGTCATACAGCTTACTTATAACTGATGAAAAAAAAATGTAGGTACACTAAAATTTAGATGCAATGAAAGATGCATGTATTTGAATATCCTTCTCCTACATCTCTGGTATCAGCAGTAAGGAGGGCACTATGTATACCTACATTCACTTCTGATTAGCCAATGAAGTTAAGGAGAAATCTGCTGCAAAATAAGAAAACCACTTTCATAAATCAGGTGTACCACATTGAACCTTACACATAATATCTCTGAGTAGTTAATGAATAATGAAGTAAGCATAAAAATGGTTTTCCTTCACATATTTGTTCAGGAATAGAAAACTGACACAGTGAGCTGGCAGTCTTCACCCCACAACCTTAAATCACACTAAACAATCCTTTAAAGATAACTGTGAAATGTTCATTTAAAAATATTAAAGTTATTTAACTTTGTAGTTTTCTAGCAGACATTCCTTACATTGCTGTCTTTCAGCACTGACATATAAACTGATCACCTCATGCTGAAAGCCTGTTATCTAGTCTAATTTTAACTATTCTAGTTTAGTAAACTAATCTAGTCTAATTCAACTTAAGCTAGTCAAATACCTTATACAAATCAACAGAAATACTTGCTTTTTTTCCTGAATTGAGTTTCATTTTCCCTAATACCTCAACTTTTTTCTCCAAAACAGCAAACTACATTGGAAGTCAATAAGAAGCTCACCTGCGCTTGCACCTTATACAATGTTCCCTAACACTTTGCTAAACTCCTGAGTTTTTCCACATTAAAATTTTCCCATTAGAGATGCCAGTCATTTTTGATTGTCAAAAACTGTAAAATTTTTTTAAGAACTGAAAATCATACCTCTCTCAAGGTGAGAGTACATATGACTTTTTGTATAAAAGCATAGCAATTTTGTAGTAATTGAAGGGCTCAATAGAGTTGAAACTCGCCTTTCAAACTTGTAGATAATATTAGAGACAACCCCAAAACACAGAAAATATAAATCTAGATGATATCATCCAGAAGACTGTGACCCTGCCAGCACACAATGAGGCAGTAGCAATCAGTCAGAATTCTCCATGCCAAATTCAAAGCAAAGAAGTATTAAAATATCATTTATTAATTGCAAATGGGATTCCACTGCTAAGCATCCAGAGATTTATTACCTTCTTGGAAGCACACCTAATACACAACCAGCTTCACAGCCCATGCATCCTTGGCCTGTCAGGGAACACTTTTAAAAACCTCTTACTTTTTCAGTTACTTTTGAAGTATGAGAAAGCTCATGCTCTCATAACACACATCTACTTTGTTTCCTAAAATCAAATTCTTACTACAAATAATCATTATTCATCCTAACCCCTAAGCAGACAAAAGTATAATAAAGACAATAAATGAAGACATTATTTCATTATTGTTATTATGTGACTACATTATCTCAATATCGTATCCTCTAGCCTGCCAAACGCCATTCTGCTCCACTGGTATCTTCCCAAAAAATGATGCAAAGATGTTTTCCATGGTCTCCTGCTTCAGCATATTCCTTTATGTAGTCAAAGTCCCTGGTTCTCATGGGGGACATCAGCCATTCTAATATCTGTTGTAGGAACAACACAGCAAAGCACAAACAACCCAAGAGGTGGTTGGAAAGCATTGGTGACAACCTTCTGCTACCAGTGATGGAAGGGCCAGCCAGAAAAGCTGTATAATAAGGGAGGTCTGGTTGCAGATGTGAAGGCTGTGACAGCCTTCATTATGGTGGCCATAAGATTATGGATTTCTGTATTACTTGAGGAGGAAGCAGCCCTGGGCTTCAGGAGAGTTAACTTCAGTCTCTTCAGGGATGTTCTTTGAAGAATTTCATGAGAACATGCTCTACAGGGAAGAAGGATCCTAGAGAGCCAATATTGAATGATCACTTCATCCAGGCTCAAGATCAGTGCACAATGAGCAAGGAATTCCTGTCAAAATTCAAACATAGGCAAGAGATATAAAGGAGGTGAAAGCAAGGACGGGCTACCTGGGCTGATTACTGTGATGTTGTCAGAGTATGTAAAAATGCAACAAGGAAGGCCAAGGCCTTAACCTGGCCAAGAACATCCAGGATAACAAGAAGGGCTTTTTCCAATATGTAAGAACAAAAAGGAAAGTGTGAGCCTGTTTCTGCTCAGAACAGGAACCATTGCAACAGAGGCTGCAGGAAAAGCAGAGGTACTGAATGCCACCTTGGTTTCTGTCTTCACTGACACTACCAGCCCTCAGGAATCCCTGACCCAGGAGTAAGGTCTGGAGGAAGAAAAACTTTCCTTTGGTTGAGGGAGATTGGCTTAGACATTGCTTAGGTAAAACTGATATCCACAATTCCATGGGCCCTGATGGGAGTGATGGGAGTCCTACGAATGCTTGAGGGAGCTGGCAGACACCATAGATGGACTACTCACAATCATCTTTGAAAAAATCATGGTGATCAGGAGAGGTGCCTGAGGGCTGGAAGAAAGAAAACATCACTTTGGTCTTCAAAAGGGGAAAAAAGGAGGATCCAGGGAACTACTGGTCAGTCAGCCTCACCTCAATCCCTGTAAAGGTGATGGAATGGCTCATCCTGGATACCATCTCTGGGCACATGAAAGACAAGAAGGTGATAAGAAGTAGTGAGCGTGGATTCACCAAAAGGAAGTAATGCTTAATTGAGCTGATTACCTTCTATGATGGGACAGTTGACTGGATGGATGAGGGGAGAGTGGTGGATGTTGTCTACCTGAACTTCAGCAAGGCTCTAGGTACTAGGCTCTAGGTATGATAGCACAAAAGGCAAAGTCAGGAATACCAGTCTTGATGAGTGATGTGGAGGTGGATTGAGTACCAGCTGAATGGCAGATCCCAGAACGTAACAGTCAGTGACACAGTCTGGTTAGAGGCCTGTCACAAGTGGTGCCCCCAAGGTTCAATACTGAGTCCAATGATTTGGACAAAGAGACAGATGCCTCCTGAGCAGGTCACTGATGGGAGCAGGTCACTGATGGGAGCAGCTCACAAAGCTGAGAGCAGTGGCCAATACCCCAGAGTGCAGCCTTGACAGGGTGGAGAGATGGGCAGAGAAGAACTGTTGGAAATTTGACAAGAGCAAATGCAGGGTCCTGCACTGGGGAAGAATAACCCCAGACATCTGCTGGAAAGCAGCTCTGTGAAGAAGGACCTGGGGGTCCTGATGGACACCAAGCTGTCCATGAGCNCCAATGATTTGGACAAAGAGACAGATGCCTCCTGAGCAGGTCACTGATGGGAGCAGGTCACTGATGGGAGCAGCTCACAAAGCTGAGAGCAGTGGCCAATACCCCAGAGTGCAGCCTTGACAGGGTGGAGAGATGGGCAGAGAAGAACTGTTGGAAATTTGACAAGAGCAAATGCAGGGTCCTGCACTGGGGAAGAATAACCCCAGACATCTGCTGGAAAGCAGCTCTGTGAAGAAGGACCTGGGGGTCCTGATGGACACCAAGCTGTCCATGAGCCAGCAGTGTGTCCTGGTGGCCAAGAAGGCCAATGATGTCCTCAGGTGCATTAGGAAGAGCAGTGCCAGCAGGTCAAGGGAGGTGATCCTTCCACTCTGCTCAGCTCTGTGAGGCACATCTGGAGTGCTGTGTCCAGTTCTGGGCTCCTCAGTGCCAGAGAGACATGGAGTCCCTGGACTCCAAGTCCAGCAGAGGGCCACAAACATGATTATCTACAGCTAACTTTCACCCACCTGTTCCTAGTTGTAGCTCAGCCCATCAGGTGCCTATCAGGACCCTCTCACTTTAATCCTTCTTGTCTCCTTCCTCATGAGTGAGAGAGGATAACAATCACCTATCCTTCTCAGCTCCCACAGTACATTTCTTAAACTTCCAAAACAAGGAACTCCATTTCCTTTCAGGTCAGACCTTTCGCAGAAAAAAACTGAATGCAAAACACATTTCATTATAATGTTCCAATCCCCTCTTTTCTTGGCACAGATGGCAATAGGCAGAGACCACCACACTACACTGCCCTGTGTCATTTCTTCATCTACTGGTGCCCATCTAGGCAACAGTCTCAATTTAAGGACTTGGACTCAGAGCCCTGGCTCAGAAAATAAATCAGCTGCATTGATGATTCAATAATTATTGCCTGCCTTTGTGAACACTCTCCAATAAAACATATTAACATGCATTGGCAAAAAGGCTTCAGACTGCTATGTTTTCCCTCCCATTTGTCATGAACCAAGAGCGCAAGTACAACTTCTCATCTAAATGGCAGCAAGCTATTTTATTTATATATATGATATACTATTCCACTCTATGTCCTTAGACATGACAAGGAAGTGCATCTTACTTTGTGTTTGCATAGCAAAATGGGGTCCTTATCCATGCCTTAGGTTCTGTGGCACTATTGTGATAGTGTGAAAATGCAGTAAACACTGGTGTCACTGCCCACGGAAATGCATTCCACATGTTTCATTCTGTTTCAAGCTGTCATTTGCATGTTGGCCCTCAGCTGCTTGCATTCATTAGATATACAAAGACAACTGAAGCATCAGAGCATTTGCTGTCTGGTGTGGCTTTTTTAAATTACAGAAATGAAATAACAGATATTCTTAATGAAAGTTGCTCAAACTTTAACAACAAAGATTTTTAGTTTAAAAATGGCGAATCCTCCAAAAATAAAATTGTGACATCATAGAGAAAACAAATTACTAGTACAGAGGAAAATTATTATCAGCCCCTTTTGCAAAAAAGAAGAAAAGAGTAGACTGATAATCTGTGACAATTCTGGCACTGAGGAACAATGGGCTCTGAAAGAACATGATTCTGCTTTCACCAGATTATAAGCTCCTGAGAGGCATATGCTGTGATTTCTGGAAATTCTGAGTGCTTCCTGTGCTGTGCCTTCTATTTGTATTCCCAAACGGTTGTCTTGTAAACAATATCGAAAAATAGAGTGCTTCAGATGATCTGGGGCACCTGAGGTCTGGCAGTAACACTGCTGTACACAAGGTCATAGCTTGTGAGGATGGCAAAAATACAGGAAAGCTTAATGCTTAACATTCCTCGGGGACATAATATCTACCCTGCACAGCACAAAAGCAAATTTTTCAATTAAACCTCACCAGCTCTGGAGCAGTGACAGGGTAGAAACAGCCTGCATGTCTACTTCTCTCCTGAGCACTTTGGGGGGACACAGTGACCTTGCAAACTTGGGGTGAGTGTTACAGCTGTGCCGTGATCAATGCAACCTTCATCTCCTCTCTCTGCAAAATGGGAGAGGCTTAGAAGGCAGACCATGAATAGGAATGGTAACTCATTTTTCCACACTACTCATAGCAAAGCACATTCTCATTCATGAGCTCTGCAAAAGACAAGTTCCAGTGCAGTGCAAAACACTCTATCCCACACAGTCACCTGAGGAACTAAATGTTTATTTTGAAGTACAAATCTCAGAGAGCATATTTCCACATGAATGTTTCCACATGTATAGAGGGGAGAGCATTCTATCTCAGATTTTTGAATTTTATAGTCATTCTTGCAGAACTCAGAAAGCACTCCAAATTAAACAGCCATTACAGCCTCTCTCCCAATAGCAGCTTTTATCTTTAAAATCTCCTTTAATCCTTAAAATCTACACATCTCAGCATGTCCCATAGGAACATTATAAATCGATATTAGGGGATGAATAGCCCCACTAAAACCACAGAATTCATGGGAAGTATCCCTTATTTCTCTGAGGAACTGGACCACCTCAGTCAGCCCATTTCCCAGGCACAGGCCTGGCAATGACCCTGGGTTAATGCAGCCCCACTTCAGGCATTCTGCAATCTCACACTGTAAGCCCATAAAACTGAACTCCAATACTGGCCAGTCTGGCTAACCATTCCTATTGCTCATGTCTAATTTTTCACCAACTAGGACTACTGCCGTGTCCTAAATGCCAAATGCTTCATCAAATCTCCAGACCAAGACCATGGCAAATGGAAAGTAAAAAGCAATTTGTACCTCCACACACTCTCACACTCTTTCAGGGATAAAGGCAGTCACTCAACATACAACATTACCATTATATCTTGCAATATTTTATTAATTGCTTCACTTTCAGAGAAGTCTTCCAGAATTTGCTTAATCAAATTCTCATACCAGCTAAGCCATGGGATGTGCCTGGTGCACAAAAATCAGAGTTGTAAACATTTTGCATTTACTTAACAGAAAGCATGTTCCATGCCAAATCTGTAGCTGTAGCCCACATCCTTTTTGTAGCCTTCAACATTTCTGGTCTCCCTATATAATGAACAAAATTTGACTACTAGCATATGCTCTTTTACATTTGGGCCACTAATAAGGTGAAGGATGTCATCAATATTACAGTAGATCTGGCACCAGTTAAAGCAAATCTGCATAGATGAAGGAGCAATCATTAAGGCTTTAAGACACACTTTCCTCCAGTGTCTAAAATCCTTCCCTCGTGCCCTCAAGTGCTTGAGTTCATTTTGATCTCTGATGTAGCTGAAAGATGTGTAGAAGCAGGCACAACATTAACCACAGACTAAGTGCTCGAGACAGCAATGTTTTGCTCACTCCAGTGAGTGCATAAAATATCTAGCATTCATGAATTGTGTCAGAATGATGTTTACTTTGAACAGAAATATACAATTATCTTGTTCATAAAGTAGAAACCCCTCTCTCAGCAAGACAACTCCGCTCATGGTATTTCTGCAAAGAAATACTGCTACAGGGATCCCACTGAACCTTTGGGAGGACAGTACTTTTCCTTTTATTTCCCTCCTTTCTTAAGCATGCATTTAGCTGATCTATTTCAGGAATGCATGGGCAAAGCTTCACAGTTCAAAATGAGAAAAACAATATCCTGTAGAAGCAGATTCAACTTTAATTACAAAGCAATATCAATTTTGTACGGACACAATAGGAAAACAGAATTCATTAAACTGGCTTCCCCATGGATTCATAATCTTTCTACATCATCCAGTCTGCAAGATAAAACAGTCAGAATCCTCCTCCAGCAAACGTTTTGGTTACTGCGTAAGCAGGAAATCCTCTGGAGACAGAGAAGGCAGAGAGAGGTTAGAAAATGCAATTTCTTCTGCATCTCTCAGAGAAGTGCCAAACATTATGTAGGGCACAAACCAGCTCTGCAGGTTCACCACAATCACAGCTCTTCTTGCCTTCTTTGAGTACAGCAAAGTCAGTGAATCGGGAACTTCAGGAAGAATTTACATGTCACTGAGCCTACCTGCTTGTTCTTTAAAAAACAGAAACTAGGAGTGCAGTTTAAAACCCACTTTGATGCAGTAAACAGAACAAAGTCCTTTTCTCAACAGATTACCTTTGTGATAAAGTGTGAAAACACAGAGTTTTGCTTCAAGGGAAAGATGTTAATAAAAATTATATTAGTGATACTGAGACAGGCAGCAAGGGAACCACAGAGCTGTCTCTGAGTCAGGAGAGGAACGAGGACATCACCAGCAAAACCAATTACCTGCTTGGGAATCAAAAATAATACATTACTTCTTGAGCCACACCTGTCAACACCTGGCAGAATTTTAATCCTTCTTCGAATACCACCAAAGTACAGCTTGGCTAAGCAGAAGAAGGGCATCAAAATAATTTTTAGAAATCAGTGCCCTCAAAATTACCAAAAGCTCCTCCTGTGAAGGGTGGGGAGAAGAAGAAAGAAGGTGAAGGCAACTAAATCCACGTCTGCATCTTCCCTGTAATTTTCCAAACAATAAAAGATAAAGATTTTAAAAGCAGGTTAAAGACATCAAATGCAATGTAAGTTCTTCCATCATCAGAATACAGACTATTTATGGAAAATCTAAAAAGAAAATACAACTTTCTTACAGGTTTTGGATTACAATGGTAGTTCTGACCACAAAGAAACAACAGCATTCACAGAGTAAAAAAGAAAGGTGAAAAAACAGATGTTGGAGCTATGAATGAAAAACCATTCAGTTTGTGTCTATTTTTTCAGAACAGAGATATCCACTGAACTACTTATGACCTCATGACAGAAAACTTTGTACCATTTCCTGGACATGGTGTGTAAATAAATTTTAGCGTGAACACATGCACACACACACAAAAGAAATAATAAACTATGTGAATATTCATACCAAATAATATATTAGCAATGCTGAGTTTTAAAAGGAAGAACAGGAGGTTTAGTTGTCAAAAATTAGTTGTTTCCTCATGCTTTGTAAAAGCACCTGCAGGACCTAGAAACATTTACACTATTTCTGAACCACCCCACTATCATTCAGGATTTTCACATGACAGTGCAAATAAAAAGAATGGGCAAAAATCTGTACTATAAATACTGTAAATTTTTAACAGTAAGTTTTTTTAAATCTCAATTTTAATGTGCATAAATACCATTAAAGCTTTGGAAAAGATATTTTAAAAATGTGATTTGGGTTGAGAGGGATCAGCCAAGCAGACCATGAAAAATAAGATTTTTTTTATTTAGAATCAATTAAAATAAATTAAACTTGTAAGAATAACCTAGTTAATGAGCAAGAAGGTATAGAAATTGAAGTTTTTAAGGTACAACGTAGTTATTGGAAAACCTAATTAATATAAAAGAATTGCAAAACATCCCCTTAGAGACAGTTAGGATATTATAAAAGCCTTACAACTGTACAGACTACTATAGGAAAATTATAGGGTGTGCACACATAGATATACACATTACCCTATGCAGAGAGTATGTTACAAGAGCAACAAAATATAACAAGTTAGTCAAGGTAATTCAAGGAGCAAATAAATTCCAAAAGATTACCCAAACAAACAAACAAGCCAACCAAACAAACAGAAAAATAAAAAAAACCCAACCCAATAAAACCACCAACAACCAAAAAAAAAAAAAAAA